>JAMZAV010000176.1:600000-928935 GCA_024449915.1 Sweltsa coloradensis
CATATTAAAATGGATAAAATGTTTTAGACGAAACGAAAAAAATATATCCAATATGAAAATAATAAATACATTATTGCTAGTTCTCGTAGTTTGCAAGTGCATGGGATATAAAATATATATACTATTAACATACTTCATCATACTCTTATTTATTCGCCATTAAACGTAGCTTACGATTCTTTCATTAAAAATGGTAAGTTTCTGTGACAACTGACAACCGACTTCCTTGGTCTGAGGCCTCATCAATGTCAAGGGTATTGAGCCAAGCAAAGCACTGCAGAGGGTTAGCAAGTCTGTTTTTAGCTGGTTTTGTAAGTGTATTGAAAAGCGTACCACGTTCTAACAATGGCGATTGAAATTTGTGACAAAAGACCTGGGATTAGTGATAGACAAGCCAAAATCCCCTCCATTTTGTTGCGTTCTGTAGTTTGGCATTACAGTGTTTAAAGTATGTAGTCTTCAATCCAACTGTGAACACACTGAACAGCAACACTATCTTGCATTGAATTAAGAACGCATGGCAATAAAATGGCGGGAAGGAATTAACTATGAAAAAGCCAATGTGACAACGAAAGTTCTAGTGAAACTCTTCGTTACACCGGTATTGCAAATATCACCTAAGAATCGCCGATTAATGATCCTCAAAAAGTAGATATCCTTATTACTTTTATTTATTGAGAAAGAAGTCTGTCTGAAACGACAATATTTTTCTAAAGTATATGATTTTGTTCTTTTGCTGTCGCACAGGAATTGGAAAAATATAAAAACAAGGTAAAAGTATATAGTATTCTAAAGATCTCAAGTGTGCTTTACACAAAGTAAACAAATACATATTTTATTTCTTTTGGGACCTAGGTCTACGTCAAATCCATATGCGAGAAGAAGATGCTAGATTTCCAGTAGAAAATGATTTAAATGTATATTTGGATTTCCATATTCTATTAATATACATGTTTTTTGTGAGTGCAATATTTTATAAAACTAGACATTCTCGGCAGCATATCGTGTCAAAAGTATTTGTCGGTTAAAATTTTTTTGATATAGAATTAATGATGATGAGAACAATAAGGAAGAAGAGAAAATGTGAACACAATTACTTGTTTTGTGCGTTTCATTACGCAAAACGCAATAGAACCGCGAAATGACTCGAGCCCGTATCTACCGTGCATTGTTATTATCCGAGGATTGTAAATTGATCTCGTCACCTTCTTTCGGCCACACAGTAATATTCTTGTTCTACAAACCCTAAATGTTGCATTTCATAAGTTTTATTATAAACCACATCAAGCCTACAAAAAAATTTATTATTTCGAGAGCCAGAGCTTTCATCGTCCTCCGTGACATTTTGTCCTGAGTACTAAGTAGTAAGCGTCCTTGAAAAATATACGCAAGCCGATGTTATGCTAGCCGAATCATGTTCAATAATGGTTGATCATTGTGGGCGCTGATCAATACTTTGAAATATTTTTACTTGGTGGAATACGTAAAACGAGTTGAAGATTATGCTTGCAAAATATAACTTTCCCACTCGTTTCCAACGATTAGTTCGCTCAAGAGAGACATTCCTTTATCACAACATTTAGTTGGGAAATAACTTTGCTTTAAAGGTTTCAATTTTGTATTCCAAAGCTTAACACGATAACCTATACTGATACATGTTTCCCCATGTTGGTGCACGTGTCGTGAATAACATGTAAAGCACGTCTAGTCGCTGTGAATTCAATTCCTTGAGGCTGATATCAGTTCATGCAACGGGCAAATAACGGTCATACATCTCTTACGTATTCGGTTCAAACACGATTACTTACAAGCTGCAGCCGCTAGGGAGAGTGGTTCACATACCGGTTAGGTCACAGACGAGCGTCGTCGTCGTGGTCTCTGCGCCGTGTTGTCTGGGTCACAGGTCGTGTTTTTCAGGCGGCGGCGAAGACAGACGGACGCAGACGGCAGGGCGCCGACTTTATGCAGCACTCTACCACTGTGGCTTTACTTACGCTCGAATTAAATGATGAAATATCGAGTCATCCTTAACAGGTTGAATTAAAAATAGAATCCAACCAAAGCAAAAGCTTTTAGTACTTTGAAGGAAACTTTTATTATACGGAATGAGTGAAAGGTTTTGTTGTTTAACATCTTTTTAAATGCAATTGTAATATTCAAAGGTGGTGATATAGATGAGGATGACGGAAAATGTTAAACTACTATCTGACTTATTCTGGATTAGAACCCATCTCCATAGAAATAATACATTGGGGCCCTTTGCTCTATTCGTTTGAGCCACCGACGACGGCGAATATTTTTAACGAGGCTTCGAAGGGAGAGTCTGTGATATCTGACGGAGCGTAACAACGTATTCTGTTACAAGGGATGACCATTGCGCCGCTGCCATCAGATCTAGTTGAAAACATGAGACGAATAAAAACCTTTCCAGTATTTCCTACGTTTCGTTTCCATTAACACATTTCAAAATTAGTACTGTAATGTAACAAAAGAGAGAATATGAAATCACATAGTTGTGTCGAAGTATTGTTTTGTTTTCTGGAAATACACATACGACATTCCTGATCTAGCCATGCATCACACATGGGGAAACTACTGAAAGAGAACCGTAATGCTAAAGCGCTAATGCTTATGCCTGAAAAATGTATCGGTTGATACATTATGGTTCATGGTATAGTTTCACACGGTCGTCTCTACCTAGTTTCACGAGAAGCTGGTTTCAGTGAGGAAACGTTCTCGGTATTGAAAAATGACTTCTCCCATGCACGCTATGTGGGATGTTATTCATTAAGCACAAACAATCTTAAAGGTACAGCGACTTATAATGCGTTGAACTATTTTTTAATACTCCATATTTTGCTTGTGAAACATATTTCAAAACTGAGTGACTAAATTATTGTAGAATACAAAAAATCTACTGATTCATTGTCATGAATTACACTATTAAAAAACAGTTCTAGGTTTCCTGCAGTCAAATGGCTAACAAACTTTTAATAGGGTATTGTCCCAAACATTCCACTTGAAATCGAGGTCGAGAAGAAGTGACAGATTTCAAAGTAGAAAACTTATTAAATACGCGCGTCTCTTTTTGCCTATTGTTTGTCCTCTTTTTCTTTCGTAAACATATGCGTTAGATTGTACACATATATGTTTAAAAAAAAATTTAAACGTTTTTTTTTTAAATGGTGATCGGGTAGTGAGGGGAAGGGGAGCATTTTGTATCATAGCATATTCAGATAGACTGAAAGATACTTGGCTCCCGAGGGGAACGGTTAAAGAGTTTGTTTTCTTGTTTTCCTCGAATCTTGAAGTTGATGTCTAAAGTCAACAATTTACAACATTTTCAGTGTGGGATTCTCCTACGTCGTTTTAATCAATGTACGATATCCAATTTAGAAATTTACTTTGAAATGTTAAAGTACCCCCCACCCCCACTATTGGGCTACAGCGGTCTATGCTCCTAGCGAATAACAAATGATTGCGCCAAAACGTCGTGCTCTGGAGCAACATTGCAGGCCACGTTGATCCAGTGTCAAGGAAATCGCTGTTTTAAAATAAGTGCCACTTAAAAAGCTTTGCGCGGCGGGGAAAGACAGCGTGAATATAACTAACTCTGGGTGTGATATTCAGCTCCTTGCTATTCAGGTCTCGGAGTTCACGAGACACGACGCGAGATCTCGCCCGGCCATACAACTCCCATGTTTTTTTCTATTAAATTATCTCGTACGTGTTCACCCGTGTGTTAGAAGATATTGCTTACATCCATGTATTATACATCAAGATGGGGACTGTAGAAATGGTATTGCTGCTTTTTAACAGTTAGCTACAATAGCGATTTCAGACATTTTTTCTCCCTAGTAAAACAATTTTAAAATAGTTAAAAAGATAAGTGGAATAAAATAAATCAATTGTTGCTTGTTAGTCAGCGACTCAACGTGAGTGTCGTCGACTTCTAGGTTATTAAGTTAATAGGGTTTGTGAAAGGAATTTCATATGATTGTTAAACAGGTCTCAATACAAGCAAGATAAAACGAAACATTGGGAAAAGCTTTCAATCAGCATTTCCGGGGGCTGAGTTGGAGACCGTAACCTTTTGAATCAAGAGTACTTCAAGTTACGCATGATCTATGTTAGTAATCGGAGTGTCTCAGTCACCAGCAATCCTTACTGAGTTTCTAAAAGATTGTCTTCATAAATAATAATTAAACTGAGATTAGCTTATCTATTAGAACACTATACCAAAATGTTATCACACTATATATCTAGTAAGTCACCGTAAAATAGAAAAATGTTCCTGAACAGTATTCCAAAGACAATATATTATTAATTTAAAAGCTCGTCTTATTTAAAGAATATTATTTACATAAGATTATATTAAAATAAAATACATTTTAGCTTCAAGATAATATGATTAATTACTTTTCCATGTACCAATACTAATGTTCACCATTTATTATTCAAATACTATTTTACAGAATAGTTGTCATCATTAGCACCGAATTAATTATTGCCAAAAAACGATAATAATAATTTTTCCCAGCGATGTCGGGTTGCCCCGTAATAAATATATTTATTATTTAGAAGTTATTTGTTATTTGTGTTTTTATTAATATTTGTTGTTTTGTGTTAAGAGTCGTTCTACTTAACCAGCGTCTCCCTGGCAAGATGAAGACACGCTCAGTACTAGCCGTAATGTTGTTGCATAAGAAAGTCGAACCACTGGCCGAGTTGTCCCGAAGACCGTTCTTATTGTTGACCGTAGGAGCTCATTGGTTGAAACTACTAAACCCTGTTTAGCATTGAAAAGACAAGAGAGAGATATGATTAATTTGGCTTCTGTCCAACAATGTTGAGGTCGCACAACGATCCTACTGCTAATCAATAGCACGATACACAATAACAAAAACATCGGTAGGTTTGGCTCAACGTTAGAAGGCGAGACTCTACTTCCGGAGGTGTGAATTCAAATCCCACGACGTTTGGCCGACAACGACGTCGGCATTCTTAGCAGATAGGCAGATACGCGATGGTAATTACGGATTTGATCCCGCTAATCGTCGTGAAAACAACGTTTTGACAAAATAACAATTCTAATTTTCAAGGACGTTGGGTGTTGTTAGAAAATCATAACTGACATAAAATTAAGGCTTGGCTGGAACAACGTTGGATATCAATTTTCAATTCAAAACATTTTATTGCTAAACCTATTTTGATTTTTTTGCTATCACATTTTATTTTTCCTGACATTTAACAGCATTGAAAAAAATGTTTCTTGTACAGTCAATGTTTTTAGGAATAAAGCTATGTGGATAAAATTTGTACCAGCTTTCTAAACTAGACTTTGTAATTGTATTTGTCATATTTCAATATTTAATCTTGATCAATAAACACGTACGCTTATTGTAGCGGTTTCGAAAAACTCATTCACTGTCATAAGATTTTTTCAACGAAAAGTTTTTTTTTAATCACAACGCTATTTGTCTAATATTAGTGAGGAGAACCTGTGGAAAAAATTTCTCACATATAAAATATAATCTACAAAAGTACGTCTGCAAAAATGTTGTCTATAATATATTCTGAATGTGAGCTTGAAAAATAAATAAGAAAGAAAGTACAACGAAATCGTACACCTCTCTTTACTTTAATAATACGCATTTGTTCTCAATACGATAAATTCGTCTTCCTCATCTCATCTCTCTATATCAAACGAGGTGCACAAAACAAAGATTCTCTCTGATATTAATTCCTGTGCAAACGTTCAAGCCTTCTCGCGCTTTCCATTCGATGTGCGCGTTCAGGTGAAGCTAAAAACAAGTCCTCTGCTGCCTCTGTTTGCCCACCTTGCTTAGATACACGAACTAATATTAAGAGAAATGAGGCACCCAGTTACTAACCAAACTGGATTACAATCCTCACTCTATTTGTCTGATGGGCTTTAGCTAACTCAATTACAGAGCTATGCCATTATTAGGGAAACGTGATTATTAATTAACAAAGGCTTTTCATTCTACGAACTTAAGTTACTTTACTCTGGATTTTGTGCGAAACTCCCTGCAAGTTATTGTTGTTCGTATAGTCGTTTTCAGTTTTGTTATTAAATAAGTTTACATTAGATATTAAGGAGGCTTACGGCAATTAGCACGGGATTTATCAAGTGTTTTTATTGTCATAGCGTAATTTACTTTGTTTACCTGTACACAGTGATATTCTTTGTTACCTTTGTATTCTCGAGATGGCGAAACAATACTCACCTATTTTGTGTGCAGAACTAAGTAGCTTTCTGCTCTCCGAATAAGTACGATACTTTATTCCTGTGAGTGTGCGTGTGCAGAAGTGCGGGGGTGCTCGTGGAAAAAGTAACTGTCTTGTCTCTAGCGCCATATTACTCGTTTGAGCAGAGAGTGTCTATGTGAAGTTGTGAGTTTGTTCCCTTATGTGCGTTTGTGTGCGTGTGTATGTCTGTATATAAAAGTGCGTGTGCGTGAGATAAGGATGTGTCGCATTAATCGTGTGTCTATGTGTGCCATTGTATGTGCGTGTGCGCGTGTGTGTGAGAGCGCGGGAGAGAAAGCTGATGACTTGTTCCTAGCACCACATTACTCGCGTGTGTCGCGCGTGTGTGGTGTGTGCGTGTGTGTGAGAGCGCGGGAGAGAAAGCTGATGACTTGTTCCTAGCACCACATTACTCGCGTGTGTGCGCGCGTGTCTGTGTGTGCGTGTGTGCGAGTGAGTGCGTGGGTGAGAAAGCTGATGACTTGTCCCTAGCGCCACATTACTCGTCGTCAATGTTACTTCGAGTTAAACATGGCAAAGTTTCTGCCTCGAGGCTCTTTGACACAACAAACGATCAAATTAAAGTTAAATAAAGGCAAACCGCCGAGGAAATGGTGAAACGTAACTTACAAGTAATTCTTGTTTTAGGAAGGATTGAGACGAAGCCATGAGCACCGCTAGAAATAACAAAAGGTAAAAGGCATTGAGTTAAGTGTACGGCGTCTAAGGGTGGGTACAATATCGCTCGCTTTCCAACGACCTCTTCTCTTTATGCGATTCTTAACTAAACTTACAGACGTGAAATTCATTAAGTTAAAACAAATGGGGAAATTTCGTTTTAATGCAAATAGAACAACATTTTACCTCGTCACATTTATTCGTAATTACAAATAGTATTTGAGAGTCGGTCTCGTTGAACTAAGGGGTTAGTTTTAAGTCCAAGCGGCTGTGCATGTTTTCCACTTGTAAACACATCAGCCCTTCGCGCATTTATGCCGAACATGCGTGAGAGCGTGAGTGCGTGCGTGTTTGCGTGCGTGTGTGCGAGTGGGCACGGACGCTGACGCGTTCTCCTAAACCAAGTCACTGATCCGCGTCACCACCCTGACTATATCCACCGTGACCACGAACTGCCTTAGACACGATCCACGCACATATTTACATCCAAGTTAGAGACTCGGAGAAAAAATAATGTTCTAAGTTTTCGATTTTATGTGATGCAGTTAAATTTTAGTAAAAGCATTTTGTGAGAACATAAAAGTGAACGTTCTAACTAAATAATTGCGTTTATCGTTACTTCAGAAAACAGAATGGTTTACGTTCGGAGAGGTAATTTCATGCGGAAAACAAATATTTAACTGAGAACATTTCTATCCTCAGAGTTTTTACGTAAGCAAAAAACATTCCTAAAGATTATTTTCAGATCAACAAACACACTCATGTTATAATTTTATTATAAGAAAATATATTAAATTTCTTATTTAAAGGTCATAAGATAACCAAGTCATATTATAAGTTGTCAGTTTAAAAGCAACATGCCAGATTATATAGTTTTTCCGAATTAAACTCATCTCTTTGAACAGAGACCAAAGAAAGGCAAGATTATACTAGATTCTTCTAAATTTTAAAAGCCTGTTTAAATATTCCAGATTTCTAGTATATCGCGCATCTTCAACTTTAAGTAGCTTATTGGGATGTGAAAGGTCTGCTTTTTCGAGCTCTAGCAGCAGTGTTTCACTTCTTCCATGACTTTCTTAAGGAATAGAAGATATTCCTATATCGATAAAAGACCTTTTCATCAATTCTGAAGGCTTCTTCCATTATTTTGCAAAATTATTTATATAAAAATTATTGTAATTATTTTATAATTTTTGAAATGTATTTTTTGTTTATTTATTAACCTGGATCCTTGTTGGTCACCCAATAATGGTTGGCTAGCAGCCAATAAATTAGTTTTCTCTCTCATTCTAGCCACACAATTTAAACTTTTGCTAGGATCAAAGAAATAAATTGATCGTGTGTAGTAAAACAAAGCTAACATTTTGTTTAATCAGCAATCAAAGTGGAATTAATGTGTCTGTTCATGCTTGGCAGGGCTGTTGATTATTGTGTCTATTGAAAACCTGGTTTGTGGCTGTCAAGAAAAATAATGTTTCGTGTGTTTTTTTTGTTTAACATTAGTAAATAATACCATCAACCAAAGAACCAAGTTTGTATTGAAACAAAAACATAATTTAGTGAGAATATTTTTTTCACTTGGAGCAAAAGTAATAGTTTTGTAATAAATATATTCACTTAAATTTCGTTCTCCTTCAAATATATATATAATATAATATATATGATGGTATTATAGACATAAATACAAAATTAAAAAAGTGCCTCCACCGGGGACTGTCTATAATACCATCATAACAACGTCATAGTCTTCTACCATAAAACCATTGATAAACAATATATATATATATGGTTGTAATATAGCTTTTGAGAATATTGACCTAGTGCAACCCATCTCAAAATCGATAAAGCTACACAAGCAAACAAATAGTCTTAGAGCATTACGCTGAATCTTGCTAGGTAAACGCTCAACTGAACATAGTTTGGAATTTAATGTACAACTCATAAAGCTTCCGTGTCACGAGCGTAGACCTAGCAAATAAAGAAAACTCGTATCAAACAAGCCCAGTTAGTTGAACCCCCGCTTCATCCTGCTATAAGTCAGCGCTGTGCCTGTGGTTGCGCGCACAACACAATAGCCGTGCAATTGTATGTGTTTCCGCGGTGGTAAATCACAACCACTTGACTGGCCTAATGTAATATGATGTAGTGTGTCCACATAGCGAGCCACGGTTGACAAAATAACTCACTCTCATCTACAGAGCAAACCACTCCGGACAATTTGTGACATTAATAATTACAAGTTGATGCGGTGTACATGCGCACAATGAGGGGCGGGCTAAACGAGACAATTCAATTGTGGGGCTGGTCGGCCTTCCTAAGTGAAACGCAATCTCGACACAAACGCCAGGGGTAGTTCCGTAGCAGGGACTGCAACATAACTGACTGGCGAGACAAGTGAGATGAAAAAATAAATAACATGAAAAGTTGAAACTATTATTGTCCACCCTCTCACCTTCATATTTAATAGCACGCAATGGTTCGTTTATGTAATTATTGTACTGTTTGCAGTAGTGGGACACAATTGAAGGAAGTTGACAACACTCATGTATGTTTTGTGTTTATACATATTATATTGTATGGAATATATTATTTATAAAAAGATACGCATTAATCCACATTTGCGCATAAAAATGTTGGTGAATCTATCGATAAATATGTATACCCTTGCATGTTTAATAATTTCACGCTTTGTGGGGAAATGTTATACACAAAACAAAACATCTAAAATAACATTGTATAATCTCTTCTATAGATTTATCTAATGAAACACAGTTAAAGAGCGAGCTTTTGAATGAAAGGTGAATATTGGGTGGTAACTTTATGTTAAAATCTAGACACTTGTAATGCTTCCTTAGAAAACGAACATAGCAGCGTACTTTAGATGGCAGTTCATATATTCCTTTTCCTCACAATGCACTTTTCTTTGCTTTCCTCTCCAAAACATAATAATTTTATGAACCAACATAAGGATGAGCTATTGTTTGGATTGTTGCCACAAACATTAATATTCAAATATATTATGAAACTAAGCTATGACTCTGTTTATAGTTCCAGATAAACTAAATTGTTCTTTGATGTAGTTAAGTCAGACGCACACTACGCTACGTCGCCTAGCACTTCAATCATCATAATTATATTAATTCATATACATATTCAGGGTATTCACAGATGCATGCATTTAGTTACCTTTAACGTGGTTAATGTAAGTCCTCGCAAGATCCACTGCACAGCAACCGCAAGTGCACTTTATTCGTAATGACTAAATCTTTGACCATTTCCTGGATAATAACTAGCGACTATAGCCGACATGGAAACGATACACCGGTAATGTTTCATGCATGGACGCAGCATACTCGAGCAGAGTTTGAAATCAATGTGCCTGTGTATTATGTTCGTTCGTCTTGTTCTCATAACTACAAGCTCATTCATTGGTGATGGCTTTATGAGTTTGAAACTAAGCGAGATTATTCCATTACCGGTACATATAATGTATGACCGAATAAAAAGTGTTGTATGCACGTATGTGCGAATTATTTATCGCCTGTTATGTTCAAGTATTTTCAAGTGATACAATGCATTGTCAATTTATAAAGTTTGACCATTTAAGACTGCATATTTCTTAGATTACCTAAAATTAAAACTGATTTCATAATTGGATGAGCGAAGCGAAGACTTCAATTTCACTGACCCCCCAAAAAATTTAGCTCGGGTGTTTTTTTTGTTTTTTTTTGTTTGTTTTGTTTTTTGTTTTTTTATTTTTTCGTCTGTTTGTTCGCTCTCTACCGGGCAAACGGCATATGCGATCTTGATGAAAATTTGACACGACCTTCGTTTTCTCTGAACTTAGACTTGCTACATTTTTGGGTACAATCGAAGAAATATTTCTCATGAATATCGTACTTTTACGATTTTTTTCGATTTTTAGTGCGATATTTTCGTGACATTTGGGCCGATTTTGACCAAACGGGTGGGGCTACAACGTTCATATTTCACGTGGACATTAAGGTAATGGTGATGTATTGCTTTTTGAAAGAAAAAGTTGAAACTTTTTGCCAGAATCTATAGAAATAAAGCTTTTAATATAAGTTTTTTGATTTTTTGTGCGATATTTTCGTGCCATTTGGGCCAATTCTGACCAAACGGGTGGGGCTACAACGTTCATATTATACATGTACATTAAGGTTATGGTGATTGAACGAGTGAGCGTAGCGAACGTAGTGATTTCCATTCGACTTAAACGGCCCTAATTGTTTTTCTGCGTGTGTGTGTGTGTGTGTGTGTGTGTGTGTGTGTGTGTGTGTGTGTGTGTGTGTGTGTGTGTGTACGTTGAAAATCAGCCGAATCGCTGAACAGATTGCGCTGAAATTTTAAACAGACATCCGGTACGAGTTTATTGAGAACTGCTAACAAAATCAGCAAGATTCATTGCGATTTAAACCTACAAGAAATAATAAACTGAAAAATAGACTTCCAATGTTTAGAAATTATTTTAACGACAATGTTTTAGATTTTGAAAATATATTTTTTGTTTGTTTTTCGCCTGGCCGTGTAATGCCGTGCCCATGCAAGGTCTGTCGAATGTTGGACGTCAAGGTACCCCCAAATTCCGCTCGTAGATTGAGTAAACGTTGCAATATTTTCACGTATTTCGTACTGGCTATGTTTACCATAGTAGGCCCTATTGCCACAGATGATGGACTACACTGCGTTATATGCATTTCAAAACATTATTAATTATTTTTTAAATACAATCTAGAAATTACAAATCCTTCCCGACCAGGGGATTGAACCCACGACTCCCACATTTCGGCTACAAGGGCGCTTTAGCCAACTAGACTAGGGAAACGCCAAAGTCGTAGTTAGACGAGTGAGCGAGTCATGTGGTGGGTACCCGGGAACATTTGCATTTAAGTTTGATAATTATATTCGTATAAATAATAGGGTATTGGTGGAAATCACTGTGCCGGAGGTTGCTGTTGTTGGCAGTCTTCAACTGAATATTCCGTGTGACTGCCGGGTCTTGCTTGATGGTAGATTGTTGGTCCGGGAGTTGTGTAAAAGTTTAGGCCATAGTTTAGGCCAAAATGCTCCACTGTAGCCTATGATAGGCTATAGGGAGGCCTAAGGTAAGGGGAAGAAAAGAAATGTTACCGGGTACTCAACACATGGCTCACTCACTCGTCTAACAACGACTTTGGCGTTTCCCTAGTGTAGTACCTTTTGAAAGAAAAAGTTGAAAAAGTTAGCCAGAATTGACAAGAAAAATTAAACAAAAGAAACTTGACAACATTCACCTACAATGCGTAGGCAGCAAAACAAAGCACTTGCAAAAGTAAAGATATTCCACGCAAACTTAAAACTTTAAAAAGCTCATCCATCAACGCGGCGGGACTTTAGCGTTTTCCTAGTAATATATATGCATATCAAGTATAGCATGTATTTAATATGTTTTAAGATTTGAATGTGTAGGTCAAGGAAGGAACTCAACACGAGCTATTTTATTGAATGTAGCCTTCTTACTGTAACTCAGCAATTGCATAATTTGCATTCAAGCCTCAGTTCCAATTGGCCGCAATAATAATTAATCGCGACTAATTAAATCAAATTTCATAAAAGATAAAAATAAAGTTCTGCTGATTTCATGAAGGTTGCCTTTCAGATACAGACAAATACTTGCCCCTTTTATATTTCAAAAATATGTCGTGGGAAACCTGCCAAGGGTGAAATGCATTCCCCTTTTGGCTGTCTAACTATAGGTATTTTGGGGTTCGGAAAATCGTGAAGGGATTGTCCTAGGGCAGTTAAATCAGACTCAAACCCTTTCATTCGCATTAATGACTAAATATAACCTCAGAATAAACCTTCAGTCAGGATTGCCGATGGCGGTATTCAAACCGTGTCCTCCTGAATCAAAGAACGCTTGAACCATGAAACCACTGACGGTAGCCATAATTGTTCTGTGTTTTACTTTTAACATAAAATGCATAATAATAATAATATTCTTAATAGAATAATATTCTTTCATCCTTGAATAGCTGCTTTAAACAATGAACTATACAGTACAGATTTGTATTATATCATGAATAATATGAAATAAAATACATACAAAATTAATTAATTTAAAAACATCTGCAACAATAATTCGTCACTAACATATAGTACCGTTCACTAAAGCTCTCTATTTCAAACGTGTGGCAATCACTTGCGCAGTCAATAAGAAATGTGTGGTGTATAATTATTCATTGAACATACACGAAAGGTCCGTTAAGTGGCTGCATTTCCGTCTTGTAAGAATTACCGCGGTTCACTATTAGGTCACTTCGTTTGAAGCTGTGCTAACGATATTTTACGTCAATATGTCGATGCTGTGCATTTTGTTTATTTTCCTTACACGTAGCGATGAATTTAAAATTAACTTCAATATATTATAATATGACATGCACGATCGGTTTTGCGAGATTCTATTGACAACAAAAAGTTTAACCACTTTGTCAAATGTCATGTTGATGATTAATGATTAGCAGCTCCTGTGACGGGCAGACAAGGAAGCTCTTCCTCTATGAGAGAGAGGGGATGACGATCACGTGTTTGACGAAGACAATCATGAATGATGCATAAGCATAGCTGGTATGTCTTGTACAGTCGACACTTGAGCAGAACTATATGGACATAAAACCTTTTACTTGCGACGATTATTTAATGTGGTATGAAAAGGTATTTGTCTAAATCATATTATTTGACAATTGTCATGAATGAAGTTTCAATTAGATGAAATAACCACTTTCATTGCGAAAATTAAATTTAAAATTATAAACAAAAATATATAAAGTAAATACATTGAAATAAGTTAAAAGTGTATAATTAAATTAAATTATTCTATCAATGTCGCGGAGCTGCATCGGGTAATTTCATTATATTTGTTCCTATTGTAATTTGTAAATCATTGATTTAAATCAGTTAGAAAATAATAAAACAGCAAGCTTTTATGAACAAATATAAGAAAAATATAATTGATGTTTTATTCAAAGAGTTTAATCTATTTGAATAGAAATAAATGTAATTTACACCTTCCAATGTATCATTAGTACAAAACGTAAGTTTAATCTTAAAGTAGAAAATAGATAAATAAATTTACATTGATAATAAATTGAATGAAAAACAATAAATAAAACGTGTAAAAAATGCGTTAAGAACCCAGCTCAAACGGCCATTGCAAAACATTTGCAATCAGAGAAACATTTGCCTCGGAGGTTTAGCATACGTAATATTACACAAATAAACTTCAACAACGGCGCAGGTTTAATTTGTTAATAAGATATTTACAAAATACTGCATTTCAAGCAAAACTAAACTAATTACAAATCGATATCAGTCAGCGACATTAATTTAATAATAGTATATAATAATATTTTGACAGAACCCAGCACCTCCAACAAAACTAGCCTTGATTGGAAATGTTTGCTCTTGTATCGACAGTGGATCAATACATACAACGACATAGTATTGAATAAAATAAAACTATGAAAAGAAGTTAATAACAATAATTAAGTGTTTTTTAACAAAATCAGAATTCAAATTAATCTCTCCTCTTTGTATGGCAAGTTTAACCATTCCAGAGTTTAATTTATATTACGACTGTCCAAATTTGTTCGCCATTATTTGGAACTTCATTTGTATATCTACTCCAAGTAAAATCCAACCCTCAATCCAATTAAACAACAATAATGCAATAAAGCTGAGATTATTAAAACAGTTAGGTTTTGTAATGAAATACTATTTTGGGACTTTATATGTACTTTATAACGTCATCAAAAATTACAATTTTTCATTAGGAGCGAAACTAAATTCAATTACTAACCAATACCATCCAACGACATTATTTGAATTCTATAATATATTTTATTGTAACAGAACCCGGCACCTCCACCAAAACTTGTCTTGATTGTAAATGTTTGCTCTTGTATCTACAGTGGAACAATACATACGACACAGTATTGAATAAAAATAAAACTTTAAAAATGAGTTTTAACAATAATCAATCTGTATAACAACTTCAGAATACAAAGTAATTTCTACTTGTCACAGGGCAAGTTTTATCAATTATCAAGTGTTTTTTTTAAAATGACGTCCGTCCAAATTTGTTCGCCTTTACTTTATCTATACATGTATATTTAATTGGAATATCTACTCCAAACGAATCAAACCCTTAATAAAATTCCACTACTATACTTAATTACTAGCAAAACTTAATCAAATACAAACCGATGCCAGTCAGTGACATTATTAATTAAATTACCATTTTATTTTATTTTAATATTTAATATAATTCGGAAGTTAAAAAATCCATCCCGATTAGGGATTTTTTAACTTCTGAATTGTATTTAATATTAACAAATAATTCCACCTACGGGAGTGTTTCCCGACTAAATAAATCTTGAAATATTTTATTTGTCAGACCCGGCACCTCCACCAAAACTAGCCTTGGTTGTAAATGTTTGCTCTTGTATCTTCAGTGGAACAAAATACATACAAGACAGTTCTGAATAATATAAAACAACGAAACGAAGTCAATAACAATAATAAATTGTTGTATAACAACTTCAGAATACAAAATAAGTTCTAGTTTTCGCAGTGCAAGTTTTATCCTTACCTAGTTTTATTTAAATTACGTCCAAATTTGTTCGCCTTTATTTGAAACTTTATTGGTATATCTACTCTAGCCGAATCTAACCCTCTTACAATATCTGTAGAAATTTCCATTTCCAATCTCATCTAGTGCCGGATATGAGGTCCTCGGAGTCGGAGTAGGGGCCGAACTAGCTCGCTGTGCACCTGGCGAGAGGTGGCGGTACCTTCGAGTTCCACGCCTCGCCGCCAGGGTCGTAAAGTACAGGCTGAGGAAATAACGCCTGGTATCATTTCGTATCTGGATGTGTCCGATGAATTACTACTTGAGCGATTTCATGATGTAACGTCTTTACTGAATTCGCAAAAAGTGTCTAAATTATCTAACACGATCGAAACTGAGTTCAGCAAATCGAGTGATTTATCTGATGACACCATCAATTAAAAACACTATCAGTTTTTTTCAGTTTGAGACTCTGCAGACCAAGCCAACGCTGTCGGCACGGACGCCAATGATGAGCGATTATTGGCTAATACGAGATCGGTATTGGAAATTGGAAAAGTGAACAAATGGTTATCATTATCAACTAGTTATGTTTCCTAGAAAAAACATGTTTTTTGTGGTTGTCGTGTACAAGCTATCGAAGCGGTCAACATGACAACATTAAGAGCTTAGCACACGGGTTAGCCCATCACTCTAGAATGAGTGTATTCATTTCACATCACCCGTACTAGTTCGCTGATTGACACGAGTAATGTGTAGCCATCAGAGGCTTAATCAAAAAATTGTTAACATATTATTGGAAAATTACATCAAGTGAGAGTGACCATCTCGTAACAAATTATTTAGTCGATAAAAACAAATTAAAACAGTCCACTCTCCGAACGCTTGAGTGGATTTTAATTAGATTAGCTCGGTTTATGCACCGAAAGCGGCTGACGCAGATTCTACATATCCAGCCGTCGATCTATCATCTGACAAAGTTTGTGATTTCATGTGTGAGGGTAAAGGAAAATTAATTAGCTTGGGTTGATATTATTATTAAACCTTTTTACTCAAAACAATACTTTTAAAACGTTTTATACAATAATTATATTTTTACATTCTCTTTTTGAAGAGTATAAAAAAAAGTTTTTATTACAACACCCTCGTGCAATTTTTAGACACATTGTTAGATGTGAAACGTTATGTTCAAAACATGAAGGCATATTTTAACTTTGAACTTTTTATTCAACTATTCCTGCACGTTTCACAGAACACAGAAGAAAAATACATTTTTAATTAACCAAATAATTTGTTGTAGAGTGATAAGTTTGCTGAACTTGATATTGATGCACGAGAATAAGTTATTGTAACCATTTTCTTACACTACACCGAACAAAAAACTTCTCTTTTATGCTTTGTATCAGTGAGCATTTCAGTGCAAGCAACCATGAGTTGTGCTGTCGTCTCTGAAAGGCACTTTGTACTTGGCCAATCGCTTGATGCAATTGAATACGTTATCGTTAGTTGTCAAGTTACATGTCCGGAATGGTTTTGTTGGTGCACATCGAATCTCACAAGTTCTCGAATGAGAGCAAACTTCTATTTTCGCAAAGTTAAGTTTCTCAGAAACATTGTTTTCTGTAACGTCACTCTGCATAGTTGCAGGATGTAACAAAATGAACAGAGGCATATACTTTTACTAAACAAGATTCGTATGTGCACATCGCTTTACCAACAAATATTGAAGAATCTTAGTCATGTTTTGGTATAATAATGGGTGTTGCTTGGTAAATATATGAAATCATCTAAATTAATGCCATGGATGACCAGAAGATTTCTCATTCAATCGATTATGTCACTTCATACGTCCTACTGACAGAACTAGTTATATTCTATTTACAACCGTTATTAAATTATTATTTCATATAAAATACAATAAAGGGTGGTTTTCTTTATGCCTTGCGATTAAAAATTATCATAAAGTATATGTTATGATGTTCTTACCCATGGGCTGGAAACAAATAAGTAAACATTATTGAATCTCGTCTCCCCTCTCTTAGCACATATTAATACATATTAATGTTATCCATGTATAGCGTGTAATAAACGAAAATATATGCCAATACAAACAAAGCTGTTTTCTTACATCCAAATGTATTTCTTATATGCTCTAGAGATTGCTTGAAATAAATGCCATCGCATAGGAAAGTCACAAGTGATGAGTACTTTTTAGAGAAATCTGTATGAAGAATAAAAATAAAAATCCCCTCTCCTTTTTCAATCTCTAGACTTTGACGTTGCTTCACATCTCTGATCGGCGCCACTGTTTTGAATATAGCCAGCTGTTGTTTTGCAAATGCTTTTTAAAATTAACATACATTCCATTATAATTTAATGGAACAATTTTCCAAGCAAGAGATAAAATGTGCGTGAGAGAGATAGGGACAACAGGAAACAGTAAATTGATAGCAAATCAAAAGAAATATTCGCATACGCGTAATTTGCATTCGAATGAAATTGCCGATGATTCCAGTCACAAATCCCCTGCATAAACACCCGGACATAATTTAATCATGTGGCCATTAGGCAAGAGATGCGATTTGTCCTGATGCACTCGTCGGCTACCCGATGTTCCATTAAAGGGGTTGAACTAAGATCGCACCGGCTGGTGGAACTTTGCTTGTTCTCTGTTGCCATTCGCGTGATAATGAGAAAATCTTCGTCCTGGGAAGAGGCTAATGGTCCTCGCCCCGCGTCGGAGTGCAATCACTTAGTTTAGATTAGCGGGGAGGCCTGATGATCTGCAATGCCAATTAGAGGGGGGGTCAACCCTCCACGTGCAACAGCTCGCATTTTGTGGCCTGAGTTACGCCAATTGGACAATCAATTTCAAGCAGTAAATAGTAAGTGGCGAGGGCGGGGAGGTAATTATAAACCAGCGAGGGCAGTAAAGGGATTCTGCGTAAACGTATTTATTGATTCAGTCGTATGGGCTGACAGACTATTAGGGCATACCGCCCACTACTGCAGAGCGTTTGTCACATTGAAAAATTGTAATGAGAGGTCACTTTTCATCGAACTTTAACCCACGCAAAAAATAGATTTAAAAATGTCTAATCGTGGAAGTTGGGCATCCAAACTTTTGTGAAATATTCGGCTAGGGACAGTGAAGAGGATAAAGCTGAGCGTCTGACTGACAACCTAAGATGTATGACTCTCTAACCACCGTTATACCATGGAGCCAGGAAAGACGGGACTAATTATTGTGACAACATTCTAAACAAAATTCAGGATGATCATTAAAGACATAACTTACGATTTGTATAAATCAAACGAGTATAAGTTATCATTGGTTATTGATCAATCTACGACTCGGTCCTTCTTTGACACTTTGTAAATGTGTATAATAATTATATACATCCGTACTGCAGGAAACAATTATATGATTGTAAACAGATCCCTCGTTTATGCTCTGTATTCACTTCTAAAAATAAACATATTTCCACATTTTGACATAACTAACAAATAAGGTTAAACATAATGGATTTCGAGTCGTGATAGCGAGTATAATATGTGGTGGATAACGTTTCTATTTAATTTCTAACATTATCTGACGTATCATTCGTTTAAGTAAACTGGTTTTGTTATGCTCTGCAAATAGAAACACGCTATTTCAACTTTCTTTGCCACACTAAAGAATAATACAGCGTTGCACCTAACGCTGTGGAAACACCTAGTGGGTGCCATATTTGGCCACTGGGTGTTTCTGTTTTATTAGTTTTATATTTCGAACCTAATTAAATACTATTATCAAACTCCAAAGAGCTGGGCCAAAAGAGCAGGGAGGAATCAACTACACAGAAAGGGCGAACATTTATTTACTAAATGTATATGTAGGTATTCTTTCATTTCCGTCGTGTTTTATTAACCATTGACAGCAAAAACTATAATGATCTTTATTCTTTACTCATTTCAACTATCTACAATGTTTCACAAAAAAATAAAATCTTATTTCATTCCATTTTATATTTTTCAGAATTGAACCTGCGTTCTTTTCATAATTTGACCGTTACCAAATCTCCACAATGAAAAGATTATGTATTTATTTTTTTCTCTGGCTTAAACAATTCAAGATACGTCGCTTTGATAAAACTTTAGGCTCTACTATTGTAATCTTAACCATTGCAAAATTTCGATAGCATGCTTTAACTTGGTTCTTTAAAATTTTAAGTGAGCGTTCAACAACCAAACGGTTGTTTTCACTATCAGTTCATTTTAAAATTAATTGGATGAGCGTAGCGAGCGTAGCGAGCGTAGCGAGCGAAGCGAAGATTCCATTTCACTACACTGGAGAAAAAAATCCGGAATGTTTTTTTTTTTCTTTCTTCTTTCTTTCTGTATTTTTGTCTGTCTGTTAACACGATTCCGGCTAAACCGATACTCCGATTGCAATGAAATTTTATGGAGGCCTTCAAAATCTCTGAATAAACTGCCACGTTTTTGAGCGCAATCGAAAAATTATTTCTCATGAAAATCGCAATTTTACGACTTTTTAAAAATTTCGACTTATCTACATGCTTTATCCGATTGTAATGATTTTTTCACAGAACATTAATTTTATGAATTAATATATTCATGTGAAATTTGAGCGCAATCGAAAAATTATTTCTTATGAAAATTGCAATTTTACGATTTTTTCCTTTTTTAAAATTACGATTTATTAAAAAAAAAAGTTAATTTTTTATTTAATTTGATTAAATTTTAAAAAAATTTCAACAAAGTTCTGATTTTTTCACAGAACAACAGAAAATCCGCAAAACACATGGCAGCTCAATTCACCAATTACGCTCATCCAACAACGCGGCGGGACTTAAGCGTTTTCCTAGTTTTTAATACATTATATTCTCGTCAAAAACATACGAATCCACCCCTTAAATGTGGAGTTGACTACAATTAATAGTAATTTAACAATTTGCGTGAAAATTTTGCTTGTAATCTAGAAGTACATTGTAATTTAAAAAAATATTTCACTACTTGCGTGCTCAGTATTAAGGGGTTTAATAACTCTCACACAATATTATGTTATAGGATAACGTACAGTTCACGCTTTCAGACGCTCTTATTGTGACGGTAATAACTTATGTGTTTACAACCTTATAGTTTTCCAGGATCATTTCAATAATAACAATATTTACTTCTATCGAAACACTGGTCTTCAGGTAGCCTCCTTTCACATTTATCCCAGTACTATTTAAAGTAATTGTTTTCTTCTCCGTGCGTAAACGCAATCTACTTTCATTTCACCCGGGAAGAAAACAACAAAACTAAAATACAATTAGAAAAGATTTACTCACTTCCCTGTTAGAATTAAATACCTCCGAGGAAGATTCCATTTTAATTAATATGGCTACACGCTGAGATGGCCTGCAGCCATCTGGTTTAACTTTGCGTTATGTTGTTGCTACAGTCGGTAATAGAATCACCTAGGTATACCCGTATTTACATACATTACTTTATATTCATAGAGTAAACAACGCTAATGGAATAGATCAACAATTTGCAACCTCAATGCAAGCCTATAGCTGCATATTTTGATCACTTAAGAAGCAAGTTAAACTGAATCACACATTAAAATTAATTTATAAAACAATCTCACGGAGTGAATTGTTTTTCAATAAAAATCATCCAGACCAAATCGAAATAAATAAATACAACATAATTAACAGCGATCAAAATAGTCATTATATGCTTCAATAAAGTGCTCTGTACAACGCCAAAGGTTTATTTTGTTCACAGTAAGTAAGTAAGTAAGTAAGTAAGTAAGTAAGTAAGTAAGTAAGTAAGTAAGTAAGTAAGTAAGTAAGTAAGGTAAGTAAGTAAGTAAGTAAGTAAGTAAGTAAGTAAGTAAGTAAGTAAGTATAGTAAGTAAGTAAGTAAGTAAGAGTAAGTAGTAAGATAAGTAAGTAAGTAAGTAAGTAAGTAAGTAAGTAAGTAAGTAAGTAAGTAAGTAAGTGATGTGAGTGAGTGAGTATGTAGTGAGTGAGTGAGTGAGTAGTGAGTGAGTGAGTGAGTGAGTGAGTGAGTGATGAGTGAGTGAGTGAGTGAGTGAGTGAGTGAGTGAGTGTGAGTGAGTGAGGGTGAGTAAGTAAGTAAGTAGTTATAATTAATGCCGAATCATCACCATAATAATAATTCTAACAAGCATAAAACATTTAAATCATCAAAGAATTATTGTTTATATTATTATCACGTTTTAAAATGTACGTAATGATTTTTACCTTGACTTGAGTTCATTTTATTAAAACTTAACTCTGGCAGAGCAAGTAAGACGTTCCTTACGTTTCGTATTATAAGAAAATTAAAAGGTTAACTGGCAACTAAATAATTTTGATTAAAATTGTGAGAACGGATTTAGTGAAAACTTACACTATGCTTACAACTATAAACATTATATCAATAGCTAAGAAGCTTCGCAAACGCTTTTTCAAGCGCGTTGTTGGATGACCGTATTTGGTGCATTGAGCTGCCTTGTGTTATGCAGATTTTCTGTTGTTCTGTGAAATAATCATTACAATATGATAAAGCATGTAGGTGTAAGTCGAAAACATTTTTTCAAACGAAAAAAAGAATAAAATTGCGATTTTCACGAGAAATAGTTTTTCGATTGCGCTCAAATTTCACACGAATATATTAATTCAGCAACTTAAGGTTCTGTGAAAAAATCATTACAATCGGATAAAGCATGTAAGTGATAAAAGACGAAGAAATGTTTTAAGAATTTTAAAAACTGAAAAAATCATAAAATTACGATTTTCATGAGTAATAATTTTTCGATTGCGCTCAAAAACGTGGCAGTTCTAAGTTCAAAGATTTCGAAGGCCTCCGGGAAGTCATCGCAATTGGAGTAACAACGTGTTAACAAACACACAAAAATACAAACAGAAAAGAAGAAGAATATTAATAATATTCCTAAATAAAGAATAATTATTATTAGTAAGTAGATCAAAACGTGATTATATAATAGTTGTCTATACTTCGTCGTCAATCTGTTGATTTAGTTGCTTAGCTTCCTAATTTGGTTAGTACCTTTACTTTGCATGTGCAATTGATTTTAATGTAGCTATGATTTTCTAATATACAGTAACTTTATATTGCAGAACATTCTGCATGCACATATTTACAATAAATTTGGTTTTGATTCGCCAATTTTTATATAAAGACATATTATTTAAGAGTTTGCATTACATAACAGATAGATAATACACAGCTTTAAATATGATTTATTGAAATGAATATATATTTTTTTTAATCGACGAACCACGTTGATACAGAATAAAGGTCAAGGTTATTCGTCTAGCGACATATTATAACTGTTCTTTTGGAGATTTACCTTGTGATGAAAATGGCTATGTATAAAGATGTGCAATAAACATCTTCTGCAAATCCAATTTGGCGGTACGTTTATTAAATTTTGCGACAAGTGAAGAGAAGAGTAATTTCATTCTTTCATAGGAAGAAGTCTTTGTTCTCGGAGAGGAACATGTAAAGTCATGCTGTAGTTAATTAAAACTACCTGAGTTGGCGGCCACAGGGAGCAATGCTGAGGTAGTGAGTGACGTCACACGCCTGACCTCGACGCTTAGCTGCCGGCTGGAAACTATTATAAGCATTGTTATTCATTTTCAGTATTAACACATTATAAACATGCTATCATAACAATGACGAATGCAAAAGCCCTACCTGACCTGTATCTGACCTGTAGTACTCTCGTTTCCTTGTAATGCTTACGTAACAAACATGCCGTTTGATGTTAAAATTTCGTACGAAATAAAACTACGCTAATAAAATATTACTAAAACAAATTATCCCCAACTATTACTATTTGCAAAGCCTCTATTGCCGATGAAATACTTTCAAAAGTGGTGTCTACAAATAAAAAGTTTAAGAACGAATCAGTGAGAACAGAAATTAATTTGAATTTGAAAAGTTTTTATTAGAAAAAAAACGAAATATTTGAAAAATGATTTTGTGTCCCTACAAAACTATACTTGTACTTTGTAGAATGTTTAACAACGACAGTATAATGAACCGGTAACCATTTTACGTTGTGAACCAGCACCTTGTTAGACCACCTAAAGTACATCACAAGTTGCACTGGAGTCTGGATTTGTTAAATGACCCACAAAGACATTTCTCTGGCTGAAATACGAGCATCTTAATCTCTTCTGTGGTGGATTACCTTAAAGAATGTTTGCTTAAATCGTCTTCTGTAAGAGAAATATGTACCCCTCCTCTCTACTTCTTCAATACACACTTGCAGCTGGATAATAACTCACGTGGCTGCATTGTATGGCGAGGTAGGTAGGTCTTACTCGGAGGTGGCATTTTACTTTGCACACTGTATATGTCCGAACAAAGGGGAGAAACTAATGTCGGATGTCAATATGCTAAGCTTCGTAACATAGGTAGTTCAAGAAAGTTAAACCATTTACAACTCTCAGTAACGACGTGTTTTTTTTTTAATACTGACACGTTCTTTGTTTGTGAATTGTGGCTGTGACCATTGTCGTGAAACACATTGGGAGGTTATCTGCTTCATTTAAAAAAGAAACCGCTCTTCAAACCCAAGTAGTATCTTTAAATCTTGGAACAATGTACTAAACCATAATTACAAACCTGACAACAGGAAGATTTAATTATTGTGTGTTGTGTTGTACTCCTTTGTAAATCAGTTTTAAATTGAATAAGATAGACGTTAATAAATAAATTTAAAACAACAATATGTACTAAACAATCGATACTGTCCAGTCTAACTGAACAGGTTAACAAAAATTGTTATTATATTTCTTCACAACAGTATACATTAAAATTTGGAAATTGAACTATCAGTATAATGATGAGAATGTCATTATAAATAATTAAAAGATCTAAGATAAAATAAACATTGAAGAGTTAGCAAATAATAACGTTTAGGCCTAGGGTCTGTATAATTGGGAAATAGCATTATAATGTTGCTACAAATGTTGTTAAACTATGATCAAAGCAGTCCGAACAGATCTCAATTTCAATCATCACAACCAAAAAGAATACTTCCAAAAAGTATAATGTAAAACAGGTGATCAGGTTGTTGTTAATAGCCACGCACATATCAGGCAGCCAGTGACACCCAATGACGTCACCGCGTCCGCTATTAACTCGTCCGACTCCACGGGAGGATTTCCTTCGCTTTGAACCGATAAAATCAAAGCACCAGTGTCCCCTGCGGTTTCGCTCTCATCATCAAACGGTCGGGATAGGCCCAACACTCGGTTATTAGATTTCACTGAAAGATTGGCCGTGTCCCTTGGACTGGACGGGGGCCGATCAGGCGATATCGTGAGTGTAAACACTAAGCAGCGAAGCTAGAAAAGCTACGCCCCTCGCTCTAAAATCAGTGTACGTCACTAGACGAGGAGTCGTTTGAAGGGTTGTTTCTGACGTTGATTCCAAAACTAGATTGTATTTATGATAAGGTTGAGATAGATATCTTCCCAAGCACAGCTTTTTGAAATCTTAAAGATCATAATGTACCTAATAACTAAACAAGGAGATAAACCTTAACACCAGTTATACATAAACTGATTAATTCTACAAAAAAAAAACTCCCCGTGACCACGTGATACTTCCTGGTTGATAAGTATGTGTTAATTTTGAAATGAGTTACGATGGAATGTTAAAGGAATATTGTTAGAGAACCTAAAATCAGAATGTGCATTCAATCGAGAAAAAGGTTAAAAATATACTTTCCCTTAGTTTTTTTTTCACGGTTACTTGAACCTCCTTGTTTTTATCGAACTGATGTCACTAGAATACTCGTTCGTATGGAATGACCTACACTTTCATGTATCGCTAGAATAAATAAATACTTATATGGAAAGTGTAAATGTATCGTACAGTAGACCCCTTTACCATAGGAAAAACTCACTTTATTTCCAATTTATCTGCGTCAATCAAGCTGTAAAACAACAAACAATACCGAAGATAAACAAAGTACCGTAGCTCTTTATAGGGCTACAACATCACCCCACCCCTTCCCTCTACCAAAGCTACAACCGTCTCCAAATCGATTTTATGACAGATATCCTAGGTTTTAGAACCACTTCCCTGACAATTCCACAGACATAAATCGTTTGGTAAGGCCTAATAGGCAACTCAAAATACAGTTTATATAGCAGACCATTGTTGTTTAATCGACCATTAGGGCGGTTTATTGTTGTGACTAGTTTATTATGCGTACATCAAACTATCCACACTACGTATTACCTTAATTTAGTCAGAAACGGTCGAAGAACAGATGTCGAAATACACGAGTGGAACACACGAAGGCGAGTGAGTATGTGGATGTAATAAATAAGATACAAAGCCTTTGAGTCTGCCGAAGATAGGACTTGTCGTTAGTATAGATGTCCCTAATCCTGCTGATCTCGTCGTGGATTCTTTCAATGGGTTGAGAGACCTGGTTTTAAAATGTTATAGGAGAAAGTTATTTGTACTTAAATTTTATCTCGTGTCTAGGAAATATAATCTTCTGTGTAGTTTTGTAAAAACAAAAAGTACAATATTGTTTAGAAGATAGTTGATTAGAGGGACATTGCCGAGACAAGTATTAGACGATCCCACTCAAACGAAATGAGGTTTGCCAAAAATCAGGAACAGCAAATCCGGGAGTAAACCAAACTCAGTCTGCGACCTTTGGCCCTGTGTTCGAACCTCGCCACATTATAAAATATGTGTGTGTTTTACAAATAAAGTCAATTATTTTTATTTTTATTATTAGTAAATAAGAGTTTTCACAGCGTTATTTTTTTTAAGTCAACAGACAAATGTTGGGATAAAGTCCTATGAACAGCCCTTAATTAAACATTCCCTTACAAGTCATTTTTCACACCTTGTACCTATAAGAAGCAAGTTATTTATTCCTGGGCAGGTTTCATAATTCATCCAAACAAGTACAACAAAATGCTTGTTTTGAAGCTGACAGAAATAATGTTGTAAAGAAAGTAACTGGATCGGGTTGTTACATTAATTAAATTAGTCAAATTTTGTTCATAATGTAATGAATTTAAAAGAAATAACAACCTCACAGGGATTTTTGACCCAGTAGGCCCTATTGAACGACAAATAAAAAGCCAACAACTATCTGCTGTGTAAATTTCTAAACCAACCAGCAGGTTTGAAAAGGGTATTTGTCAGCATATTGCTACATAACATCAACAACAACATTTATAACAGTTACAAATATAAAATTAATTGGCCCTATACAAACTCATCGCTGTTAACGCACTTTTAGTTTATTAATGTTTTAGGGCTATGTATTTGATTGTGCAAACAAATTGGTTGTTTTATTGTATTTTCTAACAAAAAGTTGATATGCTAACTTTGAAAAGAAATGCACACATACCCATACCCTTACCCTAAAGAGCTATGTTGACCGCGGGCTACAGTTTTAACGTATTTCTAAACAATTCCATTGTATTATTTTTAACGAAGATACAATATTCAACTATACATGTATACACATTGACCAACACTCGATTCAATTGGTTTGAACTGTTCAACACCTCTTCATAATATTGATATTTTTCTTGCGCCACTCTACCTGATTGTCTTTGTTGGTCACCCACCGCCCACCGCCGACCGCACTGACGCCCATTGTCCCAGTGAGCGCCCACGGCCGCGGACAAATTACCTTAATTAAATTGTCTCGCCTCTGTCCACTCGCATTGCCCTCCGCGCACCTGGCTATCGCAGAGATACTCCACTCACCGCAATCGAACACGTTGTCTGGTGTAGTCAGCTCTGTCGCCATTTTGTTTTAAATTACTATCTAATGTCAAGTGTGCGCGTTGGAAAGTGCACCGTATGAGCGCTCGGGGTGACATTCTGACAGGTTTGTGGCTCTTTCAACGCGCCAAGCACTAAGAGGAATTACAAGGCGAAAACCGCTGACTACAAACTAGAAGTACAGTAACATGAGCACGCGAGTTCACCTTTAGTAATCATAGCTCAGGATAAGTAGGTCTAGCAATGCCTACCACATTATACTGTATTTAAAATCATATCAACCGCAATCAATAACTGGTTCAAGTCATTTATCATCCAATTCATCGTATAAGGTGTTATTAATTACTAGAAAAATGCTATGGAGGAATTCGTTGGGTGGGGTGTAATTTTATTCAAATTATCTCACGTGAATTGGGAAAGTTTTTACTTCCATATAATTCTAGCCAAGCGTACATTCCTGAATTATGAATAACATGTCGAAGCCCTTTGCACGGAAGCCAAATCGAGTACAGTAGTAATTCAACTGTTTTGTTTCAGTATCGTTGAATAATAATGTGCACTAATAGATTAGGATGCATAACTACAAATTACCTAGAGTTGTGAGTTCGACCTAAATTATAACTTGCTTTACTGGTCTAGCTTTCCTAATCTCGTTTAATTAACGATGGTTCTAGCTCCTCTCACATAATTTCATACAAATGCAAATGCAACGTTTATCATAAATTACGACGGAAATTATATTGAGGAGACTCAATACTTTGTCAGATTTAATACAAATAAAACCGATTTAGTGATTATGGCAGTCAGTCATTAACTATTAAGTCATTAGTCAGTTTCCCGCTTCTACTACTTTAGTGTGACATCACATTAACTGAAATATAAATAAACTGTGCTAATAACTAGGAAAACGCTAAAGTCCCGCCGCGTTGATGGATGAGCTTCTTAAAGTTTTTAGTTTGCGTGGGATATCTTTACTTTTGCAAGTGCTTTGTTTTGTTGCCTACGCATTGTAGGTGATTGTTGTCAAGTTTCTATTGTTTCTTGTCAATTGGTATTATTTACCGTAAAAACTTATATTAAAAGCTTTATTTCTATGGATTCTGACTAACTTATTCAACTTTTTCTTTCAAAAGGTACTACATCACCATAACCTTAATGTCCATGGGAAATCTGAACGTTGTAGCCCCACCCGTTTGGTCAGAATTGACCCAAATGCGACGAAAGTATCGCACTTAAAATCAAAAAACGTATATTAAAACCTTTTTTTTATATAAATTCTGGCTAATTTTTTCAACTTTTTCTTTCAAAAGGTACTACATCACATAACCTTAATGTCCATGTATAATATGAACGTTGTAGCCCTACCCGTTTGGTCAGAATTGGCCCAAATGTTTCGAAAATATCGCACTAAAAATCGAAAAAATCGTAAAAGTACGATATACATGAGAAATATTTCTTCGATTGTACCCAAAAACAATACACCTCTAAGTTCAGAGATTTCGAAGGTCCTGTCAAATTTTCATCAAGATCGGATAAGCCGTTTGCCTGGTAGAGAGTTAACAAACAGACAGAAAAACAAACAAAAAAAAAACACACAAACAAACAAAAAAAAACACCAGAGCTAAATTGTTTGGGGGTCAGTGAAATTGAAGTCTTCGCTTCGCTCATCCAATAAGAAACAAGTTGACAAATGATATGCTCACAGCTCATGTAATATTCATAATTTATTTTTAAGATAGATTTTGTTACGATATTTCGAAACCAGTAAACTTGCAATGGAATGCATTTAATGCAACATTGAGGATATCTTTATTCAATTTTGTTTAGGTGTGTTATTGCGAGTGGATAATTCCGCTGCTTCCAACTAACCAGCCAATGACGTGTTTGCTATTCGTTACAAAATGGAGGCTCAAGTACAATGAATATCAACTCTTCAAACTTTCAAGATGTTTTCAAAGTTAGCATATTTGAATTAACTTGAAGAAAGCACTTCTAAATTACGCAAAGTACACAAATATAAATGGCGCGAAGTTTCATAGCTATCCATTAAATCGTTCTGCCAAAAACACGAAACAAAAAACTCCCCTGAGTGTTGCCATAAAAACGCTCGCTTATAATTAAAATATGAGAAGATGGAGGAGCGACTCTTGCAATGCTAATAAAATCTGCAACAGAGTTATTTGGGGGACGGGTTCAAACCTTGTTCGGAAGTAGGGCCCGAGGGCTGCACACGAAGGCGGAAACGCAGTCGCTAGGGGAAAGTATTAGCCTTTACGCTTCAGAGCTTTTTTTTTACTTGCGTAATTAAAGAAGTGGTGACTTTTTAAATCATCGTTTTCATCTGGCAATGTCCCGTACTTAAATATTTACAGACGGAAACTCTTTACGTTGCATGTGCTTTGGGAAAAACGTTGTGAAAAAATCAGAGTCACTTTAGAAACACCGAGAAAATACATGCTTGATGGAAGGGTGTTGATTTCAGTCCGAGGTTTAGGTTTTATTGGTTGTATTGACCAACTTCGTTGCAACCGAAATAAATGAAAAGGTCAACATAAATTGTAGCTTTACTGTTCTTTTTACATTAACTATAGTGAAAACTCTCAACCAATTAATTTAGTTATTGTATTTCCTTGTACTGTATTCATTGTATTTGTAGGCGAATGACACACATAACATGCATAATACAACATATATAACAAGCCCGTTTATCTACTTTTCAATAAGTTTAAATTGATAAATTCTTGATATATTTTAATATATCATTGTCTGGGGCGGATTGGTGGGTGGACCAGGTAAATATCGTAACTGTGTTTCGTCGTTTGTAGAACAAAGGTTGTATTATGTACGAGTCCTTAGCGTGGTAACTATATCAACAAGGAGATAATTTAGTAACCAGGGGCTGTGGATGGTGGATTCCCTGGTTGCGTAGGATCGGGTCACCCTATAGCAGCAGTCTGTGACACCGTCGACCACAGCGCAGTTGAATAGAAGGCTGCGACTCTGAGTCTGACCTTTTACCCGCGCAGCTTCAGACTAAAAAAACACAGTTAAAAAACGACGCACGTTCACGCACTAATGTACTGGAGCATTAAAGTTTAGTTACATCACTTCCGGAGAAATTACTTCCGGTCGGCCGAAAGACATTTCACAGTTTTGCTTTTCTTCCACACAGAGTTACGATTCGTCGACGAAAATTAAGATAACTCTCTGCTCTGCAACGTGTAGGTGATTTAAAACAAACAAAGTGGAACTTTATGCTGATTATTTTATTTCGATTGATATGCATTACGCAGTTCCCTGTTAAGCGCTCTCTCCCGGCCAGCGGGGCTCACTTCCCCTGAGCACTCGCCGTTCTTATTCAATACGTGCTCACGGTGCACTTTGATTTTATATCTTCAGTTATATCCGACTTAATGTACTTCGTCTCAACGGATCTATTCTCTGCTCAGCACGCTATGCTTGTCCACTGGTCAACCTTTGGCTATAAAAATGTTTTTTTCTTTATCCATGTTTATCCGTTTTCGGATCCAAGACCATTATCCACTTTATGACTGAATGAACAATGTAAAAGTTCTCTTGTAATCGTGCTATATAATTGTTCGATCAGAACTTTGAGCGACAACAATGGTACCATACCATATTTGATAGCATACCAATAACATTAATACGTGGTGAGCTGAAGGAAAGATTTTAAAGTTTATATTATTGTGTTTCTAGTTGAAGAAGTTAGTAAAATAAAGTCGTCGTCGAGATTGAAATATCTGTAGTTTGTTTCCATGATTTCTCTCTTCAATAGTACATGCCAAATGTGGATGAGTTTTAAAAACGAAGATATTTTGTTTATGACAGTTATAGCTTTGCAGTGTTGGTTATTCACATGCATTAATTGAAAGGGAAATATTTCAAATTGGAACTTTTGAAAATGCTACTCGAATTTATTATTGTTAAAAATTTCTGCTTAGCCGAGTGTTGATCAGTGTTGAGTGTTTGATGTCGAAACGAATTGTTTTTACATTACATCTAGCTCTGTGTGACTTTGTTATTTAAAAAAAATGTGTTAGTTACATTATTAATCTAGATAAGATTTTCAAATATTGATGTGAAAAAACGCATTTTCAGAATAAGTTGGCCTTATATAAACACCATGTAACAAATGTCCACAAAAAAATATAAAAAATAATGCTCCCTGAAAAGTAATAGTAGAATATTTCAACATATTTCATGAAGTGTAGTTATATTTTTTATCTTCTGCTTCGAAATAAATTGCCTACGACTAAAATTATTTTTGTTTAAGTCGACACATTTCACGCACATATACGAGATTTGAGGTCAAAGTGGCAAGAAGCACCTGAACTACACATATTTCAAGAGCAGTACATCATGCTGGTTGAAGCTTGGATTGAATCAGGGTTTTAATACGGATATGTTGGCGGTTTACTTTGAAATGTGAATTCAATGTTCCTTACTTTTCTGGCAGTGAATAAAATGTCGACAGTTTTAACGCTACAAATTTTATTTTGTATTTACTACACTTATGTTCTCGTTAAACGTTACATGTATGATCATAATGGTAGATGCGTTTGGATTGATACGGGGACACCATGGGTGGTGTATAAACACCATATTATGTATAACATGTAGCAGAAGTCAGCACTCGTTACTGCGTCAGCGCTTTTATTTTATGATATTTTGTAGGTGAAATACGGTTAAAACATAGCTTGTATTAATATGTGTATGAAAAAAGCAATATTTTAAAACAACATTTGAATGCATTGTTTAAGTAAAACGACGCTGCTACCCTCTCATTGTTCGCAATTTCAACATTCTTCAAAAATATTGTTCTGATTTAACAAGTTCTGACAAGTTCTGGTAATCATACCTAAAACAAATGTCTGTACAATTAAGAGAAACGAAATGAATATCTCAAGACAATTTTAATTTAAGTCTTCTTTTGACATATTGTTTTGAGCTTGTTGTGAAACGAAATTTCAATATTAAAACAGGAATGTTGTCATAAATTCCTGCACATCATCTCGAATATCTTAGATTGTTGTCCAACGTCTTTCCCTGGACCCCTTTTCCCAGTCCCTCGTCCTTATCCCCTTTACCCCCATACCCACTCAAAAATGCCGTAGGTACTTCGTAACTCCCCATTGCAAACTGAGAAGCAGAATAAGCTTATGTGTATTACTTTTCCTCACTTCTCTCAAAGCCTTCTGGCCATCTTCTAAGAACAATTTCTTGCCAACGGCATTTTTGAGAATATTACTTTTTGTCGTGAACAAAACTCATAAAAATACGAGTTAGGGTGTGTTTTATAACTTTAATTGCCACATTATCAGAGGAAAAGATCATCGCAAATATGTCTGTGGCGGTATTCAGCCAATGGGGAGCTTATCTTGTTGTTCTGAAAATATTATGTTTCTAACTTAATAAAGGGAATGATGAACAAAAATAGCTTTCAAGATCGTATCAAAAATAACAACTTTTGTTAGCTTTTAAGTGGATTTAATGCGTTTGATGTGTTTTTGTCAACAATGTTACGAAAGCTATGCAAATGACGGAGATAGATGTAAATAACGGCTTAGCGACTGCAAGTGCCTCCGTCCGGCAAAAGTTGATTCTCGAAAGTTTCCTTAGTGAAAATAGTTCTTGAATTTGAAAGTTTCCTAGATTTAAGATGGGAGCAAATTATTATTTTTAAGAATGCAAATCAAAAAACTGTGTAACCCACTCTTTGTGCTTTGTGAGATGATGTTCAAAACAAAGCAATATGACTCGGTATCATCTGATGATGGGTGAGGAAGGTTCACTCGAAAATTCGTTTAAAAGTAAGTAGTGGCCTTGGTGATAAGTTTTTAATTTCGTTTTAATATTGTTCCGGGTCAATAAGCTCTTTTATAGAATACAAAGCATTATGGTTATACCTGTCACTCCGGTTCTCAAACTGATAGGCTCTATCAGTCACGCTGTAGCACACGATACTCGTACTCGGAGGGCAGCGGTCTATACCCGCTGCCAGCAATTCTGACTGAAAGTATATTCTTTGGTTCTCCTCAAGGGTTGGTTTATGAATTACCTATTTTCAGCTTTTTGTCACCGTAGAGACGCATGTCCTTGGCATGTTTACTGCCAAATATATTATTTCTTATGAATTGTTGCTTAGAACTCTGCCTTGAGAGTTTTTTTTGCGATAATTTTATTTAGTTATTTAGTTAATTAATTTTACCTACACATAGAATTATAATTAGTACAGTTAGAATTTATCATGTTACTTAAATGTATTGTACAAGTATGGAGAGAAATGCTATAGCCTGGATGACTTTCATAAGGGGAGATATGATGCCAATAATATTTAAATATACCAGGGAAACTCTTGTTTTAATATCACAAAATATTGCCCTTTTTAGTATTATCCATAAAGATGCACTGAGAGATTAATTACACCACACGTATTTTGATATGTGATGTATGCAAACGGAAACTTCAGAGTAAGCGAAGGCAAATGCCAAATTGTTTTAAAATCAATTTTAAGGATGAGCCCTACCAACAATGTAATTGTTTGACACAAGATTGTATCCGACGCTTAAATAATATCACACAATCATCAATAACAAAAATAATGACAGCCATAACATGCAATTATGGCAAAACAATCAAGCGAATAAATCACAAAATGCAATATGTTTTAAAACTCAATATAAAACTTCACAAATTATAAATGTTAAACTAAAACTATTACAGTAATTTATTTGTGTAACGATATGACAAAACGATTTAAGGCCGTTGTAAAACATTTTTTAATTTTTTAATTTTTAATATATTTATTTAACGTCTATCCTATTCTGTAAAAACTGATTTACAAAGGAAGACAACTAAATAACACATCGATTAAAGTAGATTGGGGTTCAGGAGCAGTTGAGGAATGAAGTGTTCCAAACCCAAAACCTCTTTTATTATAGTTGTCTTGAATCGATTTAATAAGTCGTTACCCAATCGGTGGAGAATTTAAAATGTTCTTTTATTGCGGTTTTTTGGAATGAACAAAATAATAATATATAAAAACAATATCAACGTTCAACGTACAGACAATTTGGGAAAGAAGCTCAGAACGAAGAATTACGTTTTTGTCAATATTTTCGAAACAGCAAAAAACAAAATAGATGTCATGAACAAGAAAAGTTGACATTTGTAGATAATAAGTATTTGATTCCGATATAAAAATAGCATTTCCTCCAGTTGTAGAGACACAAACATTTTACTGAAAAAGTTGATGTATTGCGATGGCGTCGAGTGTCAATAAGTTTACGAGTACATTTTCTCGTCGATTTCTCTTCATCACCGTGGCACAATGACGAGCACGTGATGTGAAGTGAGGCATCTTGAGGTTGCGGGAATCCGCATGCGTCACTTTCAGAGTGATTGACGGGCAGGAATTTGTCCCGCCAAGTTTTTTCTGTTGTGCCCCCGTCGAATGGCGGAGCTGCTTCGCCGTTTCGCTTCTCGTATTCGAGAGAGTTCTTTTCGCGGCAACACACTGCAGCAATGCTGTCCAGAAGAAGGAGGCACACGTCTTGAGGTAATCCAAATACAACAATATAGACTCGAGCATTAAATCTACGACAAATTTGTAAACTACGACAGTAAATACATCGCAATAAATATTAATGTTATTTCAATAAGCCTTCCCGTAGCAATTATTTCACAACTCAAGAGATGTTATACAGATGTTTTTAGGCAAATGATTTTAGAATACAAATAATAGTAATTTATCATCATACTTATAAGTTTTCTGCGGTCATTTACATTTTTTATTCCAATATCCGTACTCCATGAACTTTGCCTCATCTCACCTGTATTGTTACTGTCACAACCCTTTATTCCAGATTTGTAGCATTCTCCTCAAGTCATAGTATCTGATTAATGGATGCAATGACGTCCTTCTTCGTTGTTTTGTAATAAGGCCTTTTCATTTTGCATTATTTTGCTGTAATTGCATGACGTATAGATAGAGATACGTTTTTTTAGCACTTAAATTTAGAAAATTTAGCATTAATTTTGACAAATTTAGCATTTTGTAGCATCAATTGGTTTCTTTTCCACCAAAACCCTAAATGTAGGGTGTTTCTTAAACTTCTTCTGGTATTCAATATAGTCACATAAAACGCTAGAATACATTACTAAACTAGTTCTCAATAGGCATTAAAAACATTATTTTTAGTAAAATTAGCATTTTAAATCGTCAAAATTAGCATTTTGTTGCATCAAAAACCTAAAACGCTAAAAAACTTATCTCTACGTATAGACGAATACATTGCTGCGACCTCGGTTGGATGCGGGTGTTATTGTGCCACAGAAAGGGATGTGTTGTTGTTATTGTTGTTGTTGATGATGTTAATTCTAGCGGTGGTATGAACCTTTCCGCTGTTGGGATGTGTTGTCCATGTTGTACTTAAGCGGGAACTGTGGCGCGATCTAGCGGAGTTTTAACCAAGCTAATCTCGCTATATCCCAACCTTAAAGCGCCCCTTAGTCTCGTAGCTTTGATATTTCGTAATTTAAATCCTTTGAGTCTTTTATTTTGTTCGTGTTGAAGCAGGTTGTCTCAAGATTTCTGTTTTTGATATGCACTAATTGAAAGGACCGTAGGAAAATCCGAGATAAAATCTAAAAAAAATTCAAAGAATGTAAAGTAATCCGAAGCCGTTGGAAACGCGTGGGGTGAACAGGCTTGAGACGTTACGATCATCAGCACAACATGCCAGGTTAGACCATTGCAGTTTAGCTCACGCGTGGGTAAATACATTTATTAATAGTATAAAGGCTGAACGCTAGACTCCCACGTTTGACGTCACTGGTGAAATTTGTGTGACGTCAACACAATAGATGAAATTTCAGCGTGTTTAATCTCGTGACTTTTACACAGAATCAAGAGAGTAAAACTCATCACGCTTAAGTATAGCTGGAAATTATATTGTGGTTAAAAATATTACCATGTATCTGGAATATTTAGATGGAAAACTTTCTAGTTGAAACAAAGTAGTACACTCCGGGACAAAACTTACCGAAAGTATAGTGTGAGGATTGATGGAGAGTATGTCCAATCTATGTAATGTGCCAATAAATAAAGATATCAATTCTGTGAGTTGATTGTAGACATAGAAAATTCGTTCAGTTCAAATCGTGTGTATGGTGGCTGGATTTAGACAGTGACCTTTTGATAGAAGTATTAAAGTGTCTACAATAAATGACATCCACGTTACATCTATTATAATAATTCGACATGTTTGGTATTCAATATTCAAATTACACTGCCCCTCGAAATATAATGTTTTGTAGCATAGATTTGTGAAAAAACGGTCGCCGCCATGATGGATAGGTTGTGACTTCGTGTGATGGTAGGCTGCAGCAGAGAGGAAACTTAGCACTACACTTATCTAGTGTTCAAATGACACGACGTAAAGACGTTAACATAGTCGCCTGCTCACAGAGCAACCCTTTAGATTACGTCATAGCCAATCAACATACGCATTTCCTATTCAACAAATCTTGTCTATTTAAAATGAAAAATTATATTTAAAAAGAAATCTTGCTATTACAAAAATAATTATTGTTCAGCATTCACGAAAAAAGTTCTTGCAACGACATATTGTGATGACGAAGTTCTTTCACTACAGAACACGGTAGTTGTTTTTCTGTTTATATCTGACTTTTCATGTTACAGATGCCCTGCGAAGTAAAGTGCGTGTCGAGTATTTCATGTGGCTTTTCCAAGTGCGAATGTTATTGCTATTTCCGTTAGCGTCCGGATCGGCGAGAGAAGTCCTGTCAGTACAGCTATACTGCTGCACTGACTTGTCGCGAAATTGAATTAGAGGTCAGTCAAGACTTTGAAGATGAAATCGTTTTTAAAATAACGTCATCGTTGGGAAAATGGAATAACCAGACGGAAACTCCGTAAGAATCTCAAATTCTTTTTTTTTTGGACAAAATAATAAACTTAACATTATTTGTTAATTTTGAAATTGATTAAGTTTTTAAAGTTTCGTTTTTTTTTCACAATCAACGATGCATGCTTGCAAATTAAATCATTGCAATCAATTCACCATTACGCTCATACCAACAACGCGGCGGACTTAAGCGTTTTTCCTGTTGTACAGCATAACGACAGAATAAGTTCTAGTCTACAAAACATAATTGTATGGATGTTTTACCTTACACACGGTAGTGTATTTCTGTGATATACGTAGACCTGTTCATGCCTAGATGCACCTGCGAAGTAAAGTGCAACGTCGAGGTATTCAGTCGTGCTTATATCCACAGTGCAAATGTTATTGCTATTTCCCGTCCGATAGCGTCCTGGAGTCGGCGGCAGAGAGTCTGTCAGTCAAGCAAACTGCTGCACTTGACGGGGTGCAGGAAATTGAATTAGAGGTCATGTCAAGACTTCTGCAGAGATGAAATCGTTTGTGAATAAAAAGACGCATCGTTGGAGACGAATAGGAATAACCATGACGGAATTGCGCGGAAGACATCTCAAATCTTCTTTTTCTTTGGAAACAAAAATAATAAACTTAACTTTATGTTGGAAAGGGAAATTGATCTCAAGTTCTTTAAGGTTCTCGTTTTTTCCTTTGCCATTTCAACTCCGAGCTGCATTTAACTTATGCCACTAATTAAATATTTATTGATGACCCGGCACCTCCACCAAAAACATACATATCGGTTTGTGTACGCGCACATTTTATGTATGGCTGTGTGTGTGTATGAACGTGTAGGTGTGGGCTTACTCAAATAATAATATTATGTAATACTTTTTAAAACTAGACCGCTTCGCGTACGCTTTTTTTAGTCGCGTTGATGGATGAGCTTTTTTGTAAGTTTTAGTTTGCGTGGGTCTACTTTACCTTTGCAAGTGCTTTTTTAATGCATTGTAGGTGATTGCCGTCAAGTTTATTTGTTACTTGTTAATTGTTATTATAAACTTCAAAAAACCCATATTAACACCTTTTCCTATGGATTCTGGCTAACTTTTCCAACTTGTTCTTTCAAGAAGCAATGCATCACCATTACCTTAATGTACATGTAAAATATGAACGTTGTAGCCCCACCCGTTTGGTCAGAATCGGCCCAAATGTCACGAAAATGTCGCACTAAAAATCGAAAAAAATCGAAAAGATCGCATATGCCGTTTGCCCGGTAGAAAGCGAACAAACAGACAAAAATACAAAAACAAACAAAAAAAAAAAAACACCAGAGCTAATTTTTTTGGGGGTCAGTGAAATTGAAGTCTTCGCTTCGCTCATCCAAATATCGTACTTTTATGATTTTTTTTCGATTTTTAGTACGATATTTTCGTGACATTTGGGCCGATTCTGACCAAAAGGGTGGGGCTAAAACGTTCATATTTCAGATGTACATTAAGGTTATGGGGATGTAGTACCTTTTGAAAGAAAAAGTTGAAAAAGCTAGCCAGAATCCATAGAAATAAAGGTTTTAATATGAGTCTTTTGAGGTTTATAATAACAATTAACAAGTAACAATAGAAACTTGACAACAATCACCTACAATGCATTCATAAAACACTTGCAAAGGAAAAGTGGTCCTACGCAAACTAAAAACTTACAAAAAGCTCATCCATCAACGCGGCGGGATTTGAGCGTTTTCCTACTATTTTTAATATTAACTTATTTATTGAACTTTAGTAGTGAAAATTACAAAACTCTTTTATAATATCTATAAATTACATGTTGTGATTATATAGGTGGATGGTGTAGTGGTCAGCAACGTCCAAGGAACAAGCTAATGAGAACCTCGGTAAAATCTTGTCAGTGTTGCCGGCGGCTGGTATCGAATCCTTGACCTCCCGCATTAGTCTCTCTTGTGATGTGCGCGCCAAGTCAAGTAAATCCGTTCATCCGTGCCTCGTTGAAGAGCTTAGGTAGTTCTATTCAATTATAATAGCGACTTGCTCACTTCGCTACTCGCAAGTTATAGTAATTATACGCGAACTTAATTTAGCCATCATTATCGTCACTTTACCCAATAGTTAAGACAATTATCAGTTCCGAAGTTGCTTCCTAAGGATATACTTACGATTTAAAAACTTTGTGGTAATGCAGATGAAAATTGTCTCAACGAAAGCTTTCTCCGAATATCACACTTGCATGAAAATCTTCATATAATAATCATACATTTTCAAACCGTTAGTAATAACTCATTCTTATTTCTACATTAAACGCTATAGGCTCGATCATCACTTGGTACATAACTTTGTAACGGGCTTTATTCAAGTAAATTTTAAATCGTAATGTTGACAACCGACTGGCGGGGTTGGCGTTTTTTCTCCTAAAATAGACAACTCCATCAATACTTTTGGAGCCAACCTAGCTAAAACGAACAAAACTGATTCAATGGCGCTTCGCCCTAAAGTCAATTCATATCGGTATTAGGACGATAAATACCGTTTCATTTTCATCTGTGATCGCAGTACTTCTAGCGGGAATGCTCGAAGGTTCTGCCAGTGTTTCCAACAACCTGAAATATGCATACATTGCAACACGCGTGTGCGAGACGAGTAATCAAATTCGTTATCGGCCACTGGAATTTAACCCCGAGGCCTTTTATGCTTTGTGGGACTTTACTGTTTGCGTGATCTGCGGATGTGAGGGACGTTGTTCGATACTCCCACTCCCACTCCCCTCCCCTCCCCTCCCTCCCCCTCCCACACTTGCACTCATTGGACGGACAAGCTCGCTCTCGCAGCATCATCGGAATCCACGTCCAAAAATCTGGGCCAAACAGATGCAGAAGTCTGAGGAATATCGATGCTATTTGGATGATGACTAAATAATAAATAAATCCGTATTTAGAGTCTACCCACTCAGTCACACAACTGATTTTCAGTGGGGGACAGTAAACCAAAGTGACCAAGCCAACCCTGCAGGCCCCGACGCAATCGACGAGTGAACGATAACCAACCAAAGATCGATATTTTCAAGAGGAAATATAGCAATCAGTGGTATGGACAGTGCGAACACCCGCGGATCAACGTCAGAATCAACAAGGCCGATTCAGAACAACTTTAAATTTATTATGTGCCTCGTTGCTAGGACGGCTCCAAAGTCACCGTTTACAAATTCCTAAGATAAGAACTGATGGACGTCCAAATCAGAAGTTAAAAAAGTTCTGACTTTGACGGGAATCGAACCCTGGACCTTTTGCATTGGAAGCAGGTAGGCTAACCACAAGACAAACGAGAATTGAAAAAAAGACTACGAGAATTGAATGACAAAAGTTTTAATTTCTTGGAAGCCTAAAACTACATAGTTTTGTGAAAGAGATGATGTGGTTCAAGGGAAACCAGAAAGGAAATAATAAAACTATATTTTAATCGCAATGATGTTCGCAATTTTGTTTCTGTGACAAAATGATACTTGAATTGTTACAAGTTTACATACCATAATTCAGCTCAACATTAAAAGGAATGAAAAAACTTGCAAGTGTATCTCGGATAAGCTTGTTTTTAAGTTCCGCAAATTCGCATCGCCGCACCCGCATGAAGACATGAGCACAGAAGATAGGGCAAACTTTCACTTCGACTTCCGATTCATTTTTCATGCTATTAGTAATTTCTGCTTGGAACGACAATTTCATTCTTTTCGGAGACTCACATTGTCCAACTTTAGTGTCTTTCGCTACATTTTTCTTCGTTGTGTGAGAGTGTGTTTTGTTATTCAAACAAAGTTTTAACTGCGGTTTATTTTCGACGTCTTGCCGTTTGGTTTGAGGGTTGTAACTCGACAAGTTTCAGTTTGACCTGTGAGAACTAAGTGCTGATAGATATCGCAAAATAGCTTACACACTCACTGGCCAGAAGAAGAAGAAGAAGAGAAGAAGAAGAAGAAGAAGAAGAAGAAGAAGAAGAAGAAGAAGAAGAAGAAGAAGAAGAAGAAGAAGAAGAAGAAGAAGAAGAAGAAGAAGAAGAAGAAGAAGAAGAAGAAGAAGAAGAAGAAGAAGAAGATTCTGCGTCTTCCTTGATAGAACAATGCCAACAAATACATCAATTGGCAATCGGACGTCGTGTTCGGTTTTAATCGTGAGACGTGCGTGTGACACACGCACAGACGCACGGAAAAGTTAACATGTTATCACACGGCTTAATATTGTTCATTGTCGTATATGAAAGTAATTTAACCAGCGCCATTTTCCTTTAGAACATTAAGTAGTTCTATTTTTCAACGCAATGGCCGCCTAACTCAAGATTGATGGACACAAAGCTCCCGCTAAACTACCGCATAGCGCGTAATAAAATTTCGACACTTCCAGCCTCTTAAAAATAAAGAGGCATTGTTTTAAATATCTTCGTTTTTCCTACAACAGCTTAATTAAGCGGGTTTGGTTTCTTACTAGAACAATGAGCAAGATAGGAAGGGGACCCCCTCTTCTAATTCAGGATAATCAATCTTGCTCTTAGTTACGACTTGCCTTGGTTTTGTCATCGCTTAGACGCAAACTAAGACAGTATTTTGTATTTGCTCAACATTCACCAATTTTCAGTTCAGTAATTACGTTAAATATTTCAGTTTCTTTCTATATGGTTAACAAGTAGACAAGGAAAGTTGATACTCACTCTAATGACAAATGCTACAGATTGTGTAACATCATGTTTATCCATATGCACTGCTTTATTTTAGATAAATTATATCGATAAGTAGGACAACTCGTCTCCAGCAATTAATTAACAGTGCTGTGCCCTACATTATTCTGAATCTTATAAATCATATTTATACTTGTGAAATATCATTACTCTCCTCTTAATGTGCAGTTGTAGTGCCAGCGAAACAAGCCGGGCAGAGCTCTTAATATTTAACTCCATGCCCAGCCAGCAAACGACGCCAGAGATGTGGAAATAAATCAATTATTCCGTGTAGTTGAAAATTCCGTTACAAAGCTAACATTTAATGGTGTAATTAGTGTGTTTGAAGCGACGTACGTCCGCCTAACTCGTCCCTTCGTTTTGTAAAGTGTCGATTTGGAAATCGGCTTGAATATATAATCCCTGGCGTTCTTTTGAACTCGCACCTTTTAGCTCTCACGACTTCGAAACCAGTCAACTGCAAACCACATGAAGGGTAACACGAATATCAGTCACAAAAGCCAGACAGAGAAGAAGCGACGTTTCACTATAATCGGATTTAGAATGAAATTACAATTATCTGTCGTTTTCTGTATTTCCTTGTGCATTTCCGAGCGCTATTTGCATAGCTGCCAGTGTGCTCATACACTTGCCAAGCTTGTTTGTACAAACTCACATCGGAATCTGGGTTTGAATTTGAATGTGAATGGAACGAATGTAACAGCGGAATAATTCTGTGTGCATCCCTTTAGCTCAATTACAACAACTGGAACTGCGCTTGGAATACTATGTTAGGTTCATTTTCTCAGTCACAATTGTGCTGCAAAAATATTATTTTCTTTAAAGACCCGAATAGTTCGCGTTTGTAATCTTAATGTATCTTTAATTGAACAATATTAAAATTACACGTTCATGATCATAATCTTTAATGTATCTTGTATCTATGATAAGAAGAGAAGAAAAAAGAAGAAGAAAGAAGAAGAAGAAGAAGAAGAAGAAGAAGAAGAAAAGAAGAAAAAGAAGAAGAAGAAGAAGAAGAAGAAGAAAGAAGAAGAAGAAGAAGAAGAAGAAGAAGAAGAAGAAGAAGAAGAAGAAAAAGAAGAAGAAGAAGAAGAAGAAGAAGAAGAAGAAGAAGAAGAAGATTCTGCGTCTTCCTTGATAGAACAATGCCAACAAATACATCAATTGGCAATCGGACGTCGTGTTCGGTTTTAATCGAGAGACGTGAGTGTGACACACGCACAGACGTACGGAAAAGTTAACATGTTATCACACGGCTTAATATTGTTAATTGTCGTATATGAAAGTAATTTAACCAGCGCCATTTTCCTTTAGAACATTAAGTAGTTCTATTTTTTCAACGCAATGGCCGCCTAACTCAAGATTGATGGACACAAAGCTCCCGCTAAACTACCGCATAGCGCGTAATAAAATTTCGACACTTCCAGCCTCTTAAAAATAAAGAGGCATTGTTTTAAATATATTCGTTTTTCCTACAACAGCTAAATTAAGCGGGTTTGGTTTCTTACTAGAACAATGAGCAAGATAGGAAGGGGACCCCCTCTTCTAATTCAGGATAATCAATCTTGCTCTTAGTTACGACTTGCCTTGGTTTTGTCATCGCTTAGACGCAAACTAAGACAGTATTTTGTATTTGCTCAACATTCACCAATTTTCAGTTCAGTAATTACGTTCAATATTTCAGTTTCTTTCTATATGGTTAACAAGTAGACAAGGAAAGTTGATACTCACTCTAATGACAAATGCTACAGATTGTGTAACATCATGTTTATCCACTGCTTTATTTTAGATAAATTATATCGATAAGTAGGACAACTCGTCTCCAGCAATTAATTAACAGTGCTGTGCCCTACATTATTCTGAATCTTATAAATCATATTTATACTTGTGAAATATCATTACTCTCCTCTTAATGTGCAGTTGTAGTGCCAGCGAAACAAGCCGGGCAGAGCTCTTAATATTTAACTCCATGCCCAGCCAGCAAACGACGCCAGAGATGTGGAAATAAATCAATTATTCCGTGTAGTTGAAAATTCCGTTACAAAGCTAACATTTAATGGTGTAATTAGTGTGTTTGAAGCGACGTACGTCCGCCTAACTCGTCCCTTCGTTTTGTAAAGTGTCGATTTGGAAATCGGCTTGAATATATAATCCCTGGCGTTCTTTTGAACTCTCACCTTTTAGCTCTCACGACTTCGAAACCAGTCAACTGCAAACCACATGAAGGGTAACACGAATATCAGTCACAAAAGCCAGACAGAGAAGAAGCGACGTTTCACTATAATCGGATTTGGAATGAAATTACAATTATCTGTCGTTTTCTGTATTTCCTTGTGCATTTCCGAGCGCTATTTGCATAGCTGCCAGTGTGCTCATACACTTGCCAACTTGTTTGTACAAACTCACATCGGAATCTGGGTTTGAATTTGAATGTGAATGGAACGAATGTAACAGCGGAATAATTCTGTGTGCATCCCTTTAGCTCAATTACAACAACTGGAACTGCGCTTGGAATACTATGTTAGGTTCATTTTCTTAGTCACAATTGGCTGCAAAAATATTATTTTCTTTAAAGACCCGAATAGTTCGCGTTTGTAATCTTAATGTATCTTTAATTGAACAATTATTAATAAACTACACGTTCATGATCATAATCTTTGTAACGGTCAGAATTATGAAATAGCTTATAAAAATGTATACGTAAAAAATATATAACTGGCCAACTGATTGTAGCGAAAACTGTTTCTTTCCTGGTGGTTCTATAATAGACGTTTCAAAATTCAAATTACCTTGCTTTAATTTGTGACCATGGAGCTGTTTTGTAGCAAATCAAAGACATTAGCACTGAAACACAAAACGAGGCTTTCAGGCCAATATCACATAATCAATCAATCAATCAACAATATTTAAATTTGAATGAAAACTATCGTGAGGTATAATGACAATGGAATTAAACCATCTATTTGTCAGTCTACCTGTCATACACCAGTCAGTGCATCTCCGTGTATCTCTTTGTCAATTTTACCGGCTGTAGCTACGTTGGTTCAGATCGCCGGTCTTTACATTAATTAAACTTGATTTTGAAATGTTTACTTGCAAGGTGTAGCGTGTATTCTTTAAACACCGAAGCCTGTTATTTATCGAATGATAACATTAACAAACACTACTTTCAAACACAACTTCCGAGTCATAATGAAAATGCATTATATTGTAAGCTTTTTTTAAATCAAATTCAAGATGTCTTATTATTATAAACATATATTTAATCAACAGTTAATTATGATCTCGCCCATCGAAACACAATCGAGTTATCAGTGAACGTGATCATGCAGTGACTTATCTGTCGCGGCACAGAAAGTACAACGTTTCAATAGACGCTGCAACTGTTTTCAATCCCGGGACAGCTCCCCATTATCTTCTCTTCACCACACGTTTCATTTTCTCGCAACAATTACCACCATAACCTGGCCGGCGTATCACAATCTTCCTCTTTTTGCTGAGACATTCCGTTCAATTATATTCTCAGATAAGCTTCTGTCCTTCAGAACGTAGTGCTGCTAAACGATTCCTCTCTCATTGGCAATTATTCTGTAACCCATTTCCTCATTTGCTCGGTTAGTAGCTTTCAATTCGATTCTTACCTACTTTGCTGAAAAGTTAAAGTAAAGTGTCCATTGTTATTAGCTTCAAACGAATATGAAATATTATATATGTATGAATTTACTTGAGAAATGGTGTATATAAACGTAATTAAAATCGCATTTCACAATGTACTAATTATTATGAACTTAATTAGTTTAAACCTTAATTTTTATTATCTTGCACTTAATTTCTCCGATATAGACGCTTATTACACGGAGGTAGATTTGGCTTTCATTGCATAAATGTAACACCAATATAATAAACTAACTTACTAAATGAATTTAAAATGAACGAATGTTAAAACATTCAAATTATTATTATTTAACCAATGTTGTAAATGTGGGTATTGGTGAGTATTGTTTACAGTGTAAAATAGTACATTTTATTAGAAATATTAAAAGAACAATTAAAAAAAAACTTTTCGACACACCGTTTTCAATTGATACCAATGCAAATATAAGAAGGTATATTAAATACAGTTTGAATGAATCAAAAACAATTTAACTAAGAAAACAACTGTGAATTTAAGTCTTTTCATTTAGTGCCCACAATACCGTACAACAGAGTTATGTTTTGCTTTAAAAATAAAAGTTCTATATAAGTATATCCAGATGGCAAATATTGAATGAAGAAAGATAAATATTTAATTCAATAAAATGAAAAAAATATAAGTATAATAAAAACAGAATGGAGCACTTCTAATTTGAAAGAAACCCAAAGATGCATCCTTTTGTGCATTTTGCAGCCTTTGATAAATAAAACACACCATGATTCTAAAGTTAATGTTTGAGTAAGCCTTCTTCTTATTTAATAACAAGTCACATTACTTCTATCATTGGTATCTAAAGTTCTACAATGAATCAATTACAATTCATCATAATTCAAATGCCCTATTTTCAGAAAATATGTCAAAGGAATAAATAGTTCTTTGATTAAAGATTCGTGTGCAGATAGGTAAAGATACATAAAGGCAACTATTTGAGTGTCACCTTTTACATTGTTTAGAAGGCTTTAATTAATAACGGATATACTCAGCAAAGTAAAACATATCAACATTGTTTTACTTAGTTTTAATAAAATTACCTCCCCCCGCCCCTACTCTGTTGCTTACCATGCAACGCTGTTGTTTTAATTAAAATTGTAGGTTCGGCAATGTGGCCTGACTGAGTGTACGAGATTAAAATCTCATAATTTAACTTTGAGATTTAAAAGACGATATAGCGAGTCGGTCTCATACATCGTCGTAGGGTCAACCAAAAACCCGATATTACATCGCTTTAAAGTTGACAGGAAATCAATGCTCTTTATGTATTCGAGGCACGATTATTTTAGATTGTTTTATGAGCCGATCTTAATGGATTTAAAACATCAGATTTAATATTTTACATGAAAATAAACCATATTTTGTAAAGTTTCATTAGATCATAGCACCTCAAAGAACATAGAAATATTTATGTATCCCACCCAAACTAGTTTATTATTCCACAGAACAGTATGTTATTTATGATTGGTTTACACTTTACACCAAATCAATGGATGGAAGTTTTGCATATTATGCATGACGCGAATGGTCAGTGCTTACCGATTTCATGTTGATCTCGTACATCGTTTATTTGATGCAATTCAACTCTAATGGTGATTTCAAACATTTAATCATTTATTTTAAAGAACAAAATTATGTTATGTATTAAATTCCACCAGTCTTGTAGTTTTATTATTTCCAGAGAACTGTACTTGTTTATACACTAACAAAAGCTTAAACGTATTTTAAATTGTTTTGGCTATTGAGATGAATTCATAACTACTTCAGGGAAAACATATTAATTTTCTTTCAATCTTCTGTGTTTGCATTTGGAACATTATTAAAATTTCCTCATTTATAAATGAGGTTTTGTGGTTTAATACTGAATGGAATTGATTTAAAGTTTAGACGTAAAGCTCTTAACTTAACGAAAGTTCAGCTCAAACAGTGCAATCTTGCTCACCGCCACTCGCAAACTGACTCGGTATTTTTCATGATTTTGACCAAGTCACAAAGCATAATAATTGTCACCTCAAAGTTCAACCTCGATAATAATTAAACCTTCACGTATCAATAATATAAGCCATTTAATTCACAATTTTAATATTGTTGCTGCAATTACAAAGAGGCATATTATATTATTATTGATAGATGTGCTTCCCTCACCAAATTTCTATTTATATCAATCATGGATTCAAAATGACAAACGACCACCGAATTTCGAATTTCGATTATATAAGTAGTGTATTATTGGCCTGGTTCATTACAAGCATGGGCACAGGAGCTACCAAAATAGGGAGCAAAGCTAATTATCATTATAATATCATTATCATTATTATTTATTTAGAGTAATGTTGCAATAGATAGGATTCAAAAAGCGTAAAAATTATCTATATACTGTCGAAGAAGGAAGTTCATTTTTAAAGGTGCCGGGTTGATCGAGTTGGGCTTTTTTGATGATGAGCTCTTCTTCCCTGTCTTAGTACAATGCAAACAAAAACTGCGTGTAAACGAATTTTATGTACCGATAGTTTCGTAAGTCGTGACACAATCACTTTGACGGACGGGCGGACAAAATAATGACGCATATGGCGGTACTTTTTCTCCCAAATTTATTTAAAAACCATTATTAAATTTTCGTTGAATAAATAAATACAAAAAAAAACGTATTTAGAGTCTACCCACTCAGTCATATAACTCATTTTCACTGGGGGACATTAAACCAAAGCGACCAATCCAACCCTGTAGGCCCCGACGCAATCGACGAGTGAGCGATAACCAACCAAAGATCGATATATCGATAGCAATCAGCGGTATGAACAGTGCGAACACCCGCGGATAAACGCCAGAATCAACAAGGCCGATTCAGAACAACTTTGAATTTATTATGTGCCTCGATGCTAGGACGGCTCCAAAGTCACCGCTTACAAATTCCTATGCCAAGAACTGATGACTTAAGTCCAAATCAGAAGTTAAAAAACTTGTGCCTATAGCGGGGATCGGAAACGGTACCTTCTGCATTGGAAGCAGTGACACTAACCACAAGACCAACGAACCATATATCTCTGATGGGTCGTCCCAGACCCTGTTATTAGCGATGTGATATGCCACCGTCAATATTCTCTGATTGGCTTCTGAGTCACGTAGCTCTGGCCAGCTAATCCAGCCCTGTGACACAAACAATATGTGTGTAGAAGATGCCGACAAGCACGACAGGTAAAGGTGTAGGACTAATCAGGAATCGATACACGGTCGCGCCGGACAGGGACTGGGGATTGGATTGGGTGAGCCTCCATTAGGTCCGATGAGGATAATTGAATATTGGGACTGTTGTCACAGCCGGCGGATACCCGAACCTGCACACGTAGACTAATCTTTTAAGCACGAGAGATTTAGATGGAACTTTTACGCTTTGGACGACCGACATTTTGTCTTTGTTCACGTTCACGATTTCACGGTATAAATATGTGAAAACGAAAGTTTTCGTGGCTAAGAGCAGACGTGGAAATATGTTGAACAGTAAAATGTTATTGAGCAAAGTAATGAGGTTGTTGATTCGATGCACTGTCAAAGTATAAAGGACTACGCTGCTGTTATACTTTTTCCGTATTTTAGCTACTGATTAAAAGCCTTTAAGTGTATAGACATTTTGTTCATGAAGACTTGAGGCTAAATCATAATGCGATTTTTACTGCAATAACACCGACTTCAAATTTCTTCAATCGGTCTACTTGGTCCAAAGTTAACATATTAAAGAGACTTGTGCTGAATGGTACGGTATTTGTTACAAGTAAAGCAATAAAGACAGAAATAAATCCACATGTACAATGGACTAAAGAAAATAATATAAAATAAAATAGCAATCCCAAGTCACTTCACGCCGCTCTACGAGAACACTTTCACATAGTATTGTGCCCTCTCTCTCTCTCTCTCTCTCTCTTTGCACAGTACAATGTTATCCGACTACCTCGCTATTCTCTTTTTACTACCGATACTCGTACGTGTGTGTTATTACATTTTACCGATTCCCCCTGGATTGGTTTCGAATTTCAGATTCAGCCAGATGTAAAATTGTGTGAGCTAATTAAAGCAGATAATCAGATAGTTCGCGTTCCTCGTGTTTCTCACTCATGAATATAACGGAGGATTGAACAGGCATGCGCCATTGTGGATTCCTGTTGTTTTGTACACACTCTCTTCAAAGTGAACTCTGAGAACTTGGCAACCTCGCTTACTTAAACTGAACACGATAAATGTGGCAACGTTGCCTTACTTTAACGGAACACGGTAGCATTGCAACCTTGCTTAATTAATGGAACACGAAAAACGTAGCAACGTTGCCCTACTTAAACTCATAACGATATACGTGGGAATCTTACCTTACTTTAACGGAACACGATGAAAGTGGCAACCTTGCATTTCTTTTATACGGAACAGGATAAACGTAACAACCTTGCCTTACTTTAACGGAACACGGTAGCATTGCAACCTTGCTTACTTAATGGAACACCAAAAACGTAGCAACGTTGCCTTACTTTAACAAATAACGATGGACGTGGCAACCTTGGTTTACTTTAATGGAACACGAAGAAGGAGGCGACCTTACCAAACGTGGCAGCGTTGTTTTTTTAGTGGAACACGATGAAAGTAGCAGCGTTGCCTGTCTTTGATGTAAGGTTAGTTCTAGCATAGGTTCTAATTAGGGTGTGTCATATACACAAGCAGGAAAGCCCACGTAGGCATAATGTCTAGACTCCTTTGATATTATTTATTGCATTTAAGTTTTAATTCATAATTAATTGGATATATATTATTAAATAATACAATAACATACAAAACAAGAAACAAAGTTCATTGATTTAATTACAATGTGTTTATGTGATGTTTGCAGTCCAAAAATAACAAACCCAACCGGATCAAGCTCTTTGACTATTTGTTGAATATTGAATTCATTTTAATGTTTATTTTACTCGTTTAATTTAGTCCATAAACAAAATATTACAAAATGTACACTTTTTTTTACATTTAATTTACAAAATGTAACAAAACAGTATTGGAATAACGTCCAAAATGATAAAACATTTAAAAAAAACAGATTTTAATGTAAACAATCAAATAAATACTTAGTTTCAAATTAAATAGGTTATGAAAACAAAGAGGAAACAAAGTATCATGATATCAAATTAAATTAAATTAATTGTGTAATAGAGATCGACAATACATCAACAATAACAACAACATTACGAAATAAATTCTAGTAACTTTTCACTGATTCAATTTTATAACTAGGAAACGCCAAATTTTTTAAACTGAGTGATGAGCATGTGTTGAGTACCCGATTACTTACTTAGATGATTCCCTACCTTAGGCTACCACCATTCATAGCATGAGTAGGCGCATTATGACCTTACAGTTGACGTCACCCGTCAGAAACCACTAAACTTTGTAAAAAACTTTTCTTATACAAATATAAAATAACTTAAATGCAAATTTCTCGGGTCGACTCCCCACCAGAAAGTCTTTACTTACTTTGGCGTTTCCTAGTCTAGTTGGCTAAAGGGCCCTTGTAGCCGATATGTGGGAACGTGGGTTCAATGGCGGAAAGATTTTGTAATTTCTAGATTGTATTTCAAAATAATAAACATGTTTTGAAATCATTAACGCAGGGTAGTCCATCATCTGTGGCAATAGGGCCAACTATGGTAAACATAGCCAGTACGAAATACGTGAAATATTGCAAGGTTTATTCAATCTACGAGCGGAATTTGGGGGTACCTTGACGTCCAACATTCGACTGACCTTGCATGGGCACGGCATTTCACGGCCAGGCGAAAAACAAACAAAAAATATCTTTTCAAAATCTAAAACATTGTCGTTAAAATAATTTCTAAACATTGGAAGTCTATTTCTCAGTTTATCATTTCTTGTAGGTTTAAATCGCAATGAATCTTGCTGATTTTGTTAGCAGTTCTCAATAAACTCGTCCCGATGTCGTTAAAATTAGCGCAATCTGTCAGCGATTCGGCTGATTTCAAACGTACACACAACATACAACACATCCGCACGACACGCACGCAGAAAAAAAACAGCCTTACGAATAAATCATACTTTCACGTCATTTAATAATTCAATCAAGTGTACACTTCAACCTTATTTTCCAAATTTTGTTAATGCCATGTCTAGTGATAATAAATTTGTTTGGTAAAGAAAAAAGTGAGATATTATTGAGCGAAAATATCCTATTTCCATAAATTTTCTGTCCGTCCATCTGTGCCGTTTGATACGTCTCACGATTAAAACCGATCAGAAAATCCGATTGACATGCGTTTGGTTGGCATTGTCCTTCAACAAGGATAATAAAGAAATAAGTTGGTTACCCTTGGTGTCACGGGGGCTGGACTCGCCCCCAGGAAAGTTTTAATATTGATGTACTCGTCGTACTTGCACCATGATCTTATAAGTCTCGAGCACTTTTGTAGCCGTGCTATGGTAAATTGGTGGTATCATACAGAAAAAGTGACTTTTGAGGGTAAGAAAGCCAAGAGGCGGCCCTACGATAGCTGGATAATTTGGTTCTTGGAATGCTAATACAGAAATGAATTAGCTCGTTACCATACTAAGGCAGTTTAATTCATTCATTATTAAGGAAAGAAGGAAATTAATAAATTCGCATTTTGAGTATTTTCCGCTCAGTTACAAACTGATTTTCACTGCTGGACTTAAATTTAAATCGAGCCAGATAAACCTGCCGGCGTCGATGCCATCGGACTTACACCAATCATTAAGAACTATACATTGCCAAAATATTAAACTGCTATATGGCTTTGAAACCTCTCTTAGGCTCTTTTAGAAAATCAAAACTATTTTTTCCAATTTTTTTTGATCCGGCAGACGGCAAATATCGCCACTTCAAAATAATTTCAATATTCAATTCGCCCAAACACACCATTCAACGTAGGAAAAATTTCGCATGAAAGACAATAATTGTAAAAAAAAAAAAAAACTCTCAGTCAGCCTCTAGAAAACCAGTTGAAAATTAATGTCACAAAAACTCATCTACTTGAGTTGAATGGTGTGCTTGGGCGAATTGGAAGTTTGAAATTATTTTGAAGAGGCGATTTTTGCCGTGTACCCGACCAGAAAAATTCGAAAAAAATAGTTTTGATGTTCTAATAGAGCCAGGTTTCAAAGTCATTCACTATATTTTGACTTGGTAGCATATTTCGGAAAAAAGAAAAACGCGGTCGAATAGCCTTAATGTTTTGCTCTTTAAAATGTTTGCTTGAAGCGTGCTTTCTGTAACATACGCTGGGTAGGTAGACAGTGTTGTGACGTTCTGTCGGGCTGTCGAGATATGCCCCTGCTGCGGTTAAAAGCTACTGCGCGTATGGTAGAGAAGCTAGCTTATCGAGTCAGGAGTCGAGCCAGAGATTACATCGTTTCCATTTTACTCTTGACTGTTAAAACAGAAATATTAGAAATTGTGACTATTGTAACACAACTTCAAGGACATATCGAGGAGTGAAACTTCAACTAACAGGTTAAAATATTAACGTATAAACCATTGAAATTATTTCTCTATTAAACACACATTTCATTCAACATAAGTGACTCTCTTAACTTAGTTTAATAACATGTGTTTATCAGTGAAAAGTCCAATGATTTGTATTTAATTCCAAAGGTAAAGAGCAATAAATAACCCTTGTTTTGTTCTTACTGTAACATAGAAAGCTGTGATTGAATGGTCACTTCTAGAGTTTGCTTTGGGAGTGGGGGATAATGATTTAGCTCTCAATTAACAGATTGGTTATATAAAATATTATAAATATAAAAACTGTGGAGTATACAGGCTTATTTTTATTGATTATTCCGTAAAGTTGACTCATCCTCTTATGTATACTAGGATCCGTTGCGGAGGTAACAGTATCAATTGCCACAGGCAATTCTGTCTGTGTTTGTTTGTTTTTTTACTTTTTCCTCCGACAAAATGCAAATGTTGGTATTGAAACCTTTAATGTTTCCGTAGACATTTACTTCTACCTTCTCATGATGAAGAGCAAAATTTGATCTAGGGATATATTTCCTCAAAATATGTTGTTATGATCCTGGGATAAAATGTTATTTAAATGATTATCAAAATAATGTCACTGTCACTGTCAATTATTTCAACTTGAATTCGCTTCAAAAAAATTTATAGAGCTATTAATGGTGGATGTAATTGCGTATCGTAAAAACATGACACGATCATATAGCCACCTAAAAGATTCACAGTCGTTGGCCAGTTTGGACATACCCACCAATAAACTGTGCAATAAAACTAGCAATAACCCCGTCCCCATCTAACCCTGCATCGGAGCTCGCCCAATACGATCCTACCATTCGCTCTCGACATTCAAGTAACATTGTCTCATTCCGCAGAGCTGACAGGATAATGAACGGTAGAAATATTGCGGCTTTGGTGTTGGGAACAATATAGCATTAGATTTGAAGGCAAGATCCTAATGTCAAAGATGTTGGGCTGGTAGCTGTGAAACGTGACACGACCTCTAAACAGGCCGGGTGGGTATCTCCAGGCGTTGCTTCGAAAACCATCAGGCCGGCCGGATATTGATCGTACAGAGAGGGATTCAGAAACAATTCCACGACCATCGAAGATTTGTATTCGGATTCATACTGTCACACATACGTTGTGATCGAGTAAACAAAGATTAAATAATTATGATAATTATGTATTACATTTGTTTCTCGACTTACGAAATCTATAAAATAATGATGATGGTTTATGATGTTTGCCCACTAACAAAATCATGAAATAATTATTCCAAATTCAAAGAAATACTGATTGTCCAACAAACAACACTTTATTTTATTTTATTTATACAAACATCATACAAAAAATTCACGTTCTAGCAAACATATGTTCATCAATGTGACCTAAAATTCATTGATTAAACATTAACTAAATACACAATATAAAATCAATGTATAAATACTCAACAAATTCATGAAATAAATGTATACTTCTACAAGGTGTATGAGGATTGTAAGGTAAATGAGGCTTCTTTCTTTCTTCCGGTTGGAAGTTATCGTCAGGCACAACATACATTGACCTTGCAACAGTATCCTCGCAGCAGAGTCGATAAAGAAGTTTCCCCCCTCGCAGTAAGTCCCACAAACTTCTCTTCATGACTTGTGGCCTTATGCCCATCTTGCTCGCACGGGAACTTGGCAACAGGCGCTTTAAACGGCTTCAGAGAAGAAAATAGAGAGTTTTACTGAATGACTGGACATTTAACGTACACATTGTATGCATATGCTTAATCTATTTGTGTAAATATGAATGCTTAAAGCTTGTTAGAGTATTTGTATACTTTGGAGTATATATACGTATGTATGGAGTATGTATGGTATGGATGTATGGATGTATGTATACTTTGGGTAATATTACTTTGTTTAAGAATTAAAATTCCATTCGAAATTAAATGAATTAGTGTATATTTATCTATTTATGTATTTATTTATTTTTCAATCCATAGATATACAAAGCTACCAAACCGAGGAGGTTGGTATAGAACCAGCAAGTAGATACTTTATACTAACGAAATAATTTGTACTTGCATTATTAAAGAAAATAGAATAGGTGTTGTAGGGTGTAGTTTGATTAGTATAAACAATAATTGGACTCATCATGTTCTTTTATTAAATTAATATATTAAATTAAAGGTAAAGCAATATTTCGGGTACTTTCAGTACCCTTCAAAAGGCAACAAACCAAACAAAACATAAAACTCCGTCTCCCAGCCAAGGTCGACACATCTAACAAACACGGCCATCTTGATCTCAATAAAAAATACATATTCAAATAAAAAAATAAATTATACAAAATCATGCCACAATAGTTCTATGGCTTGGGAACAAACTCTTTCCAAATCGCCGGTAAATCAATGCTGGGAGCACTGATAACATCAGCAGCCACAGACATCAAGGCAGCCTCCTTCAGCTCCGTCTATGCGAATTGCTCGTGTAGAATGATTGAAGCGTCATGCAGTTCACATAATGTGAATTCATAGACGTGCTCCGCTAGTTTGAGGAGTATACCTTGGTTGTGCACGTTGTTTTTATGTTCCTTTAACCTGACTTCAGAGGCCTCTTGGTTTCTCCAATGTAGATAGCACCACACTGACATGGAATTGAGTAAACTGCATTTTCGACATTGTGATACGTCAAGGCTTGGATTTTGTAATATACTTCTTAAAGTTCTGAAGATGATAACTGAATCTCAGTAGTTATAAAAAAGTGTAGTTTGACATTATCAAAAGTATGTTTAAATTTTTAAACTAATAATAGCAACGATATTTCTTATTTCAGTGGTATTGAAATTGGTGTAAACAATGGTATTACGGTTCCATATGAATTAGCTTCACTATTGCATATATAGAACCTTGTTGAATGTGAAGCTGCGTATACCTAGCTCATTACTGTCAGCACTCACGAGTCACTCCACATACCGGCTAGTGGCCCACTATAGATGCGGTGTCAGCCACTCTCTATGGAGATTCTCTTTCGCTTTCAATGAACCACTTTTGTATTTTGAATTGTATTTCTGTTTTGCGCAGTCAAAGCGTATTCATGAAATATCCGATAGTACTAGTGACGTTTTCAATACGGTACAGCAGGGTTTCAGTGATTAGTTTTAATAACGGTTGTTTGAATGTGTTTTATTTTTAACTGACATTGTAATTTAGGTAAAACCGATATTTAAAAATGGTGTTTGACAACAATTCGGAGTGGATCGCCATGAAAATGTTAAATTCGTTAAATGATACCTTTTTTAAATTTAGCAAACAATATTTTTCATCCAAGTGGAGCACTGAAAACATTCAACCAACACTTTTGTGAGTTGTTAGAATTACAATTACCAAACACGAAGTAATTTAAAAGTGTTTTGTGTCAACATGAACGTTCAAATTATAAGTGGATTTCATCTTATTTTGGTTGAAAATAACTATCGACATAAAAGTTGTGCATATTGAAACATTAGTAATGCATTTTGTCGACAAAAGTTATATAACATGAAACAAACTAGACAAATTATGTTAACCTTGTGATATTTAATGATGACTATATACGTAATGAGGTGTTTTTGAGCATAACAAAATTATATAATAACACATCTGTGTATATACAGTTTTACCGCTTGTTGTATATATTTATAAATGTATCCATATGCAACTGAATTTCTAAATGTCTGCAATTATTGAAGTAGTTTCCTTTTCAGCGCAATATTTCACACATCCAACCATTTTTGACTTTTACAATAAAGTATATTTTCTTTTGGAGGAAGACCTAATAAAACAATATCTTGAAACAGTTCCTCTCACTGACTTTAATAAAGAAAGGTAATCTATAGACGCCTCGTTAACGTTGAGAAGTAAGCACGATAATGATGAAAACACCCAGACAGTACGTTTAATGAATAATATTCTGTTGCAGATAAATGTTCAAACATGTTAAGAAGTAACCCGGCACCTCCACCAAATTCCCCCTTTTTTCATTTGAAATGTGTCAAGCGCCTGGGTATTTAAAAAAAAAATGTTTATTGTGAAAATCTAAACTTGTGTTAGATTTGAATAATTCAACCTATAATATAATAAAAAATTCATAAATGTCATAAATTCATAAATGTCATTAATGTCATATTTTCTTTAAATTTAAATAAATAGATTTTGATTATTCGAAATTTGTTTGTTCAGTGATTCACATCATTATTTACAATTATTTATCCCGTGTAGAAAATTCAATTATCTACAACTTTACGAAGGAAACAAAGGCCAATAATGTTTAGGCTACAGTTTAAATTTATGACACAATTTCTAAAATATACCATTTATTTGCAATGCAATTTGTCAGTATACATTCAATTATTCTAAAAAAAAAAAAAAAAAACTGTAAACTAAATGTTGATAGCATCAAAGATAGAGTTAATTATTAAATTCGACATTAGACCCCGCTACTAACGAGCTACAAATGTAGACTATAAACTAGCCTAATTAGGACATGCGTCAACGTTGTTATTTAATCATGATTGGTCGTCACCAGAGTACCCGATTATTGGCTGGATCATTTCGATTCACTAGCCGAACATCAAAGCAACATTTCGGCCAGTAGATTCGAGTGCGATCTCTGTTCCCCTTTACTCTGATGAAGCCGGCATCCACATTACACTGCTCGGAGTAATATTACCTTGTCACGTTCATGTTCATTTGGATTTCATTGACACGAAACGGTTCCCAAATATGATTGGTTATAAAATATGTGATACATGCTAATCTTCTTTAATTTAATCTCCTGAATTGAATGAACATTTCAAACTCACCAAAATGTTAATCGTTAATTATGAGGCTTAGCTCCCATTTGATGAAGGGGGTATTATTTTTGTACATCGTAGTCCAGGTTGTGAATACACCATCCCAATAGGGAAGGTTTTGACACGAATTAATTGCCTCAGTATACTCCTATCCCAACCAACAATCTTCGATTAAATCCAGCGGTCTAGTCGCAGTCGCTTAACAGGTTCCCACTCGAACACCGAAGTTAAACAACCTCGGGCGTGGTCAAGGGAAGAGTGGGTGAACGCTCTGCCACACGTATACCGCTGGTTAGAGCAGATGGAGGGTTCGAGAGCTAGTGTAACGGCTTCGTTCTCCTCGGCGTCTGCTCGGCAGTCCGGGTAAGTGGAGGAACCTATGACTGTCAAGATTGCACCGTCCTTTTGATTGGGACGTAAAGCCGTTGGTCCCATAGGTACTTTACGAAAGGAGTAGGCTACGTGCAAGTACCGGGTTTCCCCTGCGCCCTTCTATTCATCCTTCATCCTCATCTATCACCACTCATCGTCTTGAATAGCCTTAATGCATTCATATGAGACGTTAGGCAAAACAAATCAATCAATCAATCTTTGCTTAGTTAAAAAGCATATTATTATTTATTTATTTCAAAATGGTCATGACCACCACCAATCACATTGCTTATGGTAAGAATTAGAGCTTAGCATCATACTACAAAGTGACTTAGCTCCAGGACAATATACAAAACAAAATATATAAATAACACATTTTACATAATGAGATACATATAAATGTGATACAAAAATAAACTTGTTTGATTGTGTCTGCGTGAGAGTGAGAGTGTGACTGTGGTGTGTTGTGCGTGCGTGCGTGCGTATAATGTTATCTGGTAGGTTCTTGACTGTTCAGTAAAGTAGGGCTTAGGTCTTTCCGAAATTTTAAAAAAAAAATGTGCGAACCTCATACGACAGTGCATTCCAATTACCAACTAGTCTACGTAAAAACCTTGCTGATACTGCGTTGTTCTATATGCTTTGGTTTGGTGAGTAGTTTTCTTTCAATCATTTCAAACATTTTAAGTAAGTTTACTAGAACTGTCCTTGGCATTACACACTCAAAATGCAATACGTTCATTTTAGCTACCACATTTTTTTAAAATCTAAAAACGTTCGTTTTTGCTTTACCAATATTACATTTCAGTTTAATTCAATAATGTATTAATTATATCCTATTTGACTTTGTATTTCACAACGACAGATGTAATATAATCTGAAAATCTTTGTTTTTAAGTTATTTAATTTGCGTTACTTTGAGTTGTCCGGTTGTCCGGTATATAATAGTTATTTACCCATTAACAAATCTCTCATGACTGCAACGAAACTTCCTAGACCCAGACTATTTTTCTTTCAAGCATTTCAAACATTTTAAGTCCTAAGTTTACTAGAACTGTCCCTTGGCATTACACACTCAAACTGCATAAAGTTCATTTTAGCTACCACATTATATATATTTAAAAAATCGTTTGCTTTATCAATATTGCATTTCAGTTTAGTTCAATAATTTTTTAATTAATTCTTATTTGACTTTGTGTTTCAGAACCACAAATATAATAAATAATCTGTAACTTTTGTAATTTGATTTTCGTTAATTTGAGTTTCTCGTATATATTATAGTTATTTATCCATTGACAAATCTGTCATGAATGCAACGAAACTTTCCAAACTATATCGTTATTTTCTATAATATTGTTTCGCATTGATGTGGGAAAGTTCCAACTACAGCTCCTACGTTCCTACGTGCGTGAATACAGAACAATGTTTGTTTCATTAGCCTGAGTGTTTTAGTCGAGTGAAATATAATTCCTACAGTTAAGGACTTGGTTGCTCATACGAGTGGCGAGGTGAAGCCCGTACAAAGTCCAGCGCACAACCGTCGGCTATTCAATTGACAGCGAAGCCCATGAAACAATTGGATTTACATGCCATTTCAATGCAGTGGAAAAACTGTTTGTTAAAACACCCACATACCGCGTAAATCGAAAACGTGTTCACAAAGTACGATTTAGAGTAGAATTGATCGGATAGAGTTGTAAAAACATGCGTGCGGTTGAAGATCCATTTACTGGCACATGTTTGATGTAGTAGGCCTACGCTGGTTATCAAAGGTAAAGTACCAAATTGGTATTGGTTAAAAAAGTGTTATATTTACTGTGATGCAATAATATAACAATTTATTAATTATATTTGAGCACGCCAAAAATTGAAAAACTCGTGACTTATATTACTGCCTGTTTGTAAATGCCCACATAAATACCAAGCCATTTTATCAATAAAAAATGTTTGCGATTCGGTTTATCGATATTGGACGCAATGAAAAAAGTAATAAAGAAGAACTGCAAGAAAATTAAATTCCTATTCATCTACAAAACCTCATACACGAACAACAAAGTTTTAATGTGTTCGCTACATAGTTATCTGGCCACACACACGTGAGGCCTCGTATGGCCTGTAACTTAATATAAATAAAACAATTTACCATTTAATTAAATCACACACCCGGTGAGGGAAAAAAATAATTCTAATTTGTCATTTAACAAACATGTTAGGCAATTCGCGGTTAAAACCGAACCAGGTAGCAGCACGGTCGTATGCCAACATGGCCGGCCGAAGGCAGATAAAAACACGGGCTGCATAGGGAGCAAGTGTGTTTTTCATGCTTAAAAACATAATATTTCATTGTAAGCGTCAGTTCTGGAAGTATTTCTACTTTCCAGTACTTGGGTACGATGGGGTAGGACAATCACTATATTTTGTAACCCTCAGCTGCAAAATAACTAGCAAAATAAGGAATTTTATCTCGTAATTTGGAGACGTGTATTTTCAGTAATTTTAACTTGATGGCAATACCGCGAATTCTTATGATTATTAGCCTTTACTTAGGCCTATGTAATATAATATTATATCACAGATTATTTATTCTCCCCCTCCCCCCCCTCCCCCCCCCCCGGAAGTAATTTTTTGCGGGTTCCTCGCGAATAAATTATCAAACTCGATTTGTTATTAAATTTGTGTTTCGTCTCGCCATTGAAACTTCTTAAAACATTGTCTCACATTTAAAAATCCCCCCAATGCGGCTAAAAATTTAAAGTTATAATTTATATATAGATGGCACCGGCCTTCACTAAACTTTATATATATAGGCCTACTATTATTAATACGCATAGTTAACTAATTATATTACGCCTAGTTAAGTCCTAGAATTGTTTTGTTGTTGTTTTGGTTGAGACATTGATTAAATAGCCTTCTTTAATCAATGGTTGAGATTATGAATAATATGAACCCATAAATAATTAAGTCTATGCATAATTATTTGTTGTTCACGGCAGCAGTTGGTAAAAATCTCTTGGCATAAAGGAATAAAAAATCAAGATAGGATAGTTTACATTCAATGCGCTGTACAAATTTAAAAACTATAATTATTTATGGACATATATTATTAATAATAAATAATAATTACAAAAATTCCATATTATATCTATACCAATTATCAATTACACCATTAATGAGACTTGCATAATATATACTATATGGTTTACAGTATCTTTGGGTTTAGAATGTTGAACCCAAAGACGGTACATAGCTCTTAGCCCGATTTGGCCCTATACCGCCTACAGCACATCATTGTAACAAATTAATTACCATTATGGTTTATCGTTTATCGGTTGGTGGTATCCATGAAACTGATGAAATTTGTGAAAAATGTGGCTCAAGGAATAGGAATAGAACAGACGATAGAACTCCCATCTAACCCACAGTAGTGCACGGAATAATATTATACACATTCAGACGTATGGGTTCTTTACGCATTGACAAAAATGTGGATTACTAATTTTATGACCTTTCTTGCTTGCTTAATAATAAACATGATCGAGTAAATTCTTTCTGGAGTTGACCGTGACGCTACAATATTGCATTGGTTTAACATTGAATGCCGCCATGCAGCCGCCCGGTATCTGCCTTGGAGCAGTTCTCCACTTGACCACCAGATGTCAGCCACTTTGCTTTTAAACGCGAATATAATCCGTCGAGAAATGTTGATTATTACATGGGAGATTGAGAATGTGGAAGGTGGAAGATTGGGAAAGAAAGAAAGAGAGAGAGAGATAGTAGAGGAAGTATAATTTTATTGAGTTGTACAAGAAAAATTCCGAGTCTCGTTAAAACCGATAAAAGTTATTACGCATTCCACTGAGCGCCTATACACGGCGGAAAGCTTAATTATTAATTGAAAAGTTTTAACTTAATATAATATTGAATGGAGTTCTGCGTGCGGAGTTTTGTTTAATTGAGTTGAGTATTTTATTTCCTCGAGATTTTGAAATAAAGATGTAAATGAAACGTCCTAGAACATAATAACGATTAATGAGGTAGAACTTTGTGCTGCCAAAGAGGTTAGTTCGTCACCTTAGACGTCCGGCGAAGTTGAGGACTTCTGCGAAAGCTGATAAATTAATTATAATATAAGAGCTCGTGTTGAAAAGTAAGGTCTACTAGCTCCGATATTTCCGACGAGGTTATAAGCCGCTGTCCGAAATCATCCAAGCTGGTTATAGTGCGTATAACACCGCCGTCCGAGGAAGCTGGCTAAGGATCCGAAATTATTTTCAATGACCATACTGAATACCATACATACAGTCATGTTTCGTCGTCGCCCGACTACCACTACCATATAAGTTGACTTGTCTAACGTATTCACATAACGAGATATTCTATTGACGATAATAGTATATACAAGAGGATCTTGATTTGTACAAAGAAAGAACATCCGTACAGAGAGTATACATTAATAAAAATGCATACAAAATCGCAATCTTGCCATTGTACATTATGTACAATAAACATTATGTACATATATAGTTGGAATTATTTGAGTTTTGTATTGATTTGCGTAGTCTGGTTTTTAAATCCAACGACCGAACTGACATAATACATCTACCTACAATCGCTTTTCTTTTATAATTATCTTTGTCGTGTGGATCTTATGTTACCTGGTGCTTTGATGGTGATAATATTCCATGTAAAGGTAAATAAACCACACTTAACATTTGTATATGACCACGCTCTGCTTGACCCATTTCATGATAAATGTGAGTCTTAATTATTATAACTTACATAATATATCTCTCGAACTCCACACGGGGGATTTATTGTTGTCCTCGGCTTTACTTGCATGCAGCCAAGATAGCGAGTTTGACATAGAGCTTTGACATACAAATATGAAAACGTACAGAATACGGGAAACAAGAAACCAATTAACTTGGTAACAAGCTTCGCTGATTCTAGATGGAGTCCCTCTACATTCATCACAATCTAATTAGAAAATTATGAGATTCGTAAAAGTTCGCGACCCGACAGTAGCATGTGACTTAAATCGAATTCATTATCCCGTACTCAGATGCATACCTGGCGGGCGGGTTGACTAGGAGTGGCGGAGAAACAAAATAATTTAATTTCGGGATTGCAAACTTCACTATATCCATCGTATTAATACACAGATACTTCCGCCTTCAAGTCTCACTTATTTCAACAGACAACATATTACGTAAAGGTAGTCTCAAATTAAGCCTGAAGGCTTTTTGGCTTGTTTTGCACTAGTATCGTATAAAACAGTTAATTAAATCAATACAAAAGTAAATGATGAAGAAATACATAATGAAATTATAATTAATTTCTTGCAAACTTAAAAAAACAAATATATAGTTTAGCATGAAAATATAGACACAATTTAATCATTAAAACTAAAGTTTATTATTAATATAATAGATAAAGTAAAAAAATGAGAATATAATAATAATTATGTATCCCAATACATTGTTTTGTGTTTTAAATTCGTGTCTTTATTTTATTATGTATACGAACCTAGTTGTGATAACTTGAACTCAGTCACCGTAACATGTCCCATAGTTGAGCAATTATGTCAGAAGCTAATACCCCCAGTCGTACAGGTACAGTCCTGATTAGACGAGTGAGCGCAGCGAACGTAGTCTACAACGCTACTCGATCGGTCCTTGGTCGTGATTCATTCTGTTAAATGTTAAATGTCTGTCTGTCTGTCCGTCTGTCCGGGCTCATACGGCCGAACGGCCATATAGACTGAGCTGAAATTTTAAACAGACATCCGTGACCAGTAACTGAGAACTGCTAACAAAATGAGCACAATCTGTTGCGAATTAAACCTGAAAGAAATAAAAACTGAAAAATACGTTGAAATGTATAGGAATTATTTTAACGACAATGGTTTTCATTTTGAAATAATATTTTTTGTTTGTATTTACCTGGCTGTGAAATGCCGTGTCCAAGGTTAATCGAATGTTGGACGTCAAGGTACCCCCGAATTCCGCTCGTAGATTGAGTAAACCTTGCAATATTTTCACATATTTTGTACCGGCTATGTTTTCCATAGTATTGTCACAGATGATGGACTACACTGCGTTATATACATTTCAAAACATGTTAAATAATTTTAAAAAATACAATCCAGAAATTACAAAATCTTTCCCGACTAATGAACCCACGTCTCCCACATTTCGGCTATAAGGGCACTTTAGCCAACTCGACTAGGGAAACGCCAAAGTCGTTGTTAGACGAGTGAGAGAGTCATGTGTTGAGTACGCGGGAACATTTGCATTTAAGTTTGATTATAATATGCGTATAAATAATGGGTATTTAAGTTTAGGTCATAATTTAGGCCATAATGCTCCACTGTAGCCTATGATAGGCTAGGGAGGCCTAAGGTAGGGAGAAGAAAAGGATTGTTACCGGGTCGTTGTTAGACGAGTGAGAGAGTCATGTGTTGAGTACGCGGGAACATTTGCATTTAAGTTTGATTATAATATTCGTATAAATAATAGGTTATTTAAGTTTAGGTCATAGTTAAGGCCATAATGCTCCACTGTAGCCTAAGGAAGGGGGAAGAAAAGGAATGTTACCGGGTCGTTGTAAGACGAGTGAGAGAGTCATGTGTCGCAATCCTAGCTTGGGGTGGAACCTACTACATACATTTAAAAAAATTAGTAATCATGCAGAAACTCATTCTTAAAGTTATGCTCAGGAAACCAAGACGATATTCCACCTGTAAAGTTTTTCAAGACTCGCAAATATCAATTCTGAAATTATATTTTAAAACAGTCTCAATATTTATTAAAAAGCACAAATCGATATTCCCTCAATAAACCACAACCACAATACTATCAATAATATTAACAAAACGTTATCCCTACCACATGTACGACAACGGATACTGCAAAAGTACATAATATATCTTGGACCCAAAATCTACAACACAATCCCGGTAACAATAAAACAGTGTGCTAATATTCACGCATTCAAAAAAGCACTTCATAGATGGCTATTAAATACATTCGAAAATGTGATTGAGGACATAATAGAAATCAAAATTATAAACAAAAAATACAAATTCAAATTATGAGTTAGACTCTTTTGTTTGCTTGTCTTCGTTTAGTTTAATTTAAATTTATAATTTAAAAAACATGTTTATTCTCCATTTATTATCTACCTCTTACCAAATCAAAAGTTATGATATTGTTAGGTTTCTGAACTTAAATTATACACATACTGTAGCTTAATTAAGAAAGAAAATACAATTTTAGATTATATAAATAATTGAACAGTATAACTAGTAGAAGTAGTTTAGTTTTAGATTAAGTAATAATTTAGGATTGTTATTCATAGTAATTGATATTAGTTTTATTGTGCTCAAAGATGAATGACAGAAGCCATGCACAAGTACCTTGTATTTATGTGGCTTCAGTCATTCAATCAGGAAATTGTATCTATTAGTTCTGTACTTGAGCCTGAATAAATTGAAATTGAATTGAATGAATTGAGTACGCGGGAACATTTGCATTTAAGTTTGATTATAATATTCGTATAAATAATAGGGTATTTAAGTTTAGGTCATAGTTTAGGCCATAATGCTCCACTGTAGCCTATGATAGACTAGGGAGGCCTAAGGTAGGGGAAGAAAAGGAATGTTACCGGCTACTCAAACACATGGCCCACTCACTCGTCTAACAACGACTTTGGCGTTTCCCTAGTTATTCTACAATTGAAGGCAGGAATAACTCTGCATGACCAACGTTTAGTTTTAAAGTATACGACTTTCTGCGAACTAAAGAACGATTCTGTTTGGTGATTGGACACCGGCATCCCCAAAGTTGTTTTAATCTGAATGACTTTGTCATTTACGTGGTGTAGAACGCTAAAAAGTATAATTTAGAAAACAAATAACACAACCTTTACTACAACAAATCCACATGTATACGATTTAAATTGGATATAGGTCCTACAGTAATTACTAATAAAGTTTTTATTGAAATCAATCCAGAAATTAAAAATCCATCTCAGCGGGGTATCGAACCCCGGTCGGGTGCTTTACCCGTTAGCTATCGAGGCGGTAATTGCATGATATCTGGATTGTTGGTGAATTGTGGATAATAAGGTGGTTTATTGGTTGTATCCAATATATTAATGTGTATTTCTTTCTATTTCTAGGTAAGTGGAGACACATTTCATAACGAGTGGATTGACTTGTGAACCAAGCTTACTTCTGCCTAGACTTATAAGTAAGTAGGAACCTTGTGAATATGTAATGAAACTTTCGTATAACCATTTTCATTTCAAATTTCAAATATAATATTCCGTGAAGATGCTGTTATACAAGTGTAATTTTGGACTCTTAGCTGGATATTAACTTAAATTCGCCGAGAAGAGAAGAACACAATTTCAGATATGCGTCTTCCTTTTCAAGCTTTCACTTTTAACACCTTCCAAATAAATTGTTTGATGACAACTTTTAAAGCTGTCTTAGCAACGAGGTGCATAACAAATTGCTATGGCAATTATATAAGTGGCCATCAGTTAAGTGGAAACGAATTATAAATATTACAAGAATGGTATCAGAAATATTATGTTGAACGTAGATCACAAGTTTGGGGTAGATACTAAAATGACACGCAGAAAACAATTCGTAATTCAAGAAGGTTTATGAAACTTGGACGAAGTAGATTGAAATAAATAAGCTTTTCAAGGTGTGGGTTCCGAAAGTATTAATTTTAATGTTTTATCATTTAAATTAGGGAATTCTCCTAAAGAGAAACTGTCAGTTCATCCTGTAATGCACAAGCCGAGCGAGAACCGTTTCAAATTGTATCTTCCAGAAGCTTTTCTATAATTTTACGCCTTGTCATCCTGCACAGTGAAACAAAGATGAAGTAATAAGGGTTGATCGGTTAATAACCAGATTCACAAAGCGTGCTATTTCTGTAAACACATTGAAGCTTGCATTCATGGCAACCACAATAGTGGCTTTATATCTCTCGTCTAGACACCGTGCGATCTGTGACGCCATTCAGAGTATCTACATCAGCTCGCCAGCTACATGAACACAATACACAGTATTTACAACAGCTCGGCAACTACGTGTAGTAACGAGTGTACACAATACACAGTATCTACAACAGCTCGGTTTCTACGTGAACTAACGGGTGTTCACAATACACAGTATCCACAACAGCTCGGTTTCTACGTGAACTAACTATTGTACACAATACTTAGTATTAGAATCACAATTGTAAACTTGTCGGGTTATTTCGCCACGTCGATTTGACTTACCCATGTCAACGTTTCTGGACCGCTTGGGCCCGTCATCAGGACGACTGACTCCTGAAGATCTCGCTCGGACTAGTTGAGTCGGAAGTAGATGCTCAGTTGTTGATACTGCGCATCGTCATCAAACACTGCCTAATAGTAAAAGTTAAGCACGTGACCACACGTGTTGTCAAGGTAAAATATCGTTATTTCTCATTAGCGCGTGACATAGCACGTGTTGTCATAGTTTTCCTATTAAAGTTCGTATTTAACACTTCACACGCGGGCGTTACAAATTTAACACTCAAGTGGTTAACTGCACTGCCACTTGGTTCACTACCCTGTCCACGAGTTCTCAAACGTGTCATTATAGTATTGTTATTTAAAAAGCATATCCTTATCGTTAGAAATTAAAACGTTAGAGTTTAAAACACTAGAATTAGCTACGACTGTGACCTGTGTGGTGTTGTCCCCCGTTTCAGACGATTTCAAGGCTGGTGCTAACGGAGTCGAAAATGTAGCAGATTGAGTAACTTAATTGCCGGTAACCAAGTATCACTAATCTTATAAAGACCTTTATTGTCATCAGCGTTGATATTGTGAGGTTTCTTAATCACTTCAATGGCTTCCCGAATTAATCTGGGCCACAGCCTATTCTCTTGTTTAAGTATCCTGAAACAGGATACTTAAACAAGAGAATAGGCTGTGGCCCAGATTAATTCGGGATACTTAAAAAAGAGAATAGGCTGTGGCCCAGATTAATTCGGGAAGCCATTGAAGTGATAAAGAAACCTCACAATATCAACGCTGATGACAATAAAGGTCTTTATAAGATTAGTGATACTTGGTTTACCGGCAATTAAAGTTACTCAATCTGCTACATTTTCGACTCCGTTAGCACCAGCCTTGAAATCGTCTGAAACGGGGGACAACACCACACAGGTCACAGTCGTAGCTAATTCTAGTGTTTTAAACTCTAACGTTTTAATTTCTAACGATAAGGATATGCTTTTAAATAACAATACTATAATGACACGTTGAGAACTCGTGGACAGGGTAGTGAACCAAGTGGCAGTGCAGTTAACCACTTGAGTGTTAAATTTGTAACGCCCGCGTGTGAAGTGTTAAATACGAACTTTAATAGGAAAACTATGACAACACGTGCTATGTCACGCGCTAATGAGAAATAACGATATTTTACCTTGACAACACGTGTGGTCACGTGCTTAACTTTTACTATTAGGCAGTGTTTGATGACGATGCGCAGTATCAACAACTGAGCATCTACTTCCGACTCAACTAGTCCGAGCGAGAGCTTCAGCAGTCAGTCGTCCTGATGACGGGGCCCAGAGCGGTCCAGAAACGTTGACATGGGTAAGTCAAATCGACGTGGCGAAATAACCCGACAAGTTTACAATTGTGATTCAGATACTTCGGGCCACGAAAGCCTTAAAACTTAATAATACTTAGTATCTACAACGATTCGGCAGCTATGTGAACTACCGAGTCGTGCTAAGCGCTCTGCAACTTGATTACGTACGCTTACAAATAGGACGGACAATAAAACGAGAATATTCTCACGATTTTTTTTATTTTAGTCATAATTATATCTCGTCTGCATTTCTAATGGTAATGAACATTAAGCCAATTTTGGGCGATTACATTTTAATCGGATAATGTGTCTAGGTATACTCGCCTATTGCGTAGACACGTTGAACTTGGAATTAGTGGCTCGGTGCCAGAGTGGCTTAAGGAGCTAAATAATTACCAAAGAGGTTGAGAACCTCCTGCGCATTTATGCTGGGTTGTGCCACACTAGTTCAATTCAGAAACGATTCTTCAGGACTTCAGATAGAGTAAATCATAATCTCCTGAAATTAGTGAAGTTGGGACAAAAAGGAACTATGTGAAAATCAGGATATCCATGTTCAGAATTGCAGGTACTTGCATGCTGGACAAGACGAAATTATTATTATTATAATAAGTAGAAAATGGTCAAACTTGTTGAATATTATTATTATTATAATAAGTAGAAAATGGTCAAACTTGTTGAATCTTCATTTTGAGCTTTGTTTGCACTTTTTGTGTCTGGAATATTTTTATGGGTCAATTGGAAACTTATTCTTAATTCATCTTTTACCACATCGAAGTATAATTTTGAATACCCGTTTAAGTAAGTTTTTTTCGTAAGTAATAAATAAACAGTTGTACAACAAATTTTGAATTTAAAATATGTATAATACTACAAACTTGAAGAATTTCAAATTACATGATAATATTTACGATGATGTAACAGGCAATAAATAAAGTCGTTCAAATTCAAGATTTTGTGGTTTATTTAGTTAACCCATTGGAGTACTTCGTCGACTCCCACTCGTCCATTTTCGGGGGGAACTTTAAAGGGGTGAAAAAAATACAAAAATTCTAAATTTTAAAAAAGTCTCAACATTTTAGAAAAAGTTTGTCGTTCAAAATTTGTTTTTAAAATCTTGAGAATCGCATGGCTAGTATAAATTCTATATATGATCCAAAATCCAAACGGGTGGAAAAAACAAAACAGAGATAAATTTTGAAAATCTCAGTAATTTTAAAAACGCTAGCATGATCAATTTCTGAACTACAAAAATGTTACACGTATAAAAAAGTCAGAAAAAACATCTTTACATCCAAGCATAGAAAATCTGTTTTATTTAAAATTAATAAGCTACGTCAAATCCAAAATTTGCAAATTTTTTTAATATTGCCCCCTTCCCCCTCCCAAAAAAAGTATTAAAATTATCAGAAAAAATTACAATTTCATATTGTATCCTTAGAACCTGTATTTCTGACAAATTAAATGCCGCCAATGAGTAAATATTAAAAACGCGGTATTTGTGTCACTTTCTGTCATTTGAATCGTTTAATATAATATACATATATTATACAACTATACATACAATAAATTGGTCGGGTCGGGTCGGGTCGGGTCGAGTCACGACCAATTCTATGTATCTATAATATACCGGGCCGCGAAAACCTTAGATTTGAAATGTATAACACTATTAACATCAAGCATCTCTTCTCTCTCAAATGTCTCAAGACACTTGTGCCCTTCTAGCACTGGGCCCGAGAAATATAAAGGGGATATTCAATAACCCAATTATTTCCAGCCACGAAAGTTCTCATTTAAACATCAATCAAGTGTCGCCGTACGAATTACAAATTCCGTTTCTGCCATTAGAAATCCCCCCGGAAAAGTGCTAGGCGAGGCGAGGCGGGCGGGCGTCGACTGCCGTCTTCCCTTTTAGAATGATTGTTAGGCGGACAATATTCACTAGTCACAAACTTCGACGTCTGAATGAAGATTTGAAAATCGATAAATGTGATATAAAGTAAGTAGCGAGCTGTTTGTGTGGCCACGTTCGTCTAGAGTCTTTAATCATGGCATTTATTGGCGATCGCAAGCTCACAACGGCCAGACAGTCTTTGAGCAACTATTTGCTGACATAACGATACTTAAATAACTTGTAGCGAAAGACGAAATCGAAGAGAAAACAAAAAAAAATTCGAATCACTAAAGAAATCCTTTTGAATCTGAATTCTTTGATACTCAAAAATAAAAGGTAATCAACTGCAAATAAGTATAGAAAGTTTGACGAGTTAAAGAAAGTTAGGTATGTTTTATAAACTAAAGTCAAACGCTTCACAGAGAATCTCTTTTTTTATTATTGAAAATAGGATACTTACACACCCAATTTGCCGATTTGAATACTAGGTTGAGTAACTCTCAATACCACAAATGTACGCTTTCAAAAAACGTTAGGTTCGTGCAAATATATTAATACTTTGAAGATACGCAACGGTTGAAACAATGTTCATTAAATTCGAATTCGTGGTACTTTCAATAGAGAAAATACATTCCAATTTATTTATATATGTGCAGCTTTTTTTCGAGTATAAAAGGGGAAATGTCTGTTTTCATAAATGTAAGCTCAAAATTTGTGTGTATTGTACTGAGGTAATTATATTCTGAGGACTTATATTCATGATTATTCTTTTGTTAAACGACTGTCATGCTATTGCTTGTCATTTTTTCTATAGCTGAAATGAAGACTACCAATTTGTCACTTTACTTTTCTTTCATGCATCCTTATTTGTTCTAAAGTTTTTTTTTTATTATTTATCTTTTTGATGATCCAAAAGTATTAGTTAATTTAAAGGATATCTCGATGTTCGGTTGGATGCTACACGATTATAAAATGTTTCCAACATCTCCTCGTGACGTCATCCTTGAAACTTGAAGACATCTTGGCTGTGTTTGAAACTTCCCTTCACATTTCATGACGTCACTCTTGCGAGTAGTTCCGCACACTATTCAAACATGCCAAGTGCAAGTAACACTCATCCTCGACTCGTAGCGGTAGTATGCAAGCGTGCACACGAGCTATGAAGCTCACAACGTGAACATGAACATTCTAAAGTGCACATCATTTCAAGCCGTTCTAATTAAAGAAGGTATTCACGTGGTATCGAGGAGAACGACGCACGCCTGTTAAGAGATTTAAGAGAACTTATTAAAATGACAGTACTTTAAACATATTCATAGCTTAATTCTGAAGATCGCACTTTAAAATCTAGGTATCATGAAATTTTGTTAAAAGTCAGGCAACTATAGGTTCGTCTGAATCTACTGAATACTCTTAAATTAATTCGGAAAAATAAGTTTTTTATACAGAATGCAGTTAATCTATATCACTATGGAGCTCTACATATTGTCCTGTAAGATTGTGATTGCACCAGTATGTCAAGTCAGATGTCTCGCGCGATCAGAGCCCGTTAGGAACATAGTGATAAGTTTGTTTAGCAACCGGCCGTAAAAAGACCAGCACTACAGAGTTTAGTGTTTTCCAAAGCTGTGGAGTCATTTGAAATGTTTCACCAGTTTTACACCTTTTTTAATTACTATAAGAATAGTTAGCCCGAGCTCATCCAGCCACCTTAACGCTCTGAGTATATTCACTTAATAAAATATGCAATGCATATATATATATAATATTTATTTGACGAGTGTATTAAACTACTAACCGAGGTCTATATTTTTAACACTTACTTGTGTGAATTTTCGGAGACGTCCGTCTCCATCGTCAGACACTGACACACTGTCTGACACAGTGTCTGACGATGGAGACGGACGTCTCCGAAAATTCACACAAGTAAGTGTTAAAAATATAGACCTCGGTTAGTAGTTTAATACACTCGTCAAATAATATATATCCGGGTCAAATAGCTTCTGAAAATAATAAATATATATATATATATATATATATATATATGCAGACATTGTATTTTCGGGTAGTCCGTGTGGTTTTATTATTAGTTCCAACGTTTCGGGCAGTTCTCCCTGCCCATCTTCAAGGAAATTTAAAACATAAAACAATATCAAAACAAACAAAACCTTACTTACACACGGGACGATGCTAAAATGGAGAAACGGAAACACAACATGAACACACGGGACGATGCTAAAAGACTTCCAGCCACATGGAAACATGTTTTGCAAGGCTGTCATATTCAACCAAAAGCTCTCCCTGTGGACATGTTTTTAGGGCGTCCACCTCCGACAACAAGAGTTGACAAGAAGAAGAAAACTCAACAAGAACCCCTTGAGCCATCTACTCGTACGCTGAGGTCATCTAAAAAGTAATAGAGTGTGTTGATGTCTTCACAGTTTTTAAAATATCTGGATGTTCATAATATGTTGTCATTAGTCCCTATGTTTTCTAAGCTTTTTGGTTTTGTCTTTGTATCCAGTTGCAGTGTTTGTTAAGAAGTAAGGTTTTGTTTGTTTTGATATTGTTTTATGTTTTAAATTTCCTTGAAGATGGGCAGGGAGAACTGCCCAAAACGTTGGAACTAATAATAAAACCACACGGACTACCCGAAAATACAATGTCTGCATATTCAATCCGTGAAAGTCTGCGATATAACATATATATATATATATATATATATATATAGAATTTCTGAGGTTTTCGTGGTTATTTGTATGTGTTACCATCTTTAAATAATTAAATTTACTTTTTTCGGTTTACCACGTAAGATATTCTTTATTTTGTCTGACGTTTCGATTGGATTTCACCAATCATTGTCTAAGACTAAAGTTACTCAAATATAAATACAAAATACAAAAACACTTCAAGAGAGAAACTAAAACAAAAACACAAGAATAACATCAAACAAACATAATAAACAAGCAATTTTCAAAGAAGTTAACAAACAGGAATATTATAACATGTAGAAAGAGCTTAGAAAAACATGTCATGTTATTGATTATGCAAAGCAGTCTGATGGACCAGAACCTGTAGGATGATTCCTTGCTTGACTTCTTGTCATTGGGCCTTGACTTGTGGAAGGTAACACGGTCTTGTAAGTATTTTGACCAGTATGGTTAGTCTGACTTCTTGTTACGGGTCGTAGACTTACAACAGGTATCATAGTTTCGGGAGCATTTAGCAAAGTTGGAAGAGTCTGCATGAATGTTTTTGGTTTATGACAAAGGTTTATGATGGACTTCCATGTCTGAGGTAGGCGTTTTCCATCATCCCTTTTGTTCAAACTATGAGGCCTCTTCTCAATTTCTATTGCTTCCCTTATAATCCTGGAATGAATACGGTCCGTAGATGCAATTACTCTTGTACCCTCAAAATTAATGACATGTCCCTGATCTGCCACGTGTTGTGCAAGAGCTGATCTTGGTTCATTCTTTTCTACTGAGAGTAAGTGTTCCTGTCGACGTTGAGAGATTTTTCTTCCAGTCTGCCCACATACGTCTTCTCACATGATCCACAGGGAATTTCGTACACACCATGGTTTTCCAATGGTATGGCATCCTTTGGTGATCTTAAAAATGAACTAACCTTCCTGTGTGGTAGGAAGACAGTTTTCACCTCATGCCCAGACAAGATCTTGCTAATTCGATCAGTAGTGCCTCTCATGTAGGGCAAAAATGCTACTTTTCGTGGCTTCACAGTTTCATCATCTACATTCGCTTGAGTTTTATTAGGTACACGATTAAATGCATTATTTATGCTTACATTAGAAAACCCATTCCGGAGAAGAGCATCCTTAAGGTTATGCATCTCAACATTTATACTATCCTTGTCAGCAATTGATTTTGATCGAAACGCCAGGGTGTTTGCCACAGATCTAATTTGGGCTGGCGAGTGATGGGATTGTGCGTTTAGGTAGCGGTTAGTATGTGTGGGCTTCCGATAGACAGTGTGTCCCAACGATCCATCTGATCGTTTACTAACTAGTACATCTAAAAATGCAAGACTGTTGTTCTCTTCAATCTCCATAGTAAACTTAATGTTGACGTGGATACTATTCAGATGTTCAAGGAATATATCTAGAAGTTCTCTTGAATATGGCCAAATACTGAAAATGTCATCTACGTACCTCAACCACAATAAAGGTATACGGCCTAAAGGTGCTGTATCTAAGGCACGAATTTCCAGATCTGTCATGAACAAGTTTGCGATCACCGGCGACAGCGGGGAACCCATTGGAGCACCCTCCACTTGTTTGTAGAAACACCCATCATACATAAAGTAGGTTGAAGAAAGGCAATGTTCAGCTAGCTTTATGACGTGTGTAGGTGGCTTGATAGTGTCATTAATAATTTTAAGAGCTTCTTGAATTGGGATTTTTGTAAAAAGCGACAAGTCCCAATGACAAGAAGTCAAGCAAGGAATCATCCTACAGGTTCTGGTCCATCAGACTACTTTGCATAATCAATAACATGACATGTTTTTCTAAGCTCTTTCTACATGTTATAATACTATTCCTGTTTGTTAACTTCTTTGAAAATTGCTTGTTTATTATGTTTGTTTGATGTTATTCTTGTGTTTTTGTTTTAGTTTCTCTCTTGAAGTGTTTTTGTATTTTGTATTTATATTTGAGTAACTTTAGTCTTAGACAATGATTGGTGAAATCCAATCGAAACCTCAGACAAAATAAAGAATATCTTACGTGGTAAACCGAAAAAAGTAAATTTAATTATTTAAAGATGGTAACATATATATATATATATATATATATATCTCTCTCTATCATATATATATATATGTGTGTGTGTGTGTGTGTGTGTGTGTGTGTGTGTGTGTGTGTGTGTGTGTGTGTGTGTGGTGTGTGTGTGTATATGTATATGCTCTCTTGGTCTACACAATCCAGAATACTGGGACGTTGCATAGCATAACGGTTCATCGTAACCGAAACCGAGAGAAAATCAAGTCAGAGAGAGCATGTTTCTAAAATGGCCAGAACTAAAAAATAATTTTCTTTTTCAAGACAAAAGAGTTTCGTGAACGAATAATTGATATGCGTTGAAGCTCTGCAGTTTTTGTCACATAAAACCTTTGGCGTTTGAAATTTTAAAGTCGAGAATTTCTCTATTTGGAATTAGTTTCTGCCTTTGTATGTGAGCATGACGCTAACAGCTGTACGAGAGCTTCACGTGATATTCATGATTTTTATTCCACTCGGCATCCACTTAAAACCTGATCACTCGTTAGATAAATCCTTCTGGATGAACATGTCAAATGATGCGTGGGCATGATGGTTGAAACGAAGGCTTCGAGGAGATTAGTGCAATGAGTATTGGATTGGTTTCATTCAATGTTTTACATTTATTCGCGTTACTCCAACGAAAATAAAATAGAAAGGTAGAACACCTCGTTAACTAATCATGTACACTCAATGCCAAAATTTCACACATAACGGGCAAACATATGATACATGATTCAATTTTATGCATTGTGACTGTAAAATTGTTAAAAAATAATTTTTATTGGGATTACTTACCCAAATATTTAATTGGGGTTTTATGCTTTTGTACGCTTTTGTAAGAATCAATATTAATGGAAACGCAAAGTAAGAATTGGGAAATATTGTACCGTAGGCAGACTTGTGATGTTGAAACCAGTAATTTATTCAGGTAAATAAACATAAAGTACAAAAGTGTACGTTATTTGTTAATTTTATTTTTAAGCAATTACTGCTTTTAATATTTCATCACAAGGAGAAGATTATAAATATTCAGAAATTATGCCGTGATCATAAATTGTGGAAGGAAACGAGAATGATTGTATTGACTTTATTTAAGGGTTGGGCTATAACATATCATTAAAATTATCCATATCAAAGAAGAATCTCGATATCTCTTTTGATATATTGATTTTTTAAATTTGTCCAAACACAATTCTAAGCTATATAATAAAATTAAACAAAAAAACATCAAAATTAAGAGTGGGCGCGTGTTGCTTATATTGCGAAAACTTCATAACGATTGTTGCATTCTAACTCGCGTTTGACGACCCGGCACCTCCACCATATTTTAGAAAATCCTATCGTTTTAGTTTTTCGCGTTTTTAACACAATTTTTGAATCATTATATTATATATTTTTACCGAAATTTCTATATAGAAGCCAAGTATTTATATCCAAATCATGTCCTCACATCTATATCATATTGAAATATTGATCTCCTTGCTCAGCCCTACTTCATTTACCGCCTACGCAACTTGCAAAAGAAACATTTGTAATGGATTGTACGTTTCCTCGAAACTTTGTTCTTAACAATTCAAAAAATTCAACTTTTGTTTTAAACTCTATTTAACGAAGATTTCTGGAGAAACGTGAGCGGCTTTTCCAGCAAGAAGTTTGTTTGCTTCTGTTTTAATTTAATTTCTATGTACATTTCAAGATTCGCCTAAAACACTACCAAGTTTCTCAAACAAAAAATTAACACATACTATTATACGTTTTCTGTAACACAATTCAAAAGTTAATGTGTTTGTCGAGTGCGGAAACTTTTCGTTCAAAATGGTTTCTCGGTTTAAAGTGAAACTAGTACAAACGCTAGGTCTGGTATCGAAGTGAAACATTCAAAGCAGAGTAGACTACCTTTCATTTAACATCACCCTCGCAAGATGCACAACTTAAAAAGATCATCTTATATCGCAGTGCATAGTATTTTTTTCGGTAGGTAGCAGTACATCCATGTTGGTATACGTATTAATTATTATTAATTTCTATACACTACAGTCTTAAGAGGGAATGGGACACATTTGGCAGTTAGCAAATAGCTATATTCACTGGGTCAAGATGCACCCGACGTATATGAAACTTTGCAAAGTTGTCAAAGAAACATACATAGACAGCCCTGAGGTAATAGATTTTAAACTTTTTGTCTCAATTAGCCAAGAAAAACAATCATGAACATAGTCAATTTTGTAATTTTTAACGAAATCAAAATTCGTGAAAATTAATTATTTTCTTATAAATTATTTTAAATAAAAATTTGGAAATATGTTACTGCAGAGCCCTTTATTTCCACATTCGTGACATATGTTCAAAATTTCAGACACCTTTGGTGTCAGTCGGCCGAGCGAACAGCAATTTGACTAAAACGCATGTCCTATACTCTCTTAACAATTCTACGAAACTTGTAGAATATAACGAAATGTTGCTTACATTATTACAAATATTGGTAAATATATCTCTGGCTATTTACAACAGCCAAAATACTCCTTAAGAAAAGTTGACATCAAGTAGCGTCTTTAATGATTAAGTGTGCTTAACTTCAATGTATTACTGTTGCGGTTATTTATTTTATATGTACTTAATAGTCCTACTTTGTAAATAAGATTTTAGGCGTTAAATAAATAAGTTTTCCACTTTGAGTTAGTTATTGTAGACTTTTCCAAAGTAAATACCGCTAGAAAAGTATACGTATCGATGACGCGGTAGGCGAAATGAAACTCGGTAGTTACGTTAGGTCATCCCGTTAGGGGCGCTAGTGTTGGTTGTGAATGTGAGCGCTCTCGTATTCTCAAGACGAATGCATCGTCACGTATAATATATTCTCTTCCACTCTTTGAAAATGGTAATCGAATCCATAACAGTCTGAATAAGTTATTGATGAAACAACTAGTCCACATCTGCCGAAACTCGTTCCAGAAAATTTGTTCTAATTTCACGTTTTAAATAAGGTCAAGGTCAATGATATTGCTCGAAAGATTCTTGAAAGCAGAGAATTCGTTTTATCTTTGTCATCGGATCGTCGCTTGATTATTCCCCAAAGGTTGAAATTGAATCAGGTGTGATTGTAGAGGAACGTCTGCCAACGAAGGTCCTATTGGATTTACCCCCCCCCCCCCCCCAACCACTCGACCGCAACCGCCACGACCACAGTCGCCGCTGCAATCCAGATTACCTGGGTCCAGAACACCGCTTGACCCACAGAACAGATAGAGCCCCCAAGAAACTCAGGTCGATATGGACAGATTCGATGTCCGCCCCCGGCTCAAGATGTTTCTCTCTGTACCACAATGCCACATGTTGGTTCGTGTGTTCGCAGTACATTAGAACAATCGACCTGGGACACACTAACATCGTTACTTAAACTTCATCACATCAAAATACATAACATATGAAAAAAAACATATTTTAATTACATAGAAGGCACCCAACCCCCTCCGGCCAAAGGAGTGCTCGGCCGACGTGCTTTTTCTTTCCGGGTTGTTAACCCATGGAACGACCTGCCGCCCGCCCTCAAAGACTGCCCAATGAGTCATTTCCCTTCCCTGAGTAAGGAGCACTTGTGGCAGAACCAAGACACGTGCCTTGTTAGTTTTGTGCTTCAGCAAGGCTCTTCGCGGCACGGGATTTCTTCATAGATTTTTAAGTGTTTTAAGCAAACTAGCGTCAACGCCATTTCTTTTTGTTGAATGTAATGACAAAGATAAACAATAAAATATTTTTTTAATAATTATATGAGTTTTTAAATGCCAATGAATAAAAATTTCACAGATGACGTATGCAATGCGCTTACAGCCGATGTTTATTATTCTTGTTGGTGTTTTGTGTTTTATTTGCCTATTCTTCTATAACCACTAAATATGTAATTCGACGATAATACGAAGATGATATCATTGACATTCTTTGGATTCATCTACTTTTGTAATGTTCCATGTCAGTGTCAGATTGAGAAAATAGATTTAATTGCGTATGCTCTCCGATTCTGCGGTCATTGTGTGTTGACTTTGATGGATTACTGTTGGGCTTTACGTCTCATACTTAGGCGATGTCGATGCTGCTACCGGTAGCTACTGCAACCCTCAGAGATAACGGTGGCATCGCCGGCTGGTCACCATCTGTTGCTACAACTACCCCCTGCTTAACGAGAGTAAAGACTTCGAATATTGTGTTGCTTTTCCTGCCACTGTAATAGAAATAACATATTCCTATGTAAAAATGTATAAATTTTGAGAATTTAATAAACTAAACTTCGTCTACAAAACTCAAAAATGGATTTATAAAGGAAGTCTACTTATAAGCATATATAACAAGTTTAAACTTAACATCTGAAGTTAAAACATGAGAAATATTGTACGGTCATAGAATATTGTGTTTCAAATAGAAAGTGCAACACCCAATTGAGAACTATTAATATCTGTGAAAATATTAAAATGGCACGTAAAAGTACACAATAATATGTAAAATTAATTATCCATAAACATTATTTCCATTGTGTGGTGACTACGTAATTGGGCTGCTTAGCTTTGAGCATTTTAGTGTAATAATTTCGTCAGTTGACAACATTTCAAAATTATGTCCAGCCACCTGCTGTTATTTCACTCTACAAAGCCCAGAGGGCTCCCTGACAACTAATAATCTAATGGATTGATTTTGTATAACTAGCGCGCGGCAGACCAAAGGATCCGTTTAATGAATTTTAGTGATTTCGAGGGACATGTTGGTGGTTTTGAACGTATAACAATTATGTTCGCCATATGGATATGGAATAATCACCATGGCCAGATATTACATAATATATTTGTTAATAATTAGATTGTATAGAGAGAACTTGGTATATTATTGGCGTTTACAATGTGTTGCAAATCGAAAAGTTTTAAATAGTTTGATGATGTCTAACCATAATGATTTTTTTCTGCCTTTGAAAACTGTAAAGATGTGATATAAATAATTAAAATAGATTGATTAATTCAAGTTAATACGATCATTAGCAAAAGGGCCACATGCTAGGAGCGTCAGTAGTAACCAAGCCAAGGTATGTAATGCTTCCCACGCGAGTTATTTCATCTCCTAAACCACGCGTCCCAATAGCGAATGCGAGGGAAGGTACCAGAAGCTCTCAAGATTATTCGTTATCTGGCAGTTAACCGCAGTTAATTTATCTCTCCCGTGTTTTCTTGTTAACGGATATTCCGAAACAAACGTTTACTCGGAGTAAATCTTGCTTTTGGCTCCATTCATCCAAACAGCATTGTGCTTTACTTTACTACCCCATTTATTCAAAGGGTTCGGATCTACAGTTAGGCCTGTGCTCGTCTAATCCACCCACTTTGCATATTTCAGCAGCCAATCACTGAGTTTCTTATACACACGACCCGGTTCTATTCTTTGCTGCGTCTGCGCAATACGAGAATCACGAGCTAGATGTTATAGGAAACCAATTGACTCGTTAGAAGTAGTTGAACTTGAAGAGGTGTTGAGCGATAGAAGTGGCGGGAAACTAGCACATGTGGGGTGTATAGTTCAAACTATAGTTCATTATTGTGTCTGCATTTATGTTAATACATTTATTTAGTTGTCCTTCTTTGTAAATTAGTTTTCATAACTGAACATGATAGAGGTTACATTAATTAATTGATGGCCTAACTACCGACTTCGACAATCCTTCAATGCTTTCATTCGTTCACTGTCGGAAACAAATGCAATTTAATTATAGAACTCTTTCTCACCCACTATCTTGCTAGACATTTTTGTTTCATGACAGTCTTAATGGCAAATACTCCTGCTGAGAAATAAAAATGTATTTAAATAATAAATAATTATATTAACATTATTTTTAAACAAAATCCTGGTCACATAACAATAACACCTGGACATTGTATCAATACAATAATAATGAAACGAACGTGCACTATAATATGTTAATGATGTATTGAACCATGATTATGACGTAAGTTGAACTATAAGTGAATGTTGTATGGCTTGCAATCCCATGATCTAATTAATTTGTAAACAGGGATTCATTTCAATATTGTCCAGACAAAAAGATTTTATTCACTCATTATAATATAATGATAATAATTATTGATAATATATTATAAGCTTTTGATTAACAATAATGTGAACGTCGTGTTATTGTGTATAACTAAGTTAATTCGTTCATTATTCTTAGTAAAGTTTTGTCAGAATATATAACTTTTAATAACCTCAGTCAGTGGTACAATATAATAATAAAAGTTTACCTACTACAAACAGTGAGGCAAATTTGCAAATTGTTTACTTTATTTTATTAAAGAATAATAGTATATCCGTTTAGACATTCAATCGTGAACCAATTTGAAAATAATTTATTTACATTACGCAACATACCAAAAGTTCCGTAATATGACCAACTTCACATTCAATCCTATAACATAACCCTCGTAACATTAATCTACTATAAACAGCCACCCCGGACACACACACACAGCTTGAAAAACATATAATCCTGTTTGTTCAGCACTCAACGCTAATGCATTGTTCTACCATATGGTTCTACTGTTCAAAGGTTCTTAAACACCGTGTTATGAAACACTGTGATGGTGTTAGGACGGCTCTCCGACTTTATTGTTCATAATACAGGCACACAACACAAACTGCTCTTGCGTCAGAACCGAATTAACGGCATTACTTTACGTTACGATCATCGTTGTCCAGCCTTTGATATCCAATAACGTTGTATTACTGATGCATGAGATTAAAATAGAATTCATTTTTATTAGTTAGTATAAAGTTAAAAATATCAGCAGACGTAGGTAACAAATATTTTATGAATTCAATCAAAATTCGTAACTGTTCCAATCATCATTATATTTATCACGACATTTAGAAAGTTGTGAACACTATTCTTTAAAATTAGAAAGAACAACAGTCATTTGTATTTATGTATATAACGTCTATTATAGCCGGTTTTTAATTTAATAGAGAGGATACGCCGAAGAGAAAAATCAAAGATGCCTCAGAAGGACCATGGACTTTTAAAATATTTTTTGTAGATTCATGAAAGGACAGTGCGGATAGAGGTTTTGAGTTTTGACAATCGGGTCGGGTAGGGAAGGGTAAGGTAGGGTAGGGTAAAGAAAAGACAGACGTTATATTACTGCATGTAAAAATGGATATTGAATTATACTTGTGAAGAATCTTAGATTAAGATTTTCTGCCAATTTATTTTATTTGTATATATTTCAATCAAATTGTATTTTGTATAATAAACTAGAAATAAAAAAATGTCTGGACCGGCACCTCCACCATGCCTCCTAAATAATATTTTTATCACACGAAAATCGGTACCTTTTTTACTATCGGTACGAAGGTGGTGTTTGGTTATCCGCACACGACTATTCCGTTGTTATCAACAATCATCCAGATTCACTAGTCAACTTTAGCTACTCGAGGCTGCATCATGTTCTGGTTAACTGTTGTGCGAAGCTTGGCCCACTCCTCCCCCTGCCTAGAAACAACAGACAGGTCAAAGTAAAACTATTGCAATCTAGTATGTGTCCGGCAACCTACACAGAGGATACACCGACCACACGATTACCTGCACATGGCTAGCGCCAGCCATCACTAACCACAAACTATTTCAATATGGCTGTAAATTACCTTAGCTACACGATCCACATATTGTAAGCCCTGTAAAACTGATTTATCAGAATATGAAGCAACTAGTAGACATTTTTTTATGTCTTTATGCAGTCAGTTAGTATTTGATTGTTATGTAATTTAACATTGATTTCAAGCATGCGGTTCTGTTTAAACACCTTCGTACATTGTATATTCTAATGATATAGTTCATTAGGATGGTAAACACCACGGTTTATATGTTTGGAATTTTAAACGAAATATAATAAAAATCAGTGTTTAAGTTAAAATGGGTATCGTAGACGTAGACCACCTACAGATTCTGTGTTATCTAGAGTAGGCCTTCATTTACGTTTACATGATGTCGGCCGTGGAGCAGTGCTTTTTTACTAACGTTCATGTCACCCTTGACCACTGTCTTTGTTTATTTTTATGTTTTTGATAACTCGACGACTTTTCACATGCTCACACAGCCTGGACATTCTGCGTTAAAATTTAATTAAAAGTTTATATTCTGTTGGCAAACGAAAAGTTTTGAAATAACTTTCTATGTCGGAAGACGCAATTTTAGTTTTAATGTACTGTTTCCATGGCAATGGATTTAGGATCTACAGTTCAAATTGACGTCACAACGTCATGTCTTGGTGCCAGGAACACGTGGTATGTGACTCGATTATGTTTTAAGATTCCTCAAAACTGCTTACATTCGGCTTTGCAAATCAATTGAACATGGGTGTGTTCTAGCATTACTTGATATCGTATTCGAAAGAATACAATCGTGAATATGGTTTAGGTTTTAGCATCATACTGAAAACCTGGTGCCTGTAGAAGCAAGTCTTTCAGCTATGCCATGTGGCCACTTTTGACACTTCGCTTGTAGGCTTGGAAGAACCTAAACTATCCGAAATACTGATAGTTTGTACTGTTATTATATATTTTATCATGTAAGCGATGAAAAATACACCATTTCGTCCTCGCCGTCCATCATAGTTAAGTTAAAAAATGCATTAATTTGCATTGCTTTCCTACAATCGCCCAGAGCTTGTCGAAATTACGCCACCAAAGACTTTCTGAAACTCTCCTTCGGTTTCTTTCAAAGCAGCACCACCTGAATTTTCGAATAAATACATAATTACAAATTGAAAAATATTATTGGATAATTTAATATTGCATAATATTTCAATAATCGAATCACATCCAGTTGTAATATTCAACTGCTGAAAACATGACCTCTGTTTCCATTGAATTAATAACAGGACAATAATAAAAGTATGTTAAAATTTAATACAAAAATCTCATTTTAGTTTGTAATTTAAATTGAATCGGAAATGTGAATAATAATTGAGTATATAAAATTGAACATAATATTATACAAATTTTTGGATCAAGGCATTAACCGAAATACATACATATTACAAATTAACGAATTAACCAGTTAAAAAACGGAATATATAAAAAAGGTATAGCAAAACATGTTCAGTACATATTATAATTCTGTATAAAAATTTGATTAAATACGGTTTTGTAAAGTTGTCTCACAAACCCGTTAGCTTTATATTCACGAAACTTGATTATTGAGAAGCGGTTTTAAATATGAATTCTTTGCAATAAAGTAATAAAACATGCTTCACTCACCTTTCAAAATCTATTACTTATTAAGGGGCAAACAATTAAATATTACGCTGCTGTTAGAAGTTAGACTTTTCTTAAAAATGACAACTTATGGGAGTTTATGTATACATATTTAGTTTTTATAGTGTTAATGGTATGCATTTTATTTTTTATTATCGATATCGTTGTGTGGTTCTGTCTTTAAAATAATCTATGAAAAATATGAAAACATGAGTATAATAGTAAGGTATATAAAATAGTTTACTATTTGAAAGAAATGCAATCTCCAAGAACTCCACCTGTTCAATTATTGGTATTACATCATGACCAACCGGATTTTACAACTTCCTAGCCTCTTCAATACTATTTTAACCAAATTGCACAAAATTGTTCATTTTCGTTCATTGAAAGGAAAAAGGTGTGATTGTTTCATCCACTGAGCCATTTTATTTGATGTATGAATTGAATTTACTTACAATATTCCAATTTCAGTATTCTAATCCGACAAAACCCTATAGTTGGGTGAAAAATAAAGGAAGGTTACAAGGATTAATGACTCATTAAATACGTATGTAAACTTATAATTATAAATTGTATTTACATAATAGCATAAAATATATTGTAGGTAAAATATACATTGCACAAATTACATTGGTATGTCCAAGTGTAGTGATTGAATACTGGCGTTTAAAAACATGGTAGGAAATGCAAGTTTATGTTATTTTGAGTAAAAAACAACGTCACGCTATGAGTAGATTATGAATGTATCAATCCGTGGTGAAATGTTGCACGGTTGTAATCTTGAACGCCATGTCCTCAGTTGTACGCTCGGGACATCATCCGGAATCTCAGGGGCGACTTGGCCGTGTTTAATAGTTTGCTCTCTCGCTCCATGGGGCCGTGGTGCCACTCGACTGTATAGTTCTGCATCATCTGGGAACAAAAACATAATATAGCATTGCAATGTAGATATCAACTGAGAAGTTCTGCATCATCTGGGAACAAAATCATATTATAGCATTGCAATGTAGATATCAACTGAGAAGTTCTGCATCATCTGGGAACAAAATCATATTTAGCATTGCAATGTAGATATCAACTGAGTAGTTCTGCATCATCTGGGAACAAAATCATATTATAGCATTGCAATGTAGATATCAACTGAGAAGTTCTGCATCATCTGGGAACAGAAACATAATATAGCATTGCAATGTAGATATCAACTGAGAAGTTCTGCATCATCTGGGAACAAAATCATATTATAGCATTGCAATGTAGATATCAACTGAGAAGTTCTGCATCATCTGGGAACAGAAACATATTATAGCATTGCAATGTAGATATAAACTGAGAAGTTCTGCATTATCTGTGAACAGAAACATAATATAGCATTGCAATGTAGATATCAACTGAGTAGTTCTGCATTATCTGTGAACAGAAACATATTATAGACTCTCATAATGAACAATAGAGTAAAAATGCAGGGATTTATGATACTTTAAATCAATTGACTGTCGTAATCAAGTCACATATTTGCACTGTTGCATATTCCACTAGTATATGTTTTTCGAATCATGTAAACAATTGGTGCTTGCGGTTTTGTTTGTGTTGTTTATCCTATGTCTTTTGTATTGTATCTGTGGGGCTTCGCCTTTCTGTCAAGAAAGAATCAATCATGATAATGACGTACGTAATTCATACTGGCTCGCATATTCAAGAAATCAACATTTGGAATGTCCTATTTAAAAAGCTCGACTTCGCTTTCCATGAGACCGCATATTAAGATGTGCAAGTTTTATTTATGTCGCACTCACCTTGGTAATTAGTGTCTCAATCTCGAGCTCGGCGAACCTGCGTCCCACGCACATGCGAGGGCCGAAGCCGAAGGGCAGGTAGACGAACGGGTTTGTCTTGTGGGTGGTGCTGGGGGCTCCTGGGTCACCCTTCAGCCATCGCTCAGGGATGAAGTTGGCGGCCTGGGGGTAGTGCGTCTCCATGTTGCACATCAGCTGGTTGCCTATTGCAATGTTGGTCTGAAAGTTCACGAGAATTACTTCATACAGCACAATTGTGGATAATTTCACAGAAAATAAGACCAGAGCTTTTTATTATGGGAACTTGAACTACAACCACTAACTTATCTAACCAATAACAACTTTCTATGGCGTTGCAAATCTTAATTTTCTATTACTATATGTGGAATAACTTTTATAATAAATTATGATAAAAAGTACAAACACTTTAGTTATTTAATTGTAAATTAACTGGACACTATTTCTGAAATGTAAATTCATGCAAAAAAAAAATATTTTGACACTGTAAACAAAAGCTAGAAATTTGCACTTTTTTCAATATTGTGACTTTGCGCCACTATCATTTCATTGTTTTGTTTAGGGCTACTGAACTGTAAATACGGATATGAGAAAATGATGAAAAGTCATGTTTGAGTTTATAAAATCACAAAATTCCTTCTCACCTAACCAAAAAATAGAATCTACAAAATCAGTCACATCCTCCGCAGTAAATACTTAGTAATTGTAAGGTGTACTCAATTAGCTGTCGACTCTGCCTAATCAGAGGAGCTTCGCGTATTCTCTCTCTCTCTCTCTCTCTCTCTCTCTCTCTCTCTCTCTCTGTATGTGGACGAGATCGCCGACGCGTGGTCGGCGAGCAGATTACCCCAGGGTTGTAATAGCGCCTCGCGGTTACCTTAATGCTGATTACACGCGCTGCCGGCCGGTCAACACCTAGCAAGCTAGCTACCTGCAACTCCGCCTGGCTTATCAGGACTAACGACTTCGATCATGACCGACTCGTATCAACATTACAGTTCTCGCTTGCTTCAGAGCGCTTATAATATGGTCTCAGATTATATGATATTTAACATCTATAGTAGGTTAGATCCCCAGTCATTGGTCCACTGGCGTGACAATTAGAAGCCATCTTGAATAGGTCAGTTTGTATGTTAAAGTAGGTTGTAGCGACTTGTTGCCCAAATATTTATCAAGATGGCTGTCAGGTTGACAGGTAAGCATATTAGCCAATTAACACTAAATATTACTATTTCCTTATGTAATAACTTCTTATTGTTTCTGTTTGTGCATTCCTATGCTGCACAAGCTAAAACCATATCAAAATCCAGAAAAATACTTAATCGCATTTAAAAACATAATGTCAAGCATAATAAATTGAAGCATCAAATCGCCATCTTGAAAAGATCAATTTTGTACGCTCGCGCTTGTGTGGACGCATTGGAGACTGGCAATCTAGCCTACTATAGATGTTAAATACCATTGGCTTACCCCTTTTGGTATCCTGTAGTTTTGCAAGACTATATCCCGGGCTGTCCTGCGGAGGTTGCCATTAGTTATTGACGACATTCTGCAACATTTAAAACCACGATTATTTAATTATCGTCTTTCCGACTCAGGTGTAAAAACTGGTTTACGAAGGAGGACGCTCCTTTGTTTTTATAGGCAGATCTAACTTGCAAAATAAAACATGTATATATTTGGAAAAATGTGTCAACTTAACGTCATATTAATTTACTTAATTCATTAATTACCATAAAATGTTTTGTAATAATTGAATAAAATATTACTACTAGCAAAACTGTAACAATTAATTTTCAATTTTTCGTGGGATCCCTGCCATGATACAATGCATGCGCCTCTTTAGGTGTGGGTATTTTAGAATGTGGACGATTTTGAAGGGAATGTCCGAGAGCTGTTAAAGAGGAACTTTTGTAAAAACCTCCCAACCCGAAACCTCCCAAAATCAGTCTCCCGCTTTACGCCTGCGCCAGTATTGTCTGTCTAGTAAAATTGTGATACATTTGCGAGCAAATGTGCTCTTAATATTCCTGTCAAGTAACTCAATTTTGACCATCGATACAATTAGTTTGTAAAACAAACATCATAGATCATGACAAATGGGGGTAATTTCAAAAAATAAATGCGTTAGCCTTGATATTGCTTTGTATTGAATGGGTTTAACATGTGCATGTACAATGTACATCAACATTATGTATGTCATTTTAAAAATCACACTTAATATTGGGCTTTACACGTAAAGTTTTTCGCAGGTTGCGCCACCGTATATAATAGCGGCCCTAACTGCTATGAATCATCAACATAGTAGGCCGTGACTGAAAGACTCACTCAATGACATAACAATGACATAATATAAGCTAAGCGCTAGACACACAGTATAGCCAGAGTCGATAAAGAAGTTTCCCCGTTGGGGAGGTCCTCCAACTCCCTATACCGCCCTGGGTTAAATAAAAAGTCGGTTTTTGGCGTTTGGAATCTAACGTTCCGCGCGACTCTGTGTGACGATTGATGGAACTACTTCAATAAAAGTACGTCACTTTTCTACTAGTAGTTAACAGTCGATGACGACAAATGGCGGAAACGTCAAAATATTAAATACGATCGAATGTTGGCGAATGTTTTGGCATAAAGCAAACTCTCTTTATTAATGAGGATATTTCTGATGGAGTAGACCTAAGCTTAGGAGCTAGGCCGACAATATGTATTGTTCAAGATTTCGATTTGAGTGCCTAGGGCGTACTTACGTCTGAAAACTGTATTGTGGCTTTGGGCCTAGGCTACACTTACGTCCGTTAGGCTTGAACAAGGCATATCTCAAATTATTTCGCACGAAAATGTCAGTGACGCCTGCGCAACACTTTATAGTACAAAAATAAATCAAAAGTAAATCGTTTTAAAAGACTATGGCCCAGGGCTAATATGATTGAAATTAAATTGAAGTTTGACGTTTCGTCTGTTGTTTGTTGATTTCAGCGTCACTGCACATCGATAATCTACTGACCGTATTTAGCGTGCAGTGCTTTTATTAGTTTCACATTGGAGCCGCTCTCAGCGCGCAGGACGTTAGATTCCGTTTTGACTTGGGAGATAGGGGACCTCCCCAAAGGGGAAACTTCTTTATCGACTCTGGTATAGCCGTGGGGAGCATAACAATTTGAACCTGTCTTGAGTAGGGAAAAACCCACCGCCGTCTAAATGTATCGTACCCTTAAATTTAACAGCCTTTGTGTTAACAAGCGGTGTAAAATCAAAACCGCAAGATGGCGATTTCTCGTTATTATTGAAGAAAAACAGTCTTTCTTCCTCAAATCTCTCAGTTACTCCGATTTCCGAACAAAGCAATTCAAGTTGGTGGACTATCATACTATTGTCTATCTGCATTAGGCTTTTAGTAATCAAAACTAGTTATTTGTGCGGAATATGTGTCTGAACAAGGTCGTGCAGGTCTAGGGTTGCCTAGGAGAGGCCTAGGGCTTGTCAAACGTGTAATGTTAGCATTAATTGAATGTAGCCTAATGGAACTAAAGGCTTACACTGTTGTATTATAAATAATTTTCTTTATCTGGGCCTAGGCCCGGGACGGTTTCTGGTTTGTTTTATGAAAGTAATGACAATTTTTCTCGTTTCACACATAGAAGCAAAATTTAAAATGTCCGCCATTTGTTTACGTATTTGTTTATCCCGCGACGTTCAAATAATCCACTGCATCTTAGTTGATTCAACTAGATGAAGTATCTATGTTGCAGTGAAGTGATTTTTCCCTACTCAAGAGGCTTCAAATTGTTACGCTAGCGCTCGGTTGGAAGGATAGGAGACTGAGCGTCTAGCGCTTTGCTTATGTACGTCATTGGACTCACTCCCCTACTATCACTGCCTCCTAGATGTTCGTCGTGGCTCCTGGAGCCACGACGAACATCTAGGAGGCAGTGCCTACTATATATACCAGAGTCGATAAAGAAGGAAACTTATTTATCGACTCTGTATATACTGTTCCAACATCTTTGCTCACTCCGCGTAGTTCTTTTGGCACGGCAGCGTGGATCATCTAGACTGGGCTTGTATACTATTGTGGCGTTACGAGTGTGAGAAAGTAGCAGCAGAGTCGATAAAGAAGTTTCTCCGAAACTCTGGTAGCAGTGCTTACCGATCATATCCATATTTGTTATGTATACACTTAATCTTATTAAACATAATACACCTGGGCCCCGATTCATGTACATTTTTATCCCGGTATAAGCAGAGTTAGGTGGTATAAGTGCGGTATAACTCCGAATCCAATTCATGAAGACTTATCCCGCCTCGCACGGGGATAAGAAAATATGTAAACAGATGGCGGACATTTTAAATTTTGCGTCTATGTGTAAAACGAGAAAAGTTGTCATTACCCTCATAAAACAAATCAGAAACCGTCTCGGGCCTAGGCCCAGGTGTAGAAAATTATTCATAATACAACAGTGTAGGCCTAAAGTTCGATTAGGCTATAGGACTAGATAAAATTAATACTAACATAACACGTTTGACAAGCCCTTGGCCTCTCCTAGGCAACCCTAGGCCTGCACGACCATGTTTTGACACACATCCCGCACAAATAACTAGTTTTGATTACTAAAAGCCTAATGCAGATGAACAATAGTATGATAGTCCTAGGCTATTCCAAAATTTACGGCAATAATACGCCTTTTCTTTTCTTTTAATGATCTCACGCAATCTTCTGTCAATAAATAAAAATGTAAAACAAAAGATGGTGCAAATTTTTAGTGTTCTTTTGCAAATCTGCTGATTTACATGGCTGTGGAATGCAGTGGAAAAAACATTTGTTGTACTTGTTGTTGGATTGAAAATTTCTGATTGGATGAGAGTTGCTCAGACTTAACCAGGCCTTATCCTGCCATGTCCTGCATTATACCGTCCTTATACCACTTATACCCGGGATAAATGTACATGAATCGGGGCCCAGAACATTAGTTAATGATAACATATTATGCATGATACATTAAATTTCCAGAAAGTTATTCATAAAGTTTTGATCTGGGCTAATATTTTACAATTTAGTGTTGACCTAGTATATGCATATTTTATATTTACGAAATGTTACAAAGTGAATATGGACAAAAGTTCATGTTCTTTAAAATTGCACATTAAAACTAATTGCAAATGTAATGTACATGTAAAAGTGACTGACAAAGGTGCACATTTTTCAACTATACACTGTTTTCTTTTCGCACTAACCGTTTGGAAATTACACTTTTTATACGAAGATCATGTCTTAAAGAAGGGAAAGTGATCCGAATTGATTGCTGTGGAAGTGATTCTCAGGATAGTTACTTAGTGTACATTGTTGTTATATGGACACTTTTGGTCACCCAAGACACACTATGGAATACCTAGCACACTTACCTCATGGACTCCTTGATGCAAGCTTTGAGGTACTTAAGGTCGTTAAGCTGCTCGGCTGTGATTGGCTGATTGGCCGACTTCGGGGCCACTCGGTCAATCTCGGCTTGTAGCTTCTTCTGTTTCTCCGGGTTCACTGCTAGATAATGAAGCAAGAAGGCCACAGAGTTGGAGGTCTAAAACAATAAAATAACACCGCTTTATCTTACAGCTTCTCCCGCTGATCTGGAAACTTAGACAAATGTACTCCCTGCGTTGAAAATGTATTTATGTCGAATTAAATTCGTAAATCTGAATACTAGATCCCCCAAAATACAAAAATTTGTTAAAAAGACGGCAGCCAAGCTCTCCTTCAAAAATCTTCGGCTGTGAATGCTGTGAGATATAGAAGTTGAGCCAAGCTTTTTATTCTTTCTCCCTAGTTTCGCTTTGAAAATATGTAAGATCATTTCGCCTGTTGACGAGCGCCAAGCCAACGATTTTTGTGGTAAAAAAGTAAAATTTTTAAACTCGAAATCATAAAAAAATTCTTGGCCATGAACCAAATTCAATGGCCAAGTCATTTTTTTATGATTTCGAGTTTAAAAATTTTACTTTTTTACCACAAAAATCGTTGGCTTGGCGCTCGTCAACAGGCGAAATGATCTTACATATTTTCAAAGCGAAACTAGGGAGAAAGAATAAAAAGCTTGGCTCAACTTCTATATCTCACAGCATTCACAGCCGAAGACTTTTGAAGGAGAGCTTGGCTGCCGTCTTTTTAACAAATTTTTGTATTTTGGGGGGATATCACATCTTTTTGTTGTTCGTTCGCTATCAAGGTGTGAATGATGGACTTTGAATGATTAAATTTGTTAAGTTCAAAGTTGTTTTTTTTACATTTTTGGGCCCACGGTCCCCCCAAAGATACCCCTTAAATAAATAAATAAATAAATTTTTTATTTCGAGTCTACCCACTCAGTTATATGTAACTGATTTTCAGTGGGGGACTTTAAATCAAAGTGACCAAGCCAACCCTGCAGGCCCCGACGCAATCGACGAGTGAGCGATAACCAACCAAAGATCGATATTTTTAATAGGAAATATATCAATCAGTGGTATGGACAGTGCGAACATCCGCGGATCAACGCCAGAATCAACAAGGCCGATCCAGAACAACTCTGAAATTTATTATATGCTTCGTTGCTAGGACGGCTCCAAAGTCACCGTTTACAAACTCCTAAGACAAGAACTGATAGACTTAAGTCCAAATCAGAAGTTAAAAAACTTCTGACTTGAGCGGGAATCGAACCCTGGCCCTTCTGCATTGGAAGCAGATACGCTAACAACAAGACCAACGCACTAGCATAAGCACTAGATATTTATAATGGTTAAGAGCATGTTTAATTTCAAGCTTGTATACAAATTACTACGCCTGAGTAATTACGCGTTTTGATTTTGCTAGGACGGCTCCAAAGTCACCGTTTACAAACTCCTAAGACAAGAACTGATAGACTTAAGTCCAAATCAGAAGTTAAAAAACTTCTGACTTTAGCGGGAATCGAACCCTGGCCCTTCTGCATTGGAAGCAGATACGCTAACAACAAGACCAACGCACTAGCATAAGCAATTGGATATTTATAATGGTTAAGAGCATGTTTTAATTTCAAGCTTGTACAAATTACTACGCCTGAGTAATTACGCGTTTTGATTTTGATTTTGATTTAGATTTTCCCCGGTCCCAATTGCCCGGTTTTTGTTATATGAGGTACATCTGAGTGTGGCCCAAGTTTCAAAGTTCTAAGATGAACCGTTTTCTCGGTATAGCGTATTATTCATAAGAGTACGGAATTACCTACTTTTGATAATTTTGGTTTTTTTCCGGTACCCGTTAACCAATTTTGCTTTCCATATTCAAAAGTGATAAAGAATGAGAGATATCAAAATGTATTCCACGTTTGAAACATCTCAGTTGTAGCGTTTTCTTTAAATGATTCATTTCTTAAAGTTCAGATATGTTTTTTGTCATTTTTGGGCCCATGGTCATCCCAAATTTAGCCCCTTGTGTTTTGGACGCAAGATATTTATAATGGTTAATAGCATGTTCAATTTCAAGTTTGTACAAATTACCACGCCTTGGTAATTACGCGTTTTGATTATCATCCAAATTTTGATTTTCTCCGGTCCCTGTTACCCGATTTTGGTTTTGAAAGCAAAAGGCACTGCGTCTGAAATACACCTAAGTGTGGTCCAAGTTTCATAATTCTAAGATTTACCGTTTTCTCTGTAGGCTAAAGAACTCTCCGCGGAAACTCCTAGCCAGCCAGCCAGCCAGCCAGCCACCCACCCACCCACCCACCCACCCACCCACCCAGCCAGCTTTAAGGAATTTGACGATGTTGAGAGCCTTTTTTAACACAGAACGAGTTGTCGGATCGGGTTGATTTTTTTTTTTGGTATGTCATGGACCACATACCAGGTCATATACCGAGTTTCAAGATTGTAACTCTTTCGGGGCGGCGTGTGCAGATAGCTGAAAACCCCCCAACTCTGGTAGGTGTATATAGGGCCGGAGTTCGGTGTCGCCTAAGCATCGCATCGCTTGTCTGCCGGGCGACGACCGTCGCCCTAGATACGTTTCAACGACCAGGTTAGATTAAATAGACTATTAAACTATACACGAAAATATAATCAAGCAATCACACGTAAAACAATTTGTATAAACAGATATTCCATAAAATGAATTTGTGAGTGACTAAATTTTACAAATGGAGACAGAATTCACCCTTGGTGTACACCATTCTTTTATGTTTTAATTATCGTGACATCAAATAAAAACCACAATTCTTTGACACAAATAAGAGTAATAGTGAGTAAACCCCGCACAATGTGCAACTTATACAGAACACGGGAAGCACTTGACGCTTACCGTGTCAACGCCCGCAGTCATCATGTCAATCGCCATCACACAAGCCACCTTGGGGTTCGGATCCCGCGCAAGGATCCGTTCCAAGACGCTCAGCTCTCTGTCCTCGTTCTTCAAGGACGCACTGCGCTCTAGCGCCTTGTTGATGTACTTCATGGACACACTGTTGACAACAGCGGGAATAATTAATTAAACTCACGGAGAAGCAAAACTAGATTCCTCTCTGTGGACTTTAAATACGGTACTGTATAATTGATCCTCTGCCTACGATTTTCTGCACACAAGCTGATCCATTGTGAATTTATTCAACGTATTACTTCAATCTTGTTTGCGGTAGTTTTTAGTTAAGTGGAGTGATTTTTGCTACGTTACGCTCGCGGAATTTTATGTATGCATTTATACTTATTTGGCTTCGGTCATTTGATTAGCTTATCGAACAGACAAAAATCAATTCGAAATTCGAAATTAATGCAGCTGTTTGTTTCTGTAATGAAAAGTGGTGGTTATTCAAACAAAGTATAACTTATAAGTCGTATTGTTAATATTGAAATGGGTACTCTAGTAAAGAATATTTAATAATAAGCATTGTGGTGCATATACCACAAGTTAAAAGCTTTTTATCAACCAGTCGTTCGTGGTTATACTTGGCCATTAAAGAATTTCCGACAATTTCTCATTTTCAGGTGGACGGGTGACAGCTATTCTCTTACTTAACTTATCTCACTTCTTGTCACTTCCAGCAACGGTCTGAAGATAAGCCTTGCGATATCTCAGGGAACTTTTTTAATGCTGCCAACAATGCAATGCAAAATGACACCAGACTCGGCGGTGGATTGATAAGCTTTTGTCCCAAAGTAAAGGGTGGTAGTGAATTTAATCTGGAAGCATTTTCCATTTAGTAACTTGCGGCAGAGATAATATAAAAGCTATTAAACGTTTTTACGGTTAATGGATTGCGAGCAAATTGATCCCAGCTCTTAAACGAACTCGTAAAGTTAAACTTTTTGGAGGCAAAGACGCTCACATGGTAGTTATATGTAATATATTTTATTGTTTGCAGAAGTAAGTATAGATTATCGGATCTAGACTGATACTTGCAGCTGGGTTTTTGCTAAGTGATAACATTTCTACAATACACGTTTCTTACATATACAATCACTTTTTTACTGTGTTTATTATTCATATATATTTTAACGTTTTACTTTATTATTACATACTTTTATTATCACTGTGCCATTTTATTATATGTTCACTATTCTTCATTCGCTATATCCCACTTTACGGGAAAATTTATGTCGAATATGTTCAACATATATTGCAAAAAATATCTTACATCAACCGAGGAATCTTAAGAAATAGCTCACGCATATTGGAATATATTGCAAACTGCTAGCATATGGCATTTTTTTAATAACGTATAAGCACATACTTGTTGACAGATAAATTTGGAAATACGTCGCAATCTAATGTATCCAAAAGGCAAAATATATTCAAGAGATAATAAATACCATACACGAAGCCTTGAAATTCATACGTCAACAAAACCTACACACTAATACCAAAGTGTTCACGACAGAATAACGTTTGGGATTATATAAAACGGACGTCACCCTTGACATTTATTTCAGAGAATTCGTGAAAAGTGTGTCAGAAGAATGAGGATAATGATGTAGTTGTGTTTATTTTATATGTATTGATTGTAAGGCCTACCAAATAGGTTGTTGCAATGCTACGGACTATTTATTAAATTTTAGGTGGCACAACCTTTCTGCTCACAATTTGTTACCATGTATGTGGCTGTATAAACCTAATTTAGAAAAATTACATTTATTACAAAAAATTGTTTTTCTATTCGTTTTGGAAATTTCTGCTCTTCGATTTTGTGGTTGCAGATTTGAGTCAAGTGTGCTTTAAAACATACACCAATCAAGTAAAGTTGAGTTTAGGAATCAAAATTAATATTTACCTATTTAGGTGATTCTAGGAAAGAACGGACATTTAAAATGACTAAATAAATAAACCGTGGCGTTGCTCACTCTTTAGAGTAGTCCATAGCCTTGACGTATCGCCGCCACGTTGGAGTGCTAATTATCTTCCACATCGGTACACCCAATTCCAGTTCGAACATCGAGTCGAAGATAACCTGCACGCCGTCAATCATCTTCTGGGGTTCCGAGTCTGCGGACATAGTGTCGTCCAGACATCCTAGGCGGGTGTCCAGAGCTATCATGGCTATAGCTAGAACACAATGATAACAAAATCAATATTAGTTTAGAGTGTTGATAAGGTAACGCCAAAATTTCAACGAGTTTTTAGTTCTCACACCTGCGTCTATTGACCGGCACCTTCACCATAATGTAAAAGTTGTTACGAATTTACTATATCCTACCAGGCTCCTCCACCATAATGTAAAAGTTGTTACGAATTTACTATATCCTACCAGGCTCCTCCACCATAATGTTAAAGTCACCACGAATTTACTATATCCTACCAGGCTCCTCCACCATAATGTTAAAGTCACCACGAATTTACTATATCCTACCAGGCACCTCCACCACAATGTAAAAGTCATGACGACCATAATAAGCACGCGAACCGAATTTGCGATTATAAATTCATTTTTCTTAGGAATTTACTGCTGACTCGTAGAAAATTCTGTACTATAACATTAACAAACTGTGTAAAAAAGAAAGATAAAGAACGCACTATTTTTCACGGTTACAATTTAAATGATATCAAAGTGTATGATTATGTACGAAAACAAGATATTTTCTAAGTGTTGGGAGCAGTTTCTCTGTTTCAGTGGCCAGCAAACACTGTTGAATTGAGAGTTTGCCGTAGATATAATCACGTATATTGTGTGAATGTACTGCATGGTACGCTCTCTGTCAGTATATCGATGGCTAACATCTGTTTGTATAGGAAGGGTTGACGCAACGTCAAACAGCCTAATGCGTTTGGACTTTACCTAGCGTGCAGTGTTATTAACTCGGCTCTAATGACTTCATTAACTTCACGCAACTGCTGTCACTGGATTCACAATGAATGAAGCGAGCTGTATTTTATGTGCATAATGATTCAAATGTCTACGTCACAATACGTACGCCCTTATGAGTTTAAACAGCCAATTATATTGTCTGCGCTCTGCATGTCTGCCTAGGCTATACGTACAGTCACGCACAGTAGTAATTCCCCATGTTAAAGAGGCAGTTAAGTCTAGGGCTCGTTTGTTTACATCGATTAATGAAGATGGGCCTACTCAACTCAACAGTGGACCTATTATAGTGAAACCTCAAGGAAGCACGGAAGATAGAGATTGGGGTTGGGGGCGACTGATTTCGTATAGATTTTTTAAAGTGTTACAACGACAAAATAAAGGTATTTATACAACTGCTTTCTCTTCATCAAATACTCAACTTCGCTCAATAAGTTGGGGGAATGGACATTTTTGATGTAAGATTCACAATCTGTAATTGTTATTTTCTCTTTTATACTTTAAAAAAATGTGACAAACCTGCCCTAGGGTGCAATACATGTCCCTCTTCAGGTGTCTAGCTAAGTATATTGGAGTTAGGGCAATTGAAAGGAATGTCCGAGGGTTGATTAAAAGGTCTCATGGTCTCTACACGTATCCCTTGCATTCGCATTAAAAACTGATGAAAATCTCAGAAAATCTTCAGTCAGGATTGCCGGTCTCGACGGGCTTAACGCTCGAGCCAACACTGTTGGTCTTCTATAACGTTTAGACGTGTAGATTGCGTGTCTAAGCTGCCATAATTTACTCCGTTCGTCACCATAATCGTTGACAAATCGTCTAAATTGACTTCAAAACCTTCTTATAGCATTTGTATTCCACACAAGAAACATATCTCGTTTAAAGATGTTTTCACTTCTCCTATATAAAAGTTGAAGTACGAACGCATATTTAGAATTCCATTAGAGTTCACAGTTTGCCATTTGCTCTCGCCGCTACGTGGGCCCTGCAAGTGAAAGATACAGATTACTTCGTCTGCTCGAGAGGATTTGAAGCAATTTAAAAACCTAACATTAATATGTTTCATATAAGAAGTTTTGAGTGGTTCAGATCAAGATAGCAGGGTTTAAACTGAGCAAAAGCTCGTTTTAGAAGGCGCTTAGTATGGCTTCAACTGGATAATGTAAGTCTATAGCTGGTTTTATTATGGGATAAGCTAACGTTCAGACAAGATCATGCATCAGTAATGACTTCACCAACTACAGTATTGACCATATAGTTTCTATATCGTAGGCTAGACGAGAATATGTCTAGAGGAACTACTGCTTTGCTTTAGGTAGTATATGCACAGGAGCGACATCATGTGTATGGCTGCCTGCTCACAACAATTGACGCAATCGAGTGAATTATTCGACGTCTCAAATGTTTTACAAGCAGCTTTTTTTAACCTTTTCTGTCTCTAAAATAATATCATCTCTGCATGATATCTGCACTTATCAATACTTAAGCGCAGACTCGGTAAAAGAGAAATCACACAATTGAAAACGATTTATTTGTGAATTGAAGTGTGCGCTAAGTTGCAAGAACTTACACATGATTTCATCTTATATTTTTAATTCAATCGATTTGTTTCACACAATTTTTACTTTTTACTACAATTATTAGATGAGCGAAGCGAAGACTTCAATTTGACTTTGTGTTTTTTTCTTTTTTTTTTCACTTACGTTACCCCAAGAAAAATAGCTCGGGTGTTTTGTTTGTGTTAGTTTTTGTTGTCTGTTTGTTTCGCTTCCTACCGGGCAAACGGCATATACGATCTTCATGAAAAAATTTGGGGGGACCTTCGAAATCTCTGAACTTAGAGCTGTATTGTTTTTGGGTACAATCGAAGAAATATTTCTCATAAATATTGTACTTATACGATTTTTTTCGATTTTAAGTGCGATATTTTTGTGATATTTGGCAACGGCTACTCCGATATTGATGAAAACTTTATAGGAACGTTTGAAACCATTGAAGTTATAAACGGTATGATTTTAGAGACATTTGTGAAAATATTTCTTATAGAAATCGTACTTTTACGATTTTTGCCCGGTTTTTAATACGATATTTTCGTGATATTTGGGCCAATTCTGACCAAACGGGAGCGGCTACAACACTCATATTTTATATTGACATAAAGATTATGGTGATGTAGTGCCTATTGAAATAAAAATTTAAAAAAATTGGTCAAAATTCATAGAAATGTTTAAATATAAGCCTTTTACAGGTGTATAATGAACAAGTAATATCAAGTAACTATAGAAAAAGTAATGAGATTCCACATAAAAACATAATCATTGGACAGAAATATTCCCAAAAATGCTCATCCATCAACGCGACTGGAAAAAGCGTTCGCGAAGCGGCCTAGTTTGGAAAATAATTGTCTTTTTTCTAAATCGCTTTATTTACCTGGATAGGATACGTTTAATAAACAAATAAAATGAATGGGATTGTTGTACAATAATATATTGGAATGTAGTCTAGTGGTGTGATCAGTAATACAAAACTGCCACGTTGCGGATGACCTGCATCGCTCAAGTTAGACATCTTCTTAGTCTGGTGTGATATTTCGAATCTTATTTCACCCGATCCCGACACCAATCCTTCAAGAAGGCAGAAAGAAACTTTTTGGGGGAGATTTAAAGTTTTTTCCTATAGGCTGCTCTTTTTACAAGACTTTGATTTTGATGCGGTTTGAAAAGTTTTTGCTAACTTTTATGTGGTGGGCAAAGAGGTACCTTTTGATAGAATGTATCGATCGTTCTGTAACCAACCTCCTTACACCTCCACATATCATTATCGTGTTAAGTTTATTGGGCCGCTTGCCTACCTATAATTAACTTACAACATGACTGGTGATGATCGTGGCAACTAATTCGTTTTTTTTTTATTTTCTTGGCTGATATCCGTGTTTATCTCAATCTCATCAATCAATCAATCAATCAATCAATCGATCAATCAATCATCAATCAATCAATCAATCAATCTTCATCTATGGCCCAAACACAGAGATTTGTGACGAAAAAATAACAGAGCCAATCAGCTAACGCATATTGTAGTCATGACAAAAATATATTATTATAATTTGTAATAATAATGTCAAACAAGCTTTGAACTTCAAGCCGCAGTGAGCTATGCACAATAGGGAATTTGCATAAGTTCCAGATATCGGTAAAAGTATGTGCAATATATAGATATTCGTCTAAAAATGATAACGTTAATTTCAGGTTTTTAAAGTTAAACGTTCAATATCTGTTGAGGGTCAAAGTTTGACCTTTTAAATTTCCCGCACATATATTTTGAAACGGCTGCCTATACGTCACCGGCCTTCATGACGAACACGGCCGCCTAAATAAACAACGAAATCTCCTCCTTTTACCAAAGTCTTTGGTTCTTATAGAAGTTGATGTCCTTTTCCAAGTATTATAATCAACATTGTGTTTTTACTTATTATCAATTAAAATGCAGTTAAGCTTACGTTGTAAAAACGCCAAAGTCGTTGTTAGACGAGTGAGTGAGCCATGTGCTGAGTACTCGGTAACATTCCTTTTCTTCTCCCTCCCTAACCTATCATAGGCTACAGTGGAGCATTATGGCTTAAACTATGGCCGAAACTTAAATACCCTATTATTTATACGAATATAATTATCAAACTGAAATGCAAATGTTCCCGGGTACTCAACACATGACTCGTTCACTCGTCTAACAACGACTTTGGCGTTTCCCTAGTCTAGTTGGCTAAAGCGCCCTTATAGCCGAAATGTGGGAGACATGGGTTCAATCCCCTGGTCGGGAAAGATTTTGTAATTTCTGGACTGTATTTAAAAAATTATTAAACATGTTTTGAAATGCATATAACGCAGTGTAGTCCATCATCTGTGGCAATAGGGCCTACTATGGTAAACATAGCCAGTACGAAATACGTGAAAATATTGCAAGGTTTACTCAATCTACGAGCGAAATTTGGGGGTACCTTGACGTGCAACATTTGATAGACCTTGCATGGGCACGGCATTTCACGGCCAGGCGAATAACAAACAAAAAATATCTTTTAAAAATCTTAACCATTGTCGTTGAAATAATTTCTTAACATTGGAAGCCTATTTTTCAATTTATTATTTCTTGTAGGTTTAAATCGCAATGGATCTGGCCGATTTTGTTAGCAGTTCTCAGTAAACTCGTACCAGATGTATGTTTATAATTTCAGCGCAATCTGTTTAGCGATTCGGCTGATTTTCAACGTACACATACACACGCAGACTAACAGAATAAGCGCCGTTTAAGTTGAATGGAGACCACTCCGTTCGCTGCGCTCACTCGTTAATTAAATTTATAAAATAAAATATTAATCATAAACTAGATGTCAAAATATGCTTCTACAGCAAAGATAATCTCCGAAAGCGAGTAACTTGATATATCGTTACGTGATTGGTTGATTGGCATCATGAAGGCTGGTGACGTATGACCCGTTTTTTCACACCAAAATATGTAGGAAACTTTCACCCTTTATTTTAAAAATGAAAATATTCTCAAAATCAAGAAAATAATATATTTTTGTGTAAAAAAGGAAACCATAAAATAATTTTATGCAAATTCCCTATTGCATTTTTATCTACGAAACCAAGAGGCTTGGGATAAAGTTGAATAAAGTATTCTATTTTCTTCAAAATGGGGCTGAGCCATATTAACTATTGCATCATTTTGGAATAAGCAACTTTTCTAAAAGATTATTCGGTAAATAAAGTTAACTGCATTTTGTTAATGCCAACGCTTGTAACTATATGACTTTATTCACTTGAAAATCAAATTTCGATTTCATGTAAAACTGATATTAAATAAATTTTATTTTTATTTAATATCATGATAATTCATTTCGTTTTGGGGGAATTAATAACAAAACGTCAATCCATACTACAAGTAATTTTAGATGCTGATAAACTTCACCCCACTGTTCTATTTCATCAACGTGTCTTGTGGTTAGCTCCGACATTACAGTAAACGCTTGTGCCTTGTTCTGCACTGCACATACAGTCAATGTACCCGTGAGCCTAGGGCAAGTTAGCAGCCTCACACACCACCCTAGGTGTTGGATGCACAAACGTAGCCCTGCAGACCCCATGCAAAAACCCAGGCGTGTACTGCTAATGGGATGGTCGACGGGCTGCAATCAATATCCAATAAGGCTGCCATTCGGCACGTACAGGAACGCGGGAAGTAAAATGTATTTCTTAGTAATGTGATTAAATACCGTTCGCTGAAAAAGATTTGTAACATATATCCGCTCAAGTGGAGCCTCACCGTACAAATCCATATCTCCACGCATCGAGAAACTTCAAAATCTGTAACCTTAGACTGAAGCAGTTTTTTGTAAAATTGAATAATTGTATTTATTGGATGAGCGTAGCGAGCGTAGCGAGCGAAGCGAAGATTCCATTTCACTACACTGGAGAAAAAAATCCGGAATGTTTTTTTTTTTCTTCTTTCTTTCTGTATTTTTGTGTGTCTGTTAACACGATTCCGGCTAAACCGATACTCCGATTGCGATGAAATTTCATGGAGGCCTTCGAAATCTCTGAACTTAGAACTGCCACGTTTTTGAGCGCAATCGGGAAATTTTTTCTCATAAAAAACGCAATTTTACGATTTTTTTCGATTTTTAAAAACTTTTTTCGACTCATAACACCTACATGCTTTATTCGATTGTAATGATTTTTTCACAGAACCTTAATTTTATGAATTAAAATATTCGTGTTAAATTTGAGCGCAATCGAATGATTTATTTCTTATGAAAATTGCATTTTTACGATTTTTTTTCTTTTTTTAAAATTACGATTCATTAAAAAAATTAAGTTATTTTTTTATTTAATTTAATTTAATTAAAAAAAATCTTCGAATAAGTAATGAATTTTTCACAGAACAACAGAAAATCCGCGTAACACATGGCAGCTCAATGCACCAATTACGCTCATCCAACAACGCGGCGGGACTTAAGCGTTTTCCTAGTTTATTTAACGTGTACCCTATTTAGATATAAAAACTATAAAATATACTTTTGAACAGTATTTCGATTTCGTTGCTGAAGAAATATCAATGTAAGCCTACACTAAAGACGAAATTTTGCCATTTGATTGGTAAATCTGTTTAGATAAATAGTATGGTATTCACCTTTTTAAATAGTTCTACGTATTGACAAGAGCAAAACGAAAGTAAATTAAATAACATAGGTAAAGGAAGGTCAATGCACAAAAACACACTCTCCAAGCAGATAATTTTTTAATTATATTAACGTGACCGTGAGGCAAATATTGTAAATACATTCTTTCATATATTGTAAATACGCTTATATATTGCCACTGACATCTAATTCCTGCTCACTCGACGGCTTGGTCTAATTCACGCTGTATTTCAGGCTATAAAGTAATGAAGTATCATGTGTACTTAAACTAGGAAGCTTCGCAAACGCTTTTTCAGGCGCGTTGTTGGATGAGCGTAATTGGTGCATTGAGCTGCCATGTGTTATGCGAATTTTCTGTTGTTCTGTGAAAAAATCATTACAAAGTCGAAGATTTTTTTAAAAATTAAATTAAAATAAAATAATAAATAAACTTAAAAAAATAATCGTAATTTTAAAAAAAGAAAACAAAATCGTAAAATTGCGATTTTCACAAGAAATAATTATTTGATTGCGCTCAAATTTCACACGAATATATTAATTCATAAAATTAAGGTGCTTTGAAAAAATCATTTCAATCGGATAAAGCATGTAGGTGTTACAAGTCAAAGAATTATTTCAAAAAAGAAAAAACCCGTAAAATTTCGATTTTCATGAAAAATAATTTTTTGATTGCGCTCAAATTTCACACGAATACATTAATTCATAAAATTAAGGTTCTGTGAAAAAATCATTAAAATCGGATAAAGCATGTAGGTGTTAGAAGTCGAAAAAAAATTAAATCGAAAAAAATCGAAAAATTGCGATTTTCATGAGAAATAATTTTCCGATTGCGCTCAAAAACGTGGCAGTTCAATGTTCAAAGATTTCGAAGGCCTCTAGAAAATTTCATCGCAATTGGACTATCGGTTTAGCCGGAATCGTGTTAACAAACACACAAAAATACAGAAAGAAAAAAAAGAAAAAAAAATCCGGATTTTTTTTTCTCCAGTGTAATGAAATGGAATCTTCGCTTCGCTCATCCAACAAGGTCAATTGGTAGCTTGGCAAGTAGTGAACACTTTGCAATCCATTAATAGAGTTCAACCTCAGATTTATTTTAATTTATTGTTTACCATTGTCATTGCAAATAATAACAAAAAACCGGCGTAGTCGCTAGCAAATATTTTGCTAAAACACTTAAAATCTAGGAAGAAATCTCGTGCCTCGAAAAGCCTTGCTGAAGCACGTGAAACTTACATATTCATATTGAATATTGAACATATATTATATATTTTTACGTTTTTATACATGCTCGGTTTAAATTTTCTAATATACCCTTCAATAAATTGAGAATTGAGAAGATTACTCCTAACTGCGCGGATAATTGCTGATTTTGCTTCACACGCACCTCGTCTCGGATTATTTTTATTTTTATTTTGTTTCTTTTCTGTAGAAAGTCTTCACAAGTAACAACACCATGCCCCTCTCATTTAAACTAGGTGCACAGAGTGTGGTGTTAGTTACGTTTGCCGGGAAATCATTGACGTAATTTTTTCTGAGCTTTTTTCATCCATGGCGGAAGAAAAGTTACAATGCTTTTCGAGGTTCTTTGTATTTATGTACGCAGTCAGTGCTTATAGTGTTCCATGTTCGTCTATTTTCAAGCAGCACTGAACCCGATTAGGCCCAGTCAGTACACTAGCAGCACCGTTACATTACTTTCCGAGCGCAGCACCATCTGGCGACGAACATTGGGAACTAGGTAGCGAAAAAGTCAGGATAGCGGAAACTACATCTCACGTTATCAAAGCGACTAATAAACCAGTTTGTCAGAGGCACTATATAAAAATATACAACATTTGTGAAGCTTAAACGAACGTCGAGGCAAAGAAACTTTCTGTTTGAAGTAGAACGACCATGAAAAGTTAATTTTCGAAGCATATCATTAGGCAATATATTAGACCTGTGTTCGTAGATGCCATCTAGTCTGGTTGGATGGACGAAGGGGGTGGGGGTGTGGGAGGCAATACACATAGTTTGATTTTGTGTAAGGGTTGTTTCCAAATAATTATCCATTTATTAATTAACTTCCATTTGACTAATAATTCAATGCAGCCTGAAATTTTAAACTATATATATGTTGAAAATATACATTGCATAGAATAACATTTTGAAGCCATTCCCCCGACGTTCAGAAACGCTCCTTCTTGCTCGAAAACCAGCCATACAAGCATTATGTTTATTCTCGGAAAACATTCGTTTAGAGAGGGTAGGTAATCACCTCCTTGTGCATATGCTACTCGCTTAAAGCAAAAGGAAACCGTAAACTGTGAGTTAAAAAACCGAACTGTTTTTAGACTGTTTTTAGGCGATAAAGACGCCGTATAATAACAGCCTCAGCGGCTTAGAGGAATTGGCAACGAAATCCTACTTGGCAATCATCAAGTCGCGATTGGGTTCTAGATTTTTATCACCCAATTCAATTCTATTTGGATGTATTCTAATAGCATTGTTATCCGTATCCCTAACCGAGCCATTGCAATACACATTGGGTACCATTCTTAATGGTCTACCTTCCATTAAAGCCTTTTCGCCCGATATTAAACTGTGGACCGTTCTACGGCCATTTTGTTCCGCCATTGCGCGTCCAAGTAAGCCGCAGTGCGCATGCGCGCTGATGACAGAAGTAAAGAGGCTTCACTCACATTCTAGTGCCCACTTATAGAGCTCGTTGATGAAGTCTGCCGGCATTTCACCTTTCTCATCTTTCAGCGCGGGAATTCTGGAAATAAGAACAGTCAGTTAAACGCTGGACTCTAAGCTTGGTCACGAGTTTCCCCACGTTTAATTAAATGTCCACGAAATATTACCAACAGACGAAGCTCTAGCGTAACAAGTGGGTCTAAGACCCGGGAGGGCCCGGATTCGAAGCCCCCCACAACAAAAAACTGACGGAAAGTTTTTTAAAGATTTTCAGTCATTGACAACAATCCAAATTCCAAATACCTAAAAGGGGTATTGTCTCGAGTTAGGTTTCCCAGGAGAAATCAATTTTTAAACACAATATTTCATTGTAGTGTTTTGGTTTGATTACTTTGTGTTACTCGTCGTACGTGAAAATAGGAGTTTTAATAACAGACGTAGTTTTTACCGAGTGCCGCAGCAAAAGGGGGAAAAAAATGAACAACTATACTGAGTAGAAGACCAATCCCATGTTCCACTCTACACCTAATATAAAAGCAAGTAGGTGGAGATGATCACACAGCCTCGTACTGTACCCTAGGTTCTGCTGGACCATCACCAGAAACTAAGTACATCACGTACGGATCTCAGCTGAAACGGTCTCAGTAATTCCACTCGTATATCGAGACCATTGTCAACTGGTTTCGAAATGGTGTTCGTTATAATGGACATTTCTTACTTTCACATCAAGCTTTAAATTCGTTCTAAAAACATTGAGCTTCATGTGGATGCAAGCTCCGTGAAATCATATAAGCTCAAAAAACGAAATGCCTTTGGTATTTTGGAAATTGTATCATACTTTAATACATAATCTAGTCTTAAAGTCAAAGTAAGATACGTAAACGTCCACTTTACGGTTAACCAGCACTTAGCAAATCATGTGAAAATATCGGTGTTTCATCAACATTTGATCGAAATTGATACTTAAAATTATTCACGAGGTACACTTGCACATAAAACCCACAATTGGGCTTTACGTTTGTTATAATGAAATTTTCTCTATTTTTATTATTCTTCCTTTTGATGCCGTAATCTTTTGTCAGCAGTAACATCCAACTTCAAGGTAGCCATGTTGTTTTTTATCTGCTCACATGTTTAATAAAGGTGATGACTGTGTTGTTTGATTTTTGTAAACTAAGTTGTGAAAAAGTAATTTTCTAATAATATACTTTGGATGCTGTGACATAGCACTTAAATATGACTACATTTCGTCATAAGAGAATTCTTTGTCTGTTTTTGTAGCCTACCTTTTGATAAAGTCGTCAGCCACCTCGTCAATGGGAGTGATGTAGTGCCTGGCTACTCGAGGCTGCATCATGGGCTGGTTAACTGTTGTGCGGAACTTGGCCCACTCCTCCCCCTGCCTAGAAACAACAGACAGGTCAAAGTTAAACTATTACAATCTAGTATGTGTCCGGCAACCTACACAGAGGATACACCGACCACACTATTACCTGCACATGGCTAGCGCCAGCCATCACTAACCACCAACTATTTCAATATGGCTGTAAATTACCTTAGCCACGACCCACATGTTGTTAGCACACCCGGTATGGCAGAATATATGCGTTCATGAGAAAACACTAAATTATTAATAATAATGTATTCTTTATTGACAACAGGTCCGGAGACCCACAAGTGCAATATAATAGACAACTAATAACTAAAAAGATTTAAGCATTAATTATAGAATGACCTAAGTACACAAAATTAAATTAAAATTAAAATTAAATTAGTTGACACAAATTAATATAGACATGATAGTACACAATAAAGAGAATTTATAAATTATAAAATAGGACTATCGCGGTTTGTAAAATACATATCAAAAACAACATTTCGTTATGGTATAAAGAAAATAACTATGATATTTGAATGCCTAAGTATTGATTGATCATTGGACCATATTGGAATAACAAAACAAAAAGAAAAGAAGTGAAAAAAAAAGAAAATGTAATCCTAAAACGACATTCACGTTACCTACTTTTGATTATATTATAAATGTTTGTGGTTTTCGATCAAAGTTACGATGTTAGAGTTGTATTAATAGCAGATTTGAATTCATGCAGTTTCATACAGTGAATATCAAGTTCACTGTTTTTTTAAACTAAAATATTGTACGTTGATTGGATTCGATTAATGGGGGCAAATTTCAACAGATCAATAAGAGAGCGTGGAACGTAGAATGTGTGATGGTGGCGCGTGCATTTAGCGGGAATGTGGAAGTTGACTTTTTCAATCAAATCCTAATCAATGAGACTATGAATGAGTTTGTAGAGAAATAAGATGTCAGTTGCTTTACGGCAATTTTCTAATGAAGACATTTGAAAACTTTGATATAGAGAGGAATTCGTCAATGAGCGGTGATAGTAGATGTTATTTTGAAAACCGAAAAATCGCCTGAACTTTTGTTGCACGCGCTCGACCTCTTATTTTTGTTACATAATGAGAATTCCACACGACACTCGCGTAAACCACGTGAGGACGAATCAAAGCTAGATATAGCTTTCGCGTTGTTCTTGGTGAGAAGTCCTTCAAGCAGTTACGTTTTAGAAATCCGAGGAGTTTGAGGGCTTTAGGTGTAGTGTTATGAATGTGTTCACTGAATGATAGGTCGCTGGACATCTGCACACCCAAATCTCTGATTGTGTTGACTCGCAAGCACTTAGCCTTCGAGTTCGTATGGATGTTGTATGACGCACTTTTTCTTGTTGGTGAAGGTGATTTTATTACATTTGTTACATTTGTACATTCGAAGTTATTCAGATCGGATTGTAGAGCAATACAGTCACTAGCGCTGCTGACGGACTTATACACTTTTAGGTCATCCGCTTAAAGAATGCACTTGCTCGATGTAAAACAAGAGGGTATGTCGTTGACAAACAAAGTGAACATCAAGGGACCCAGGATCGAACCCTGGGGCCATTCCTTTAACTAGTTAGCTTCTAAATATTATGCAACTATGGTTATCAAATCACCTTGCTGATAAGAAAGTAAAATTTAAATAATAGATTATATGACATTATAAATCAAACCAAAAATCATCAAAATTGAATTTTAAATTCATGGATATTTCCTTGTAATCTGTGCTGTTAGTCGGTCGCGTAAACAGAGTTTTTTTCTTTCATTATTATTTGTTTTAAAGAACAATAGCAGATTTCAAATGGAGTAGCTGATAAGCAACTCACTTATCAATTGGTGTTCTTTGAGAGTATGGGTGAAGTGATTACTGAACAACGTAACGCCATAACTGATACTACAAGTGACGGATGATGTGCAGAATTCAATGGATTGAATACGATAGTGTTACGAAACATCTCTTCAAGTTTTACTCGTGCGCATTTTCTTGTTGGAAAGACTTTTGTATTTTCATTTGAGTTATTCTCTTAGTTCACGAAAAATAACCTACTTGAAATGTTTGTGCCATTTCATACACATTTTTTGTTTTTCTTGAAAATATTATTATTAAAAAAAAGAACTTTACTAATCTAATCTTGGCACAAATATTCAGCTCATTAGACAATTTCAGAAAGCGTCTGTTAAACGTAAAGGGAATATCCCTAAAAATTATTTTAACAACATAATCTATAGCATAATACTACAGTAAAATGATCGTTTAAAAATTATATATTTTAACTGTGATTTTACACGAAATTTTTAATCAATATCCTTCAAGGTCACGGAGCATAAAGATCGTCCCTGTGTTATTTCTCATGGGAGATTTTTGCCGATGGGACCTAGCTAGAAAAATACCAACTTTGACAATTTTTTCGGGTTATGATGGATTCAATAATTTTTCTGTTTATTTCTAATTTCATAACTAGTTAGCCTGAATGAAATATATTTTAAAGTTAAGACGGTAAATACCCCTTAAGCTAGAGCTGAAGGTTTTTTTTTAGAATTGGCAAAAGTGTACGGCAGACAACAGTGCTGCTGTCATCGTCAAGCAGATTCCTTAATTGGTGTTTCATACATTACACATCTTACACCGGTATGCATATTTTATACACCCAAAACCACCAAGAAGCTTGAATTCACTTGATCCTCTGTTTCTTTGTAATGCGTTCAACTTAAGATTACGACAACAATGTAACAATGTAGTCATCAATATAGCAATGTAGGCTTAATTAACGCCGGCCTTGACATTTCACATAACACTTTTAAGAAATTACGCGATAAGAAGTTATTATTATTATTATTATTATTATTATTATTTATTTTCAATTTGCAACGTACATTATTAAACCATAAAAAGGCTTTTGATGGCGCAAGAAAAAAGGGGCATACCCCCAAAAACAAAAAAAGTGTCTTGCCACCTTTTTACTACAAAAAAAATTTTAAAATACATTTAAAAACTAAAACAAATCATAACAAACTAATTTTTTTACAAATAAAATACAATCTAAAATTTTATTAACAAAGCATTAAAAAAATACTATAAAGAAGTGCACATTACTTTTATTTTTCGATTTTAAATTTCTCAATTTAGAAATGTAAAATTTAATAATATAATTACAGTATTCTAAAATCTAAAGAAGTTCTTTTTTATAAATATAAAAATTGGGTAAAACAATATTAAACTAATCATATACAATTTTTTTATTCCCCAGAACTGTACACGCACCAGCAGGCCATACGGCTATGAATTTTTTAATTATACAATATAATTAGTTGTAGGGCTAAAAACATAAACATAGGAAAATAATAAAAATTAAGTTACTGGGAAATTACAAAGTCTTAGAAAAAATTATATTAAAATTACAATTTTTAAAGTATAATGCAATTAATTTTAAGAAGAGACTGTAGTGATGTCCTTTTAAAGCGAGCATTGCTTGTCCCCAAGTTTAGGGAAAAAAATGGGTATGTCTATTTAAATGAAAGAATGAGGTTACTGAAATTACGATATTGATGAACTTTTAAAAATTATATGATTGTCACCATTATTTCAAAAGGTGACTATACTGTACTGCAACAAGATAAATTTAATGGTAGCGATAAAATTCATTCTTTGAAAAGATTACACACTTCCCTAAAAAGATAAATATCAGATTTTGTTTTTTTTAAAATTTTTGGGAAAATGATTTGGTTGAATGTTATTGTTGCAATAATTCCCGGGCTGGGTTTTTAAACAATTCTTTTATTGCAGAAATAAAGTTTTCCTTTTGAGTTAGCTTTTATAGTGACAGGCAAAGCGTTCCGGAGCATTTTAAAATCACAAAAAAACCCTGATTGATACGCAACTTGCTGCAATGGGTGGTTAAAAAAATAACTGTGTTTCCGAGGTACAGCCCGGGTAACAAACCTGATTCGTTCTAAAGGGTTTAGGTCATCACTTCGCAAAAAACCCTTTTTAAAAATATGAGACTTTTGTTTTAGGAAGTTGTCAATATTTTGGGATTTTGGCTCCTCTCTAATCTAATCCGATCCACCAATGGGCCTCTTGTAGAATTTAGTCGCGCGGTTTTGAAGAGATTCTACTTACAGAGGTTAGATTTGTTGTAGGGTGCCATGCCCGGGGTGCCAAGTGAAGATAGGTCGTCAAGAGTGGGTAAAGATCGAGCAAAAGCTTGAACGACACCCCCTAAGGCTCCCCGGAAAAAAAAGCCCAATTCTTTAAAACCTTTGCCCCAACTACGTCCACATGCTTTTCCACTTGAGATTTTTTGTAATTACGAGGCCTAAAAGTTTGGGGGATTTACAGCGATTACTGGTTTCCTGAATACTGTAATTTTGATTTAAAAGACTTTTAGTAGGGTCGTGTTAAAACATTACTCTTAAAGGGTTTATTTTTTTCATTTTATCACACCACTTTTAAATTAGCTAGACCCCCCTGAAGTGTGTGAATGCCCCTAAACTGGAGATAGGCCCGAATAATGTGCATCATCTGCAACTGCAGCAGGTTTTATTCAACCACTGCGGTAGATCTAGCATAAAATTACAAAAAACAAAAGACCCAGGCGGAAAACCCTTGCGGTACCCAGACGTACAGTGACATCCTAGATGAAAAACCGTCATAAAAAAACCCCTTTTCGCCCGTTACAAAGAAACGAGATATCCAAGCTAATGCTTTACCCCTTAAGTTGTACAAGACTCCATTTCATCAAAAAACCTCGGAGGAAAACCCGGTCGAAAGCTTTGTAAAGTCGAGGGTAACAAAATCACTTTTCTTGACGTTCCCCCTGTCTAAAGCTGTTGCCACATATCTATAGCCTTAGTTACATCGTGACACAAGAGGTCTCTGAATAAACCCATTTGTTGTTTTTTAAAAAAAATGGTTTGTCTGAAGGTGGTGAATTAGGTGCTTGGATCAACTCTCTCCATACTTTTCATACTACTGAGGTGAGAGTATCGGACGATAATTATTGATGTCACCCCCAACCCTGATTTAAAAAATTGGCACCCATTTGCTTTTTTCCATTTTGAGGTATGGTTCCGGGAATTTTGAGAAACGTTAAATAGATAGGCCCCAAACGGAGCAAGGGTCAGCACATAGGTAGTACCAGAAGGAAACTTTCAGGCCCCCAGGCTGAACCTGGGCGAATTCTTTATGCAGCGAACACTTCAGACGAGGTTTACGTAGACGTTTGTGAAGGTATGCCGGTATTTGAACGAGATGGGCATATTGGGGCCCCTTTTTTTCTTTTTGCAAGGGGAAAAGAAAAATTACTTTTGAAATTTTCGCTAAAACTCTTGGCGATTTCGGAAGAGTCTGACACCTTAACTCCGTTAATGTTAAAATGCAAGGGAGCAGCACTGCCCCGTTTGGAATGAATGTATTTCCACAACTGTTTCGAGTTTTGTGCTTTTCCTAGCTCCCAGACATAGTCGGAGTGGGCATTTCTCACCGCGGCCCTGGTGGTGTTACGTAACACCCGGAAATTCTCCCAGTTTGTGTCGGAGGGAACTTTTTTTCCACTTTTTATGAAGTGCATCCCGAGTTCGAATGTGTTTAATTAGTTGTTTACTTATCCATGGAGGGCGTCGTTTACCTTTAATTGTAACCGTGGGGATTGCTTGGTTTACACACCACCAGAACTTACTACACCAACCCGCCCACATGTGTGTTCAATTGAATTATCCAATGAACAAGAAGATAAGTGTTTTGCGAATAAAGATTGAAGAAGATCCCAATTAGCTTTTTTATAGTTAAGCGAACATCTACATTGAGCCTCTTAATTTTCGGAAGTGCCAGTTGAAGAGTAGTGGAAACAGCAAGTTGGTCGCTAACGCCAGGAATTACTGATACATTCTAAATCAGCGTTGGGTCATTACATAAAAACAGGTTCAACAACGATCGAGATGTAGCTGTAATTCGTGTAGCTTCTGTGACTAGTTGTTGCAAAAATAGGTTTAAAAATGCCGATAAAAAACGATTGGAAACTGTATTAAGGGGTATGGGATATTTCTGCCAATCAACACTTAAGTTAAAGTCACCACAGACAACGGTTGCTTTCACTGAGCTTTGGACATCTTGAGCCAGATCAAGAGATGCTATGAGGTCACCATTCACCTTTTCACTTGAATTAGGAGCCCTGTATGCAGAGCAGATCAGAAGTTTGTTTGCACCAACCGTTACTTCTACCCACACAGCTTCCGCATCCGGCAACTCTAGATCTAGTCTCCGAACGGGACAGAGTTCAGGCCGCACAGCGAGAAGAACACCTCCTCCTCTTGAGCCCGATCTGTCTTTGTTATATTTTTTTGTTTGTTATATATATTATTTGTTATATATATGAAGTTATATTTCCTTCAATCTGTCTATGTTGTCACAATTATACATATATATAATATATAAATTAATTAGATATTTTTATTTACCAGAATAATCATTCGCCGATATTGAGCCGCGATCGGCTGCATAAACTCCATGTATCGAATGGCAGAATAATAATGCCACATTTTTGTGCCCAGATGTTTTTCTCTGATGATGTCGTTACTACAACCCTCGTTGCACACTCATGTAATGCCACCTCGAGATACCAATAGAATTACGCCCCATTCAACGTTAACAAGTGACCGTTCAGAGACGCTCTCGGATACGAGTTTATCTCTAAAATACGTGTGGCTAGACCGAACGTCGACGCACATTGATTTCTCAAAGGCTCACAAAGCCTCGAAATTGTTCGTTGAAATTTAATTAAAAGTTCGCTTTCGCTATGGTAAACAAAATGTTTTGAAATAATTTTCCATGACGGAAAACGTAATTTGTGTTTTTTTCAGTTTGACGGTGGTCTAACGTCGACATGTTTAGTTGATGATTTCCCTCCAACTTCCGGTGTGGCAGGGACTAGATACACCCGCCGGGAGGTTTGCTATAAGCTGCTGTGAAGGTTCCTAACACTTACTGAACGGCATACCGAATGAAAGTTACGCATTCGACCGAACAATAATGCCAAAGTATAATTATATGAATATAGTAGATCACATTTTTACTAGATGAGACGTGATTTATACTATAATTGAATAAGGTTAAATTTAACTAGAGTTGAAAAAAGGGAAAGTATACTTTACGTTAATAATTGATTATGTAAGCATATGACCGCCTTATGGAACGAGGTACATTTTTTCTCGTAGTAATTTGCGTCGTTGCCATTGCATACAAGTATCTCTTTATAAACACACATAGTGTTATTTAGATTAATATGGTGCAAGAATAAAAGGTATCAGATTTAAAATTTACATTTGAAATCGAATAAAACCAATGCACAATGAATCAAAATGAAAAAAGTTAATTTAGTAACGAAAAATGGGTATTAGTTTTATTGGATAACTAGTCATTATAGTTGTGAGTAAATTATTTTATGATGCATTACCTCGAATTATAAAATATTTCCTTCCTTCAATTATTGGCAGACAAATTAAGTAGGCCATGTATTACGATGTGATTTACACTGTATAGCAATACTGCATACAATTCAATTATTTCCTCACAAGAATAATAAATAGTTTACTTATAAACGACGAAACGTAATGTATAATTACAAACTAGATTAAACCGCTATTTTCTTGTAACACCAACTCACGTGGACAGTATACCCCCGGCCCCCTCGAAAAACTCCTTCCTAGTGACGTTCCGATACTTGGCGAAGCTCTGCATTCCGTCCCTGATCGGCCAGATCCCCTCGTTTCGGAACACCTTCTCCGTGTCGTCGGGGTCGTAGACAAAGATCATGTCGTCACGTCCAGGGATGCCGCCGAAGCGACAGATCTTGCCGTAGTCTTTGAAGAACCTCGTATGCAGCTTGTTAATGTCTTTCATGTTGTGGAACGTCCCTGGTATAACATAAATAAATACATTTAAAACAGTCATATTTATACCCATTCACTAACATTTTCAGTGGGGGACATTCAATTTAAAGCAGACCAAGTCAATACTGTAGGCGCCGACACCATCGACGAGAGAACAATGACCAACTACCAAATACTTTTTAAGTGGGAAACACTGATCAATCAACCTGGACACGATTCCACCCGCAGACAGCGACAGAATCAATAAGGCTAATTTCGTAACAACCTTAGAATTTATTATGTGTCTCTTTGCTAGGACGGCTCCAAAGTCACCGTTTACACATTACTAACCCAAGAACTGATGGACTTAAGTCCACATAACATGTTTAAAAACTTCTGTCTAAAGCGGGAATCGACTCTAGAACTTCTTCGTTGGAAGCAGGGCCTCAAACCACAATACAACATACAAGGGTGGTTACGTTTATCAGGTGGCAGTCTCGATAGATTGGAGATATAACGCAATCGTGTACATCTATACTAATTAATAATTCAAAACAAGGGAAATTTTATTGGACAACTAATATTGCAATTTATTTCAATCTGCGAATCACAACCGGTTATAATATTAAAATACGACAACCTATGTCTGATTTCATTAAATTAAACATTACAGTATATGATAATAATGAAAAGACGTTTTAGTGTTATACAAAATATTGAATTTGGATTAAATTGTTGTAGAACCATATCTACCAGACATACCGTATACTACCTGACATACCGTATCTACCTGACATACCGTATACTACCTGACATACCGTATCCACCTGACATACCGTATCTACCTGACATACTGTGTACTACCTGATATACTGTATACTACCTAACATACTAGCTAATTACAGAAGTTTTCAAGCCGAACGTAACATATTTAACAAGCTTGTGGATTGAAATTTAATTACATCTTGTATATGAACAGATAACCGCTATTTAAATAAAGGTCACAAAGCATGAACAATACAAAATAATAGTTTTAAATATAAATTTTAGATAGTACTATTATGTAAATTATCACACACAACTCGTTAAAAATATTATATTCCGAAAACTAAAAGTAACTTTGAAGAAAACTTCGTTATCTAACTTCAAAATAAATTGCTACAGCCTAGAGGTACTCTTGGGGTTCAATTTTGACTTTCGAAAAAATAAAATAATAATTTGTTTAAAAGTTAATACAATTTAACATCCAATTTTCACTGTGTTTCTTGCCATTGTAGTTGTACATTTAGTTGAGTGCGACATTGTGCAATATCAATTGTATTTTCTCAAAAGCTATGCTGCATTCATATGAACTAGAGTTCACATAAAGCCTTCAGTACAATAACATATAGCTAAAGCTACCACCAGCTTATGTAGCATGCCCCAAGTAATGCAGGGCCCTCAATTTCTTTTTTTCTCTTGGATTAAACAGACCGCTCAGCTCAACAGTTTGGATTGGGGTTTACTTTATTTTATCAAGGAGGTAAAAAAGAAAACTCCTGGGATTTTGTGATGATCCGTCTGTAATAATTCACGAGCTGCTTCAATGAAAGAGTAGAAAACAGTTTACGTTTAGCAGTTATGGGTTTGGTATTTGCCTTCGGTATTTGCTTTCGGTAAGAGGGAGGACTCACTTGATTTTCGGCGCGATCCTTCTCCTTCAGCTATAAATCATGACATCTATATATAACTTTTTATAATTGATGATAATGCACATAATTATGTACTCCCCTATCATATCAGATTTTCAACATTCATCGTAAATTGGTCAGAAAATGCGTAAGTATTATTATTATTATTATTATTATTATTATTATTATTATTATTATTATTATTATTATTATTATTATTATTATTATTATTATTATTATTATTATTATTATTATTATTATTATTATTATTATTATTATTATTATTATTTTATTAATATAAGGTTTTTAAGCATAAGCCCGCTTTAAGGACATAGTTATTGATTCAACTTTTTCGACAACTGCTATGAATCAATAATTATTGTTATTATTATTATGTTGGTATTTTTGACTTTTCTCACAGAATGTAAATACTTTTTTTGTATTTATTTTCTAAAATCAATTTTCGGAAAAGTGCTTTAATAGGTGCCTTCAAACTTCATTTTCACTCAACTCTGAAAATAGTTGAACAGAAAAGTGAAAATAGTGAACAGATGCGACTGAGAATTGGCTTTGAAATTTGAAACCTGATGAAATAAGCATTCCTGACTGAAAATGAATATCGTTATTAACTTTAAGACAATAATTGCGAAAATTACAAGTGTCAGTATGTTGTGGGATTCAAACCGCGTCCATTATATTTTCATAGTTCAATAATATTTGGCCTCTAAAATAATGAGCCACCGAGGAAATATGATATATTTAACAATTTTTTTTCGTAAAAAATGAGTGATGAGATGTTATTGTGTTGTTGAGAAAATAGTTTAAGAAATAAATTTCCAGATACTGTTTTAACAAAAAATTTTGTTATGCCTTGTTGAAAGAACAAATCCTGCTACAACTCTTACAGCCTGGTTATCTGGTAACTGTCGAATCAAGTCACGCATGCTAGCACGCAGCCACATCCGATTTCCGAGAAGCCCATGGCAATGTTTAAGAATAACGATCATAATGACTCGTGTTTTAGCTAACAACCCGATCGTCCTTGAGTTCAAGTAGACAGATTGACGCTCAAGTCGCACCGCGCCTGCGCGAGCCACGGTGTTTGCCTTCCGAAGATATATGCTCTAGGTGTCATACAACCAATGTCAATGTGATATGCTATCAGTATGGATTTGATAAAATAATGATTAGCATATTTGGAGGAGGCATAAGTGCCTCAATTTGTTGCGTAGAACCTGTGTGATTTCAATTGCTAGGTTGAATGGTTGAAATACTGATATAAAACCAATAGTATGAATTTTTTTTTGAAACTAGTGCAATATTGTGTTGGACTGTTGGCAATATCATGATTAACGAACGATTAAAAATTGGCCCTAAATAAAAGTGTGCGCAAGAGTATTGTTCTTTGTAACAAATGGAAAGTGTCTTAAATTATGGAATTGTAACAATGACAATGATGTGTGATTGACACGAAAGTGATATTTTTATTTTTATTTAGGCTTCGTACTTGTGTTTTGACACATTGCTAATTTTGAAATTTAATTTCAATTACACATAATTTTGGGGGAATAGGTGAGACCCCCCTTATCCCGTGCGCGGTGGCCCACACGATTGGATCACAGGTTTTAGAATAGAGTATAATACTTTGGTGTATACCAATCCCGTAGAATACATGGATTCCCACCACCACCACCCACCTCCCGGCAGGAACCTCCACACGTTCCCGATCAGAGGCAAGGGTTTGGGTCCCGGGATGTCATCAAAGGGTCTGGCTGCCTCCCACTCCTTGTCCCTGGCGGTGTCTTGCGTCGCGGCGACCGTCACTGCGCTCCTCAGCGAGACGACGCCCGCCAGGTTCTCCAGACGCGCGAGCGACGCCCGGCCTCCACTTCGAAGCCCGAGCATAGTCACCCAGACACTCGTTCACGCGTCGTAAGTGCGAACACCACGCTCTAAAGTCACCCAAACACTAGTTCACGCACGGAGAGTGTCTGTCTGTCTGCGAGTGTGTTTCGCACTCGACTACGTCATATCGGCAACCTCGCGGTCTCATGACACCAACTTCACTGCCTGGTGTTGGAATTAGTGTAGTGAGGCGCCCGGCCCAATGCGACTCAAGGCTATACTCCACTCATTTGGTACACTCCACGCCATGGGCACGGACTCCATCATGCCTAACTTCTAGTATCTACGTACAGGAAGAGATCACTACGGCTCAACTCTAGAATACGACCGCTGATAGAGGTTGCGCATCATACACACAAGGTCACTGGTTCGATTTCAGCCGCCAGCAATCCCGACCATAGGTGTGACCCCATAACCTAACTGAAGGTTCTCACTGGGTTAATTAATGTATTCCCTACAAAAGTCATACCTACTACTCTGACTATGATTATGTTTCAATAGAATCATGAAAATAGCGTTTGAAACTGACCAGTCAAAAATCTTTTTATAAGCTGCAAAGTTCTATAATTTTTACTGGAACTTAAGTTGGTTAATGGGTATTTTTAGTAATTTTTTATATCAAACTTTCAATTAGATTTATTATGATTAAAACTTTGGCATTATGTTTCGATACAAATTCGTGGGTAATTCCATACACGAGTTGTTGAAGGGTGCTTAAAAAATAGATGCTAAAAATGCTGGATTTAAAAAAAGTGATAAATATTGAAAATATAATTCTGTTTTCACGTATCAATAATAATAATAATACAAATAATAATAACAATAATATAATAATAATAATAAAAATAATAATATCAATAATAATAATAATAATAATAATTTTTTTTTTTTTTTATTGTACGTAGCAAAAACATAAGAGTACAAACATAGCATACATTATCCCACTAAACCCGAAGGCTTATCAGTGGGTCACATTAATGTATCAAAATAACTTAGGTTTAAGCTCATAGCTGAAGGCCGTTGAAACATGTAAGGAAATACAATAAACAAACATCGAATTGATCTGAAAATATCACAGAAACATAATATAAAATCGATAATATACAATTACTTATTACATCAGGTAAATCAATTGTACACACACAAGGTGAGAGTTTACAAAAAAGAAAAAGAAAATGAGTTCTTAAAAGGAGTAAGTTCACAAAAATAATTGCAGTTCTTTAGAAAGGTTCTCGAGGTAAAAATATTTTAGGTATAACTTAATCAAGGATATTTTATCGAACGTTAAAATTTCAGGTGGCAATGAATTAAAAACTCTTGGTACCATGAAACGCAAGCAGCGATCACCATGTTTATTCGTTGTTAATGGTACTACAAACTTGTTTTGGCTAGCAAGTCTAGTTCCTTTATCATGCACACGGGGTATTTTATATTTCGTATCGTAAAAGTACTTCAAAATCAGCCTGTAGAAATATAATTCTCTTACCGGTAATATAAAGCAAGTCCTATAGACGTCCTCAATTTCGTTGTGGACATTATGCAAGCGTTTGGGGTGTATTATCTTTACTAGCGAGTTTGTAGTCTAATAAGCATGGTCATATTCGAAACCGAAGCGTTACCCCATGACAGCAAAGCATACGTTAATACAGATTCAACTAGAGAAATGTAAACTAATCTTAACGTGTCATCGGATAGAACTGGTTTTAACTTATATAGTTGATATGCACACGACCGAAGTTTTGTACAAATATAATCAATATGGGGCTTCCATGAGAAATTACGATCGATCATTGCTCCTAAATACATATGGCTCGCCACAGATTCAATCTGTTGAGTACATTCACAATCAAAATCGATCCCAGCCCTCCTATGTAAGCAAGCAGTTTCATGAAATATTACGCTAATTGCCACGTTATAAATATAATAATTATAATAATAATAATAATAATAATAATTATAATAATAATAATAATAATAATAATAATAATAATAATAATAATAATAATAATAATAATAATAATAATAATAATAATAATAATAATAATAATAATAATATATATTTTTTTATTATTAGCAATAAAGTTTTCTTTACGGTATTAATAATTAATTTTATTCGATTGCCCACAAAGCTTTGATAAGCTTGTCTGTGGGTTATATTCTTATGACAATAATTATTACATACTAAAGTTACATGCTAGATACGGAATGCAGATTCCATGGCAAATTCCTAGATAATGTTTAACAATATGAATTATAAAGACTTATTAAACAATTCAAATTTGAGTAACAAAACACAAAAATAAAATGAACAGTTACTCATACAAAAAGAGCTCTGGAAAAAAGGAAAAGGAAAAAAAATTAACAAATCTACATTAAATTGGACAAAAGAAACTCTTTAACTCTTTTCTTTACTTGGCTCAACCTATCCAATTCCTTTAATTCCGGCGGCAAAGAGATTAAAACTCAGATTATCTTAAATAATAATAATAATAATAATAATAATAATAACAATAATAATAATAATAATAATAATAATAATAATAATAATAATAATATATATATATTTTTTTTTTCCAACTTCACTTGGAAATATGTATTTGTTTTGCATTTCATTTTACACGTAATGTAGGTTTTATTTCGGAACATTAGTCACGTCGTGACATAATGTTGGTTCAATTTGAAAATGATAACTTTATTATTGTACAACACAATAAACTTGGTATGTTAAGAAATCTGAATAATTTGGTTCGAGTAACACAGTTTGCCACATTAAAAGTCAATTATAAAATTAAACAAAAACAAAAATTGTTTACACGCCTAACTTACTATCAACAGCCAGTCGGACTGTACCTTCGTTGATAAAACGAGGGGACACAGACTGGACTATTCTGTATCGGATAAGAGCAAAGATTGTATCAAAAACCATGCCCCATACTTATTGATGTAAGGTTTAGAGCCTTTGAAGGTTGACCAATTGACACCACAACCCTATCAATGAGTAAGCCAGCCGTACAGTAGGCCTACCTACATTATAACTTACTGAACCAAACATTGAAACCACAGCTTGATAAGATCATAAGAGTGACATAATCTAGTAGGCCTACGTAACTTCTATAACATAATAGGACAAACAAACCATCGAAAATGCTACTTTCCATTTCAAATCAATAACTGTGATACACTGAAACTAGTATTTTGGAAGGACAATACGCGTTGTGGATTTATGTAACCTAGGAAAACGCTTAATAATAATAATAATAATAATAATTTTTTTTTTTTTTTTTTATTATTATTATATAATAATATTACATGCATTTTTTACAAAGAAACAATTTGACATCGTTGTCCACAAAGCCACATAGCGGCTTCTGTGGAATAATAATAATAATAATAATAATAATAATAATAATAATAATAAAAATATAATAATAAAAATAATAATAATAATAATAATAATAATAATAATAATAATAATAATAATAATAATAATAATAATAATAATAATAATAATAATAATAATAATAATAATAATAATAATAATAATAATAATATTTTTTTTTTTTTTTTTTTTCAATTTATTTATAACATCATGTACAAAATGGAATAAGCTTCTTTCCACAAAGCCTTATGAAAAGGCTTGTCTGTGGTTTAAATAAATACAAAAATACATGAAATATCTGCGATAAGTGTGAGTTATTACAATAACAATACATAAAAACTTACTAGGAACTCCATAAATGATTAAATTAAATAATAAGGAACAAGAAAATAACAAACGTCAAGAATGAACAATACAATAATACTCAATTTAACTGAACTCAAACAATTATAAAATGTTGCGCCATGGTAGGGGTAGTGGTCAGCAACTGACGTCATCTATGCGCATAGTTTCAAGATAATGACCTTTAATTTCTGATTTTATGGCTGATATTTTATCTAAATTTCGTAGATGAACGGGAAGGCTATTAAATATTGCAGGTGTTAAGTAAAAAATTGTTCTTTTTCCATATTTGTTGTTAAACTGTGGTAAAATGTAATTTCCTCTTGTTCTCCACCTCGTGAACCCTCTACCATCGTACGGAACATTATACATTCTATTAAAGTAAAATTTTAAAATGAATTTATACATGTACAGGTATGATAAAGGTAGTACATTACAAAATTTAAACTTCATGGCTATACTATTGTAGTTCACATTGATTTGTAAAAAGCATGGTGTAATTGTTTTAATCATTGCATTTTGAAGGTTTGATATTAAATTCACGTGAGAGAGCGAAGCAGAGCCCCAGGCCAACAAACCATATGAAATAATAGATTCAGCTATAGCAATGTACACAGACCGTAAAAGTTTGAAAGGTAACACCATTTTTAACTTAAATAACTGAAATGCACAAGATCTTAGGCGTTTACACAAGGATACAATGTGAGGCCTCCATGACAAAAATCTATCAATTGTGATACCTAAATACACGTGACTATCAACACTCTCAATAAATACATCACAGTTTAAACAGTTATTTCCATCTACCATACCATGTAGGCATTCATAAGAGTGAAACAACATTTGAAGAGGTTGCTGCCGGTTATGATTCAGAGGGGAACAAATATGTAATATCTTGGTTTTTTGTGAGTCCACATTAATAATTGCGTGAAATCCTGCTGTAGCTTTAATTCCGCAGTAGATAAGATCTTGTGGGCAAACAACAGGACAGTGTCATCAGCATACATAAAAACGGTACAATTTTTCATACACTTAGTCATATTATTTACATAAATGAGATACAATAACGGCCCCTAATATGGAGCCTTGCGGAACTCCAGTCACAATCTCTCTTTCTTTACTGAAACACTCCCCTATTTTGACCAAAAGTTTCCTATCTGTTAAGAAACTGGAAAACCACTTTAAAATTTGGCCTCTTATACCAACATTTTCAAGCATTTTTAATAACTTACTGTGGTTCAACGTATCGAACGCTTTAGAAAAATCAATAAATTAAGCTACTACATGCATGTTATCATTTAATTTCGTGTTAACAAAATCTGAGAACTTGATAAGCAAATTACTTGTGCTTTTGCCCTTCTGGAAACCATACTGCAGTCTATCAATGATTTTAAATTTTTCCAAATAAGCAGACAACTTATCGGCCACACAACGTTCCAGAATTTTCTCTATAACTGACAAGAGTGCTATTGGCCTGTAATTAGAATATGATAAATGATCTACCTTTTTGTAAATTGGTCGAACTATTGATGTCTTTAAGTTTGCCGGTACTGTTCCTGTTTCAATCGATAAATTTATTAGTTTGGTTAAGACTGGGCTTATATCATCAATCAACAATTTTAAGTCTTGAACTCTGAGACCATCCCAACCCGGTTGTTTATTATTATCCATGTTCTGTATAATAGATCGTATTTGAGTTTCACTTACAGGTGGCATAAAAAAAGATTGGCACTCAGCATCGTTTTTAACGTTGCGGCTCGTACTTATGCTACACTCATGTTGAATTTCTTTAACTTCTCTTACAAACGATTCCGCAAAATTGTCAGCTATTTCCTTATCTCTGTTATGCTTCCCTAAATGATTGTGAATTACTTCGTCTACAGACAGTTTTTTCTTTTTACCTAAGATTTCGTTAATCGTTTGCCACGTTTCTTTTAAGTTATTTTTCGATTTATTTATCTGATCTTTATAAAAATTTATTTTTGCCAGTCCAATCTGTTTGTTTATTAAATTACGTGCTGATTTGTATTCATCCCTGTACAATGATTTTGCTGCGGTGTTACAATTTTTCCACTTTTTAAATAGATTATCTCTTTCTTTGATGCTTATAAGGAGGGTAGGTGTCATCCAACATTTCTTTTCGCTTTTCGTTTTCGCGCCACAGCGATAGGTTGCACTCACATAGCAAGATTTAAAGTTGTTTACAACAGCTTCATAGAGGTCATTACAATCATTGATTTCTAATAAAGCAGACCAATCACAACGTTGAAGTTTTTGTTTTAGCACTCGTTCATTAAAACACTGTTTTCGCGCTGGTACCTCGCTTGAAATTTCAGACTCAAGTGCATGTATGTCAGCTGCTATTAAATAATGGTCAGTTATTTTTGTGGTATAGATTACAGAGCGAACGGGTGAATTAGCACATTTAACGAATAAATGGTCGATACATGACTGTGAAAGTACACCCTCTCTAAATTCCTCTCGGGTATTTTCTTTGACACAATTAAAGAAACCGTTTACAGCCATTAAATTTTTATAAGTGATTATGTTAATATCCTCGTCATTTAGTGTATCTAAGTTCATGTCCCCTACTATAATTACATTTGGCGTAGAAGCATTTAGTCTTATAAACCCCTCTACTTCCCTCACGAAATGCAGTTTTGTATTGTTATCAGGTGGTCTATAAATTGCTAACATAGAAAACATTTGTTTACAATTTGGAATGGTAAACTTTCCACATATACCTTCAAAATAATCATAATTAGAGTTCCCTTCTACAAAGACAATATTCGTTTTAACAAATAATAACAACCCGCCACCTCGCCTGTTGGTACGTGGTTTTGTAAATAAATTATAACCATCTAAATGATACGTTTCACAAGCCACGTGTGAAATTGAGATTTCACTTAAAACTAAAATATCAAATTTTCCCAGTTGTTTTTGGAGTACAACGTTTAGCTCATCCCAATGTTTATTTAGAGAACGGATATTTAAATGCAGCACTGTCACTCCGCTTGTTGTATGCATCCACTCATCCAGGTCATTTGTAACTACACAGTCACTACAATCACTGTTATCATCGTAAACATTGTTCATTGCCGGTTTATCTATGGACTATCTAAACAATCTGATCAAGGTCTTTGAACGAGTTTATACGTAGGACGACACGCGACCGTTCTTCACTTCGAACAAGGACGTTTCCGTGTTTGAACCAGACAAATTTGTAGTTATGTTGTTTTGCTCGCTGTTTTGCCTTCCACAAGAGCTCACGGTAAAAGGGGGACAAGTTTTCGTTAATGAAAACTGCGCCGTTTTCACCTTTTACTCCTGTCAGGTCCTCACTCGTTATCGAAGCGTTCTTCCTTTTATCTATGAATTGATTCCTCTTCTTTCTCGTTGTCAACTGCACAATGATACGCGGAGGACGCGACTCTTTCTTGTTCGGTAAGCGATGTGCGCAGTCTATCTCGCTCCTATCTAGTTCGATGTTCAGTTTTTTAGCTACTTCTAGCACCAACTCTTCGACGTCCTCACCGTCAATCACCTCAATATTATCGAGCTCGAAATTTTTATTACGCCCGTACTGGTCTAAGTAATTTAACTGAGACTTTAAAAAATCAATCTCTTTATCCTTTGCTATGCAGCGCTCCTCGAGATGAGATACAGTATGCACAAAACTAGACATCTCTGCACTCAAATCCCTTGCGAACGCTTGAATTCCTCGCGAAACGCTTCACGCAGATCACGTATGATTGCCTTTTTTCCTGCTTCGTCGCGAAAATCAAATGACACAGAACTATCACTCACCGGCGTATTATTGCCCGACGACTTTCCTCTGCACGTAACGCAACGCCACAAAAGTTTAGCGTCTTGGCCTTTCGCAACCCAAGTAGACTTCTTGAGACCTGAACAGTTGTAATGATAAGAACTTCCACAGCCAGTACATACCACAAAGTCACCATCAGATGGCAACGCGTTTGCACATTTACTACACGCAGACATCACGAAACTGGTTTCCACTATGGTACAACGATAAGACGGAGCTCCCACAACACACGTCCACACTCACCGCAAGCTGAAGCGGGAATAATAATAATAATAATAATAATAATAATAATAATAATAATAATAATAATAATAATAATAAATAATAATAATAATAATAATAATAATAATAATAATAATAATAATAATAATAATAATAATAATAATAATAATAATAATAATAATAATAATAATAATAATAATACCGAAGAAGCTACATGAAAGCATTAAACAACTAGATCTTCCACCCAATGTTTACATCGAGACTCAAAAGGCAGTAATACTCAACACGTGTAGAATAGTTCGTAAATTTCTAAACTAAGAATGATACTTCGAGATTCCGAGACAGCTTCCATCCTGACATGGTGTTCGTGGTTTCCCATAGTCTGAAGAGCAAATGCTAGGATGGCGACGAGAAATCGGCCACGACCGTACACAGCAGAAAGAAAACATCATCTACAAACTATATTATAAATGACTTATTTTAGTTAGAGTTAAGACAAAGTAATAATGTAGGTATGTAATATAGATACACATGGAAGTACTTGACGTAAGTCCGTACAACATGTTAGCTCCGGTTTTGACCGAGTTTGTATGAAATACATCCAATAAAATAATAATAATAATAACAATAATAACAATAATAATAATAATAATAATAATAATAATAATATAATAATAATAATAATAATAATTTTTTTTTTTTTTTTTATTTATTTATAACATCATGTACAAAATGGAATAAGCTTCTTTCCACAAAGCCTTATGAAAAGGCTTGTCTGTGGTTTAAATAAATACAAAAATACATGAAATATCTGCGATAAGTGTGAGTTATTACAATAACAATACATAAAAACTTACTAGGAACTCCATAAATGATTAAATTAAATAATAAGGAACAAGAAAATAACAAACGTCAAGAATGAACAATACAATAATACTCAATTTAACTGAACTCAAACAATTATAAAATGTTGCGCCATGGTAGGGGTAGTGGTCAGCAACTGACGTCATCTATGCGCATAGTTTCAAGATAATGACCTTTAATTTCTGATTTTATGGCTGATATTTTATCTAAATTTCGTAGATGAACGGGAAGGCTATTAAATATTGCAGGTGTTAAGTAAAAAATTGTTCTTTTTCCATATTTGTTGTTAAACTGTGGTAAAATGTAATTTCCTCTTGTTCTCCACCTCGTGACCCCCTACCATCGTACGGAACATTATACATTCTATTAAAGTAAAATTTTAAAATGAATTTATACATGTACAGGTATGATAAAGGTAGTACATTACAAAATTTAAACTTCATGGCTATACTATTGTAGTTCACATTGTTTTGTAAAAAGCATGGTGTAATTGTTTTAATCATTGCATTTTGAAGGTTTGATATTAAATTCACGTGAGAGAGCGAAGCAGAGCCCCAGGCCAACAAACCATATGAAATAATAGATTCAGCTATAGCAATGTACACAGACCGTAAAAGTTTGAAAGGTAACACCATTTTTAACTTAAATAACTGAAATGCACAAGATCTTAGGCGTTTACACAAGGATACAATGTGAGGCCTCCATGACAAAAATCTATCAATTGTGATACCTAAATACACGTGACTATCAACACTCTCAATAAATACATCACAGTTTCAACAGTTATTTCCTCTACCATACCATGTAGGCACTCATCAGAGTGAAATAATATTTGAAGAGGTTGCCGCCGGTTATGGTTCAGAGGGGAACAAATATGTAATATCTTGGTTTTGCCCGCATTAATTATTAAATTATTATCGTGAGTCCACATTAATAATTGCGTGAAATCCTGCTGTAGCTTTAATTCCGCAGTAGATAAGATCTTGTGGGCAAACAACAGGACAGTGTCATCAGCATACATAAAAACGGTACAATTTTTCATACACTTAGTCATATTATTTACATAAATGAGATACAATAACGGCCCTAATATGGAGCCTTGCGGAACTCCAGTCACAATCTCTCTTTCTTTACTGAAACACTCCCCTATTTTGACCAAAAGTTTCCTATCTGTTAAGAAACTGGAAAACCACTTTAAAATTTGGCCTCTTATACCAACATTTTCAAGCATTTTTAATAACTTACTGTGGTTCAACGTATCGAACGCTTTAGAAAAATCAATAAATGAAGCTACTACATGCATGTTATCATTTAATTTCGTGTTAACAAATCTGAGAACTTGATAAGCAAATCACTTGTGCTTTTGCCCTTCTGGAAACCATACTGCAGTCTATCAATGATTTTAAATTTTTCCAAATAAGCAGACAACTTATCGGCCACACAACGTTCCAGAATTTTCTCTATAACTGACAAGAGTGCTATTGGCCTGTAATTAGAATATGATAAATGATCTAACTTTTTGTAAATTGGTCGAACTATTGAAGTATATAAGCTTGCAGGTACTGTTCCTGATTCAATCGATAAATTTATTAGTTTGGTTAAGACTGGGCTTATATCATCAATCAACAATTTTAAGTCTTGAACTCTGATACCATCCCAACCCGGTTGTTTATTATTATCCATGTTCTGTATAATAGATCGTATTTGAGTTTTCACTTACAGGTGGCATAAAAAAAGATTGGCACTCAGCATCGTTTTTTAACGTTGCGGCTCGTACTTATGCTACACTCATGTTGAATTTCTTTAACTTCTCTTACAAACGATTCCGCAAAATTGTCAGCTATTTCCTTATCTCTGTTATGCTTCCCTAAATGATTGTGAATTACTTCGTCTACAGACAGTTTTTTCTTTTACCTAAGATTTCGTTAATCGTTTGCCACGTTTCTTTTAAGTTATTTTTCGATTTATTTATCTGATCTTTATAAAAATTTATTTTTGCCAGTCCAATCTGTTTGTTTATTAAATTACGTGCTGATTTGTATTCATCCCTGTACAATGATTTTGCTGCGGTGTTACAATTTTTCCACTTTTTTAAATAGATTATCTCTTTCTTTTATGCTTATAAGGAGGGTAGGTGTCATCCAACATTTCTTTTCACTTTTCTTTTTCGCGCCACAGCGATAGGTTGCACCCACATAACAAGATTTAAAGTTGTTTACAACAGCTTCATAGAGGTCATTACAATCATTGATTTCTAATAAAGCAGACCAATCACAACGTTGAAGTTTTTGTTTTAGCACTCGTTCATTAAAACACTGTTTTCGCGCTGGTACCTCGCTTGAAATTTCAGACTCAAGTGCATGTATGTCAGCTGCTATTAAATAATGGTCAGTTATTTTTGTGGTATAGATTACAGAGCGAACTGGTGAATTAGCACATTTAACGAATAAATGGTCGATACATGACTGTGAAAGTACACCCTCTCTAAATTCCTCTCGAATAATAATAATAATAATAATAATAATAATAATAATAATAATAATAATAATAATAATAATAATAATTTATAATAATAATAATTAGTATTATTATAAATTGGTATTAATAAACAAACTATTCAATTCATTTCAATTAATATTTTTTCTTCAATTTTATTCGTATTGTTTTGTTTTGTTTACAATTGTTTTCAAAATCTAACATAATGAACAAGTTACGTACAGAGTAATTTATAATAATTGGATGAGCGTAGCAAGCGGAGCGAGTGAAGCGAAGACTTCAATTTCACTGACCCCCCCCCCAAAAAAAAAAAAAATTAGCTCGGGTGTTTTTTTTTGTTTGTTTGTTTGTTTGTTTTTTTGTTTGTATTTTTGTCTGTTTGTTCGCTCTCTACCGGGCAAACGGCATATGCGATCATGATAAAAATTTCAGACGAACTTCAAATCTCTGAACTTAGACTTGCTACCTTTTTGGGTACAATCAAAGAAATATTTCTCATAAATATCGTACTTTTACGATTTTTTTCGATTTTTAGTGCGATATTTTCGTGACATTTGGGCCGATTCTGACCAAAGGGGTGGGGCTACAACGTTCATATTTTACATGTACATTAAGGTAATGGTTATGTATTGCTTTTTGAAAGAAAAAGTTGAAAAAGTTAGCCAGAATCCATAGAATAAAGGTTTTAATATGAGTTTTATTTAGGTTTATAATAACAATTAACAAGTAACAATAGAAACTTGACAACAATCACCTACAATGCATTCACAAAGCACTTGCAAAGGGAAAAGTGGTCCCACGCAAACTAAAAACTTACAAAAATGCTCATCCATCAACGCGGCGGGACTTTAGCGTTTTCCTAGTAAGTTTACATAGAAGTAATGTACAGGCAAGAAACAGTAAGAATCCCACAAAATCCTGAAGGATTCGTGCGTGGAAAGATTTTTAAATTGTTTTGTGAGAGGCAGGACGAGTAATTTGTACGTAACTGTTACAAAGGCTTACACAAACAAATGTAAAATATGATCTATAAAATGAGATAAAAGTATATGATATAACATAGCAATACATAGACAAATAGTTTCTGTAGGCCTATACTATACGGTTACATTGACTGTTGTACATTGCTGTACATGTTCACTTCTATCACCGACTGACAGTGTTGGCTCGAGCGCTAAGCGCTCGACTCTGATTCGGGAGGTACCGGGTTCGAATCCCGTCGAGACCGGCAATCCTGACTGAAGGTTTTTCCGAGGTTTTCCTCAGTCATTAATGCGAATGCAAGGGATTGAGTCCTCTTAAATAGCCCTCGGACATCCCTTCACAATTGTTCTATCCGCAACATACCTAGTTAGTAGTTAGCCACTATGAAGAGGGCACACCGGTTAAATCTGATGGGTATACCCAACAGCGGTTATCCTAAAAAAATGTATTTTATATATTATTTTACTTGCAATTGGGGCCTACTTATAATGGTTAAGAGTCTACTACTAGGTTAATGATATTTATAAAGTATTCCTATCATTGCTTTGAAGACAATTTTTCACTCATAGTTTCAATTGATATTGTGAGGATGCAATTCTTGTTACACTATCTAGTTAATTGAAACAACGCAGACCTTTGTATCTTAAATGTATTTGACCAAGTTGAGTCCTTTTTCGAGGCACGACAAGGTTTTGGTTATGCTGTTTTTTTTGTTTGTGTTTTTTATTAGTGGGAAACCGTTAAAGGGTGCAATTAGCCCCTTTAGGTGAGACTAGTATAGTGCGGATAGGAAATGTGAAGGATGTCGAGGGCTACTTAAGGACTCAATCCCTTGCATTCGCCTTGACGACTGAGGAAACCTCGGAAAAAACCTCAGTCAGGATTGCCGGTATCGACGGGAATTCTGAACCCAGGAACCTCCCGAATCAGAGTCGAGCGCTTAGCGCCCGAGCCAAACACTGTCGGTTGGTTATGCTGTTGCCTCGTTACTGGTACATGGTTGTTGGTATATGGTTGATATGACTGTGCCAAGGTGGTAAATTTATGTAACTGACTCCCTTACTATTACAGAACTAATCTCAAGGATCGTTGACTGCAAACACTTTTCGCTACTATTTTCGAAATAAATGTTCCAATATTCGGTACTCACTCGCTTATGAACACAAATACACTAGTGAAATATAATATACTATAAAATACTAGGAGAAAACAGGAATTAATGGTGAATATTTAACGGCCTGGCAGATTGCAGAAGGAAAAACTGCCATTACCAATGCGGTACTCAATATTAATAGTGGACTGAAAACTTGGTGTTCCAAAACATTAAACAGAATTGCGTTCCTTACAACAGCTTTGGAAGTTATTTTTCTTTCTTACTGCATCATTATAACACAATAGAAGCAACCTTATTACATTTCCAAGCGTTAGAAAGGCACAAACGCCGTTTTGTTGAAACACCCTTAAAACAAACAACCCTGAAATCATTAAATGGTGAGACTTGGAAATGCTTAAAACCCGGGTTGAAATTGTGGAAATTATTGAGAAACAGTCAGTTCTAAAATGTTTTTTCTATATTTTAGCATGATAAATCCAAAACATTAGAGTGCCGGGCAAGTTCTTCTGAGAAAGCTCACTAACGCTTCAGGTGTTTATTTTAGAAACCTCTATATGGGAGGCGGTGGATGTGGCTTGTTGGGCATGGGAGTTCAGTGCCGTATCTGGTTCAAATACCGGTTCAGCCAGGTTTTTTACTTCCTAAATTGACTGGAATACATTAATAATCGATGTCATAATACATTTCTGCAATTAGGATACTTCCTGCAACCAACAATTTCCTCGACTTTTACGAACAAAACTTTTGTCAAAACACACATTCGCTTCAGTAGAACATTTACCAATTTCGTTTTTCAGTTTTCAGACTTTTTTATACATTCTGACTGCTTCACGACAATGAGGTTGGGACAAATATAAGAACTACATTGATTGAGTGTAATTTAATGATGAACAAGGACTCCTAAATTATACTCAAATGTTTTTCGCTCGAAGCTATATTGAAGAATATCATCTTACAAGTTTCCATAGAAATTCGTGTCAGCAAACGAAATATTAGTCTTTTAAGTGGTAGGATTGCATCTCATTTGCAGGTGAATTACGAGACCCTCTAATAATTTCCGATGATCCAGCAATATCATGTCAGCTATGATTGACAGCCTTGGATAGACAATGGCTATGGCATTGTGCTTAACAATTGTTCATTAATGGGTTGTCAGATAACATTCACGGTTTCAGGTACCCGCTTCGCAACAGATCCCTGGAGGACATATCAGTTCCAAAAATATCGACCCCAGAAACAAATATTTATGTGTGTGCAAATCGTTTAAAAGTTTCAATTAGGCTTAAGATGTACACCTGCCTGTAGACGAAGATAACATAACGCCATTATTAATTATCTTCAAAATTCACAAACAACCATTTTTTTGCTCTCACGTTCAATACCAGTTTAGTAATTGTTATGCGACTTTGTCTTAATCTTGTTTGTAATGTGGGTCCGTTGAATCCTTAATTTCTGTTCCCATGTAACAAGGAAAACATCTTACGTCTGTCATGTCATCCGGCCATGCAACCAGATTTAGAAAACCACTGCTGGTGTTGGATGTAGCAGACTGCTGCCAGTTCGATTGAGAAACTAAAATGCCACTTGTTGAGAGTTCGCATGCACTCTTTGAAGTGATTCCACTATCTTCATGAACTTTGTGGCGTAACCAAAAAGTAAAGTTGTTTTTATAAACTTAAAGTTTTGAAGGTTTGTACTGACTAACATGGCGGTACTAACACAGCTAGAATTATCTATAATAATTGATCACAACAATTCAATAGAAATGTGAAAAGGAAAACAATGACTGAATACCTTAGTGCTGCTTTTTTGTTTGTGAATATTATAAATATTATAACTAAAAAGTGAGTTTTGACAGTATAGTGTATACATTGTTAACTTAGGTATTGCTTTAAGTTCGAGGTATCAGGAAAATGCCGACCAATAAAATAATCATCGTTCCATCTGGCGAAGATTCTGATCACATCATGGAATCTAGATCAACAGAAACGAAATTAATGAAGGTTTGGCAGCCTGGGGCACTAGCCCGAGCAATTTTCAACGCCATTGAGGATAATTGCTTCCTCTCGCAAACAAATTGTAGTATTATTAGTCCAACTATACTGAAGGTACAAATTGTAGTTTAGCGAGCGAAGCGAGCGTTTCCATTTGACTCTGCCGGAAAAAATAGTCATTGTGTTTTTTTTTGTATGTCTCGCCATAACGTTCGAACGGAGGTTCGGATCGAGTTGAAATTTGTACCATACGCAAGTTTCGATCTGGATTGAATGCCATTAGTTTTGTGGCAAAATCGTTCAAAAAGTTACAAAGTTACATTAAAGTTAATTGAAAGTTTTTTTTAAAACTAAACGGCGACAAAATCTGAGGTGGCCAAATCATTTAGAATGTCCGTCCGGTCACGAATATGTTAATTTTATTTTGATCCGATAAGTAGTGTAGATGGAAATTACATTTTAACAAAAGTAACGTTACCATGGCAACGAAAAGTCGCACGAGGTTTCTGGCTTCTATGCACTGCCACCTAGAAGTAATCAAAATACTAGTGTATTATTTGTTACCAAAGAGTTAAAATAGTTTTCCCAAGAAAATGATGTCAAGGTCCTCTAGATGGCGGTGGATTTTATTCACAAAGTAAAGGTTTACCCACGGGTTTACCCAAATACCTTGGCAATAATAAATAATATTGGAAACATGGCACCGTGGACAGTGAACGTCGCAAATTTTAAAATTTAAACAAATGTGCAATGTGGGTCTAGCTATAGCACGTGCTCGCTTGTCAACGCGTCCAACTGAGCGTTTCCTAGTATTATCAATTCAACTATACTGAAGGTAGCTGTATACATTTTGATAGAGGTTGGTTGATCTTGTGCTTGAATATTTTCAACAATTTCTAGGAAAAAAACTTTACCTGTTTTAAATATACACATTTCCAAGAATAGGTAGTCTCCCGGTACAAATTTTAGTGTAATAAATACACAATTTCTCTGCGTTGCTTCATATACTTACTTTCGGATACACAAATATTGAATTTTGAACACGACATTTGATATTGGACACGATAATTATTTCAACATCATGTGTTGTAAATGCTTTTTAAAGCGTGTTTGAAAACTAAGCAATATTTTCTTCGACAGTGTTTGATGGTTTGAGAGTTGATTAAAGATATTGAGTAAATATTACATTGGAATGTATAATATATTAATTATTAATGCACTTAAATTGTATGGGCAATTTTGAGACGATTTATAAAGCTATACACAAATCGTATTGATTCCAGTTGATTTCATCTTATAATCTAGATAATTTTTTTTTTAAATTTCAATCATGGTCATCTCAATAAAAACACCTGCTTACATAATATGTCCTGTTGTTGTTGGTTCTGACATCTCAAAACCATTTGTACACAAATAGTATACCTAGCCTGATATATTTATAGGGATCAACAGTATAACAATTAGCTATTTTTTTTTGTTATCTTGCTTACAAATGACATATTTTGTCGAACTTCGCAGTCATAAAAAATCATTTCATTTAGTAGTCGTGGCTTATAACGCTTCAAAGTAAATCATTTACAGAAAAACGATCATTTATAAATGCATTGCGAGATAAAATGTGGATGTAAGCATACTCAATATTCATAAATCAAGAAAGCGCATTCAACTCCTTTATATTAACGTAACAACACATTTCTTGTTTTCCATGTATTATTGAGAAGTGTGCCGGGAAGTTGAAAGTAGCCCTTGCACTCAAGTTGATACGTGAACGAGTTCGCTACTATGAATTCACCTGGCACTCATCTCACTATTAGCTTTCGTGTATTACTACACACTGCATAGATATCTTAACACCAGGCTAGATACACAGTCTCCAATACTTCCGCACAGGCGCGAGCGTACCAAATTGAAGTGTCAATCACACCCATTCAAAATGGCGGTTTGGCGTTTTAATTTATGCTTTTTTAATGCAATAAATTATTTTACTGGATTGTTTGATATGGTTTTAGCTTTTGCAGCATGGTATTGAACAAACAGAAACAATGCAAAGTTATTGCATAAGGGAATATAGTAATCATTTGGTATTAAAGTCTAATATGCTCACCTGTCAAACTGGCGGCCATCTTTAAAAATATTTTTTCGATTAATCGCTAACTCACCCATTCAAGATGGCTTCCAATTGTCCCGGAAGTGGACCGCTGACTGCTAATCTAGCCTACTATATGGGATATCTATGACACACTGTCTTTTGTCTCTTGATTCATAATATGGTTTGATTCCAGAACAGGACAAGGCATGTGTGTAGGCCTACTAGAGATGTTATGGATAAGAAGGATTCTCCCCTGCCCTTGATTTATATGTGTAAGTTTGTAACCTATCAACGCTACCAGTTGCTCGCGAGGTAAGTGATGACTCTGGCGTGAGACCTTGATCACCTCGCCCTCTGTTTCGGGAGCTCTCGCCCTAGCATCGTCAGTCGTGCATGAACCACACTATTCATTAGCATAGAACGGCGGTGTCAATCACCATGCGCAGATAGCTCAATCTAAGCGCGACCGGGTGTGTAATTCATGCATCGACTCATCTGGCAAACATGGGGCGACCCATGCGAATCTTCGCGATCTACGCTCAACCTAAGACCGTTCGGCGAAACATCATCCACATCCACATACGCTTTGTTCACTCAAATCACTCAAATTCTACACTATGGTTTAATATTTAAAATACTTCAGTGGAAAGTAACTCTTTATTTTACAATAAAAACAACGTTTCGGAAATTAATGAAAATCTTTTCCGTCATTAGGATTTTTTTTTAAACAACCAATCATATTATCAAAAAATATCAAAACAAACAAAGACAATAGCCTAAAATAATTATCATGGTTGTGTAATATACAAATTCATGGTTTGTCATTCGTAATACAGCGTCAACAAAAATCACTCGCGTTTATAACTTGGCTGTAGGAAGACTTTTAAGACGGTGACAAAGCTTTGCCAATGTTACGTTTCATATTTTATTTTAAACAACCAATCATATTATCAAAAAATATCAAAACAAACGAAGACAATAGCCTAAAATAATTATCATGGTTGTGTAATATACAAATTCATGGTTTGTCATTCGTAATACAGCGTCAACAAAAATCACTCGCGTTTATAACTTGGATGTTGGAAGACTTTTAAGACGGTGACAAAGCTTTGCCAATGTTACGTTTCATATTTTATTTTCAGAATTAAGTCGCATATTGTGCGCATTGATTTCTTTTATAATGATTATTTTGTAAATTTGTATAAAACATCAAAGATACTTCGACTTTAGTGGGTCTTTTGCGTAGACATTATGATTGAAATTCTAACAGAATTATATACATGTTGTAAATAATAATTAATTTGTTTTTATAGCTTACATATATTTATTTAGAGCGGTAACATTGGTGTATCTAATTTATGCCAATAATTATCGTGGGAAATATGTAACCTAACACACAACTTGCGTTATAAATTTATTCTACAGCTCTTGATGAAAGGTTATATTATATACTTGCCGGGAGCCGAAGCATAATTCTGTATTTATTTGTGTGAGAGCTGTTGCAGCCCTGGGTGCTGTAGTGCGCCTTTACACGGATCAATTAAGACTGAGCGCACATTGTAGTTTAATTAGGTCTTAATATCGTCGGTTATTACCCTTGTTGCGCCCCAGGTATTTAACTCTGTGCAGCTCTCGTTCCACACATGCCACACAAAACCGCGAGGAAGCGAGTTATCTACGGCTATATCTCAGCTCGTTGCGCGTTTAAGCGCGCCTGTAACGAGCTGAAACAACAAACAAACAGCATTTTCAACATTCGTAAGTAGTGAGTTCGCATAGATAAAGATAATATTATGGTGAGTGAGCTATAGACTTATGTTAAGGTTAAGGTAGAGAATACACTGTATTGTGGCCATCTTCAGATGACTAAGTAGGGAGCTCGGATTCAAGAGATGCCCAAGGACTAAAAATAACTCAATCCCCAGTATTCTCTTATGGCTTTATGTTATCTGGATTAAAACCTTTCATTGCGGATTGCCGGTGGTTTCAATCGAGTGAAGACAGAGCGAATGGGAGTATACCATCTCTATCAGTTTCAGCGGCAAGAACTGGCATTACGTGTGAGTGGGAGTGAAGTACGGGAGGGAGTTGTATAGTTCGTAGTTGGTTAGGAGATGAATAGAGTGTATTTCATTACCTTAGTACTTTTGCAATGGTGGTCCTCTCAGTGGTGATAGAGAAAAAGGATGAATGATCTATCACTGTCATATTTCTTCCTCGGCAAAATAATTCCGAAATCACAATTTGATATAGTCGGCGAAAGAGATACCATTTCTGTTTGGGCATCTTCGGTTTCAAAACTTAGATTTAGATCTATCGTTTGAGAACAATTCAGTGAAATTCCTAGAACATTTTCTCAACTCACCAATAGAAGGTGTCTCTTCGCTTGTACGTTAGACTCAAAGTAAAGATGTTGCAAGGGCAATTTAAAGACATCAATAAGAAATTATGTGCGTTTTTTACGGAATGTTGGCATTGACTTATAGGTTCAACATTCGTTGGCAAACTCGATCCCAATGTCCCATGGTCAAAAAGTGCTTAACGTAAAATAATGAAAAAAATCGTGTTTCGAGTCGCCAAACTTGTGATTTTGATCAGTAATCCTCAGTGTGGGAAGAATTTGCACTTCATTTATTGGCACCAACATTTTCCATCCAGTAAAATAAGGACATTGCAAACTTCAAAGACCTTATACGTGACAATTTCAAATTTTAATGATCCAATTTACACATTATATGTGTGTATTTCACAATGTATAATGTATCCTCTTTATCGGATAATAGTGTTGGAGCGTGATGTTACTTCAAAGCGAACGCTGTAGGTCAATGACCACATCGGCGTATTACTAATCAAACACCTTGCCAATCGTCAGCCAGTGACCCAGCCCGGGGCGGTGACCCAGACGGGTCGTAAGTGCAATAGCGTGTTCACTGTTGAATATGTTTCAGCCTAACCAGGGTAGGAAATAAGTTTAGTTTTAGTGTTCAAAGAGGTTGCATTAAATCTTCCATTGCCGAGAATTCCCGAGATAGATGGAGTGAATGGATGAATGAATGAAAGAAAGAAGGGAGAGGCAAAGAAATCTTTTATTAAAGAATGTCCTAAGAGACGAGCATGCTTTCGAGCCTTAGCTAAACCTGGCATTAAGACACATAGAGCGCAATTTAAAAAGGGATAACGAGAAATTATTTTTGAAAAGGAAAAGGGAGGCAGGAAGGAAAAATAAGAGGGACGTATGTACAATTCCATTGCAGGTTATAGTAGCTCTAGATTTCTAAACCTTTCTACTAGGAAATTTAGATTGTGATCCACAAGGAAAAGAAAAAGATCTCCCTGCCTTTTGACAAATAATTGAAGCTTTACGAATTACGATGTTTATTCGTACCCCGTCACAATCACAAAATAGATAATAATATATATTTCTTTATCATGCTAACGCTAAACGGTAAAACGTATACAGTAACCCTGATAGAATCATAATGTAATTGAATTATTCACCCTTTGTTTTCAAAGCTTTTGATATAATATGGAGGCCAAACCATGATTGTATAAATTTAATTGTAAATTAAATAGTGAATAAAATATTTTATTTATTTGAGTGAAAACATAGTGGATGGCTTTGAATTCTGGCTATTTTAGAAAATCAAAAATACTTTTTCAAAATTTTCTGATCCGGTACACGGCCAATATAGCCACCTCAAAATAATTTCCAACTTCAATTCGCCAAGGCACACCATTCAACGTACGGTGATGTGTTTTTGTGACATTAATTTTCAACTGTTTTTCTATGGACTGACTGAGAGAAAAAAGTTTTTTTATTAAAATAAGTCTTTCCTGCGAATTTTTTCGTTTGGCGGTATTTTTTACCGATTTGTACCGCCAAACAAAAAAATTCGCAGGAAAGACAATTGTTAAAAAACATATTTTTTCTCTCAGTCAGCCTATAGAAAACCAGTTAAAAATTAATGTCACAAAAACACAACACCCAACGTTGAATGATGTGCCTTGGCGAATTGAAGTTTGAAATTATTTTGAGATGGCTATATTGGCCGTGTACCGGATCAGTAAAATTTGAAAAAAATATATTTGATTTTCTAAAATAGCCAGGTTTCAAAGCCATTAACTATGTTTTGACTTGGTAGCATATTTTGGAAAATAGAAAAACGCGGTCGAATAGCCTTAACTGAGTATTTTATTAAAATATGAAAGTCAGAATCATGTTTATATCACGCAATAATTCTAAAGTTTACGACGTCTCAGTTGCGAATATCAAAGGAATGACGTCACATAAGATGGTTCACTCGAACTTTCACGTTCGATAACTAAACGCGGGAACACAATATCAACGTCACTGAGCTGTACATACTTAAGTATGTATAGCTCAGTTATCAACGTCTAGAAACAAAAAGTTAGAATTAGTCTCACTGGGCCGTTCAATTAACAGCTATCAATCTAACGTTTTTCGGCGTGTCTTTGTTATGCTCTAATAATCAACTGTGTGTAATGCTAACCAACACTTTCACGCACATTTATCGCAACTCGAATGCTTCGCCTTGTTAGCTCTGGGCATGTCTTCGTATTTGCACAGCACGCTTGTCAATATTGTGACGTCCATTAGTCTCTCTCTCTCTCTCTCTCTCTCTCTCTCTCGTCTCTCTCTCTCTTCTTCTCTCTCTCTCTGTCTCTCTCTCCCCTCTCCCTCTCTTCCCTTCCTCTCTCGTCCTCTCCCTCTCATCTTCTCTCTTCTACCCTCTCTCTCTCTCTCGTCCTCTCTCTCATCTCTTCTGCTCATCTCTCTCTCTCTATCTTTCTCGGCTCGCAGCAAACACCCGCTTTGATTTGCGAGCGGAATCGCTCATTGAAGTTTAACCATATTTGAATCGTACACTTTAATTTTTGTCGAATCAACTTTTAAATAACCTCATCGTTCCGCAGTTTTCCAATGAGTTATTTAATCTAGTCATTGGGCAGTTGAGATTGGAGATTTTGATTAGATATTGATCGGCAATCAGTGCGCTGGATGTTTTGATACAAAAATAATCTAAAAAAAAGTGAATCGTGTTAACTGGGATTTTGTAACCTCTGTTTTGCGAATTGTAATGTTTGAATTCGATTTACCCAACTTAGCAAGCTTTAGACCTTACCATTTATTTCCATTCAGTGTATAAAAATGTATGCATACCTTGTCAAATTAAATTATAAGGTGCACAGTGAGTATCGCTTAGTATATTAATGTTTTCAAGAGAGTAGCGCCCACATATGTATAACACTTTCCTCTCCGTCCGTTGGTGCGACGTGTGTCACTTTTCACGATAAAACCGAACATGACCTCCGAGCGACATACATGTATTTTTGTTCATATACTATTTCAACAAAAATTATACATTGTTTTTGGTGACCCTGACGATCAAGATGTGGGGATACCGTCACCCAAACTGGACATACAAATACTGGACACCTCCCGCAATAACGAGACTTGAATACTGGAACAGAAACTTGTGTATCCTTTTTTTATTCCTGTCACATCCACCATAGCGAGTAATGATAGATGAACACAAAATGCATAATTTTATTTTTATAACTTTTTTCGACGCTCTCTCTTTTGCGTACACCCGTTCCCAATCTATGTTAGGCCTACTGTATATGTATTTGGTATTATTCCTTTATCAGTTGTAAACAATTATATATAATTTGTCAAATATAGTAAGAGCAAACAAAATATCGACTGAATCCATTCGATCAACATCTGAGTAGAGAAGTTATTCAAAAGTCGGTCAGATATCGTCGATATAACCACACACAGATATTGATCTTTCTGGTATCGATTCAAAGTAGTCAACAAACACAATACATGGGTGAGCATAAAAAACCAAGAGCCTGAATGAAAACGCGCAGAAGTGTTTAAAGGGGCTATTACCCCAAAAAATAATTACCACAAATCTATAGCATAATACTACACTAAAATGACCGTTTAAAAAATTATTTCTTTTAACTGTGATTTTACACGAATTTTTCAATGTTTGTTACAAGAAATTCGCAAAAATTGGAGATTTTGGGAAATTTCTTAAATCGGCTTTAACCTGTTTTTTTTTTTTGTTCCACATAGATACTAGAGCATCGCAACAATTTAAAATGACCCTTTATAACATCATGTCTTGAAACTGTGCACAATTATACACTCAAACATGCAAAAATATGCATTCAAAAATCACACCCCTTCTTCGTAGTCAGCATATTTTGACCGAACCACATGCCCAAATTACAAAAATAAATATAGCGGATTTACAGAAAAGGCTGTCAAGTACGTCAATAATAACTGATATTTATTTGGATCAAAACCCTCCAAGGTCACGGGGCATAAAGATCGTCCCCATGTTATTTCTTATGGGAGATTTTTGCCGATGGGACCTAGCTTGATGAATACTAAGTTTGACATTTTTGGGGAGTCATGGTGTACCCAATAATTTTTCTGTTAATTTCTAAATTCATAACTAGTTAGCCTGATGAAATATATTTTTTGAGTTTAGCGAGTGAATATCCCTTTAAGTCAAGGAAATATGACAAGATTTGAATTTATTAGCTTTCAATTGACTATACACACAAGTTTTGTACACATGAAACCTTAGGAAATATTCAATAAAACCATTTCCAGGTTTCTTCCTTCCATCGGTTTACATATTTCTTCCATTGTACGTTATATTATGATCATCAAACCTCTCTGCGCTTTACACAACCAACGCGAGTCTTCATTACTTGGAAATAAAAGGATGCCTTATATGTCTCTTTCGTTTCAGAGCAGTATAAAAAATCTAATTAACGTTATATCTAGGTTGACATTTAGTTGTGTGTATGTAATTGTATGTCGACCCATATTTTAACCGTCAACTTTAGTAAAAACACTCAACATAAAGCGAATTGTTTCACCAACCGGTATGATCTGTAAGCTAACTGATATTAACTCCACATGGTTTTTACCCCGAGTTTGGTAGTCTCACGGTTCGATGAACCGGTGAATAATTACTGTGGTGACATAACCGTCTGCGTCTCCTATCAGGCAGGGGCCTCCTGGCAACTCGCCATACACCCGCCCCTAACGCACTTCTTATGCAGCCGGGGGTAATTGTACCCCCGACGCCGTCTTCAACTCCTTACAGGATTCAACACCTGAAAGTGTTATAGAATTAAACGCTTGTTCCGAGGGGTTATATCTGTACAATGTATTCGGATCGTGGGCCGATCGAGTGAATAAATATGAAATATGAAATATATTACATAAGATTAGTACACTCGTTGTATTGTTATTAAAAACAATATACAATATATACAATTTTATGCTTTCAATGTAAATAAATGAGTTCTCAATTATTGCTGGGCATTTGCCAGTGTTTGATTACTGTTCATTCCTGGTATTTCTTAAAGAAAATATCAAATTTAAGGACAAAGTCCTCTTCAGATCTCAGATGATGGTAAGTAAAGCATTATTGAACCATCAATTGTAAGAAGTCGAACACAACGAAATTATTCGTAAAATAAATTATTTCTCGGTAATAACTATGTGCGTATTCCCTTTAATTGCTGACATATTCATTGATTATTTACTTCAAACTACTCTGATAATGTGGAATTGGGCCAAAAATACATTTATGTGCAAGTGCATCTTGAAAAACAATCGAATATACTGCAAATTAGACTACTATTTTCATAATCACTAGCCCCATCTGTATAGCGTATGCAATGCATTAGTGAGTGTGTGGCAGAATGCTTAAGAAAGGACATTCCCCAAAGTTGCCTGTATATTTCCAATAACATAATCCTTTGCAAAGTAGCACGCATACTTAGTTTATTCTGTGCACACACCTGCACACCCTCATACTGCATCCATCTCCGAGTTAAATGTTTTTCCCTCTATCAAAGTCAGTTTTCCTCGTAATAATCATATTGTCAGTGTGGTACGCGTCTGCTATGGGTGCGTTGGTTGTCCTGGTAGCAAACTGCAGCTGACACGGGAGGCAACGCTAGATCGCCAGTCATCCCCTTTAAGGCCCTTGTAATGGTGAACGATGCGGGATAATGTTAATGCTAGGTTGTTTGTTGTCCCTATCCACTGTTCTGAGCGCGAATTAGGGAAGCTAATGGATTGATGATTAGGCCCAGATTAAACGTGGGCCGCTATAACATAATGCACTCGCTCATTGACAATGCATATGGAATGGTCTGTCTGACCCACATAGAGCGAGAGGTGGCATTTATGGACTAAATTAGAGGATTTTATCATTTTGTTGCGCAATTAGTCGCCCGTTTTAGAAAAAAATGCTTCAATTTGACCACAATTTGGCATGGATGGTCAATATATCCTTCTGGCAACTGCGTCAACTATATTCGCATCAAACTATATTATTGGTGTATTAAAACTTAAATCTTGTAAGCTTTAAAGAAGATGTTTCAAAGATGTTCGGTCTAATTCAACATGAGCTGGAGTGGACACATGGTCTTCGTTTCCAGAACAAGATCAACGTTGCTCCATTTTCCTTCCGCGACAGGTGGAGAAAATAATAGATATTAGTTATTTATCTCAGTATGAAATTATCAAGAAAATAATTATAATGGCTAGACTGTGAAAATGGAGGGGGAGGGGCGGAGACCTTAAATGTGTGTTTGAAGTTGTAGTAAGTAACTGTAGGTATATTTTATTGAAGTCGGTCGAGATAGAAGATATTGCTCCGTGGGTGCAACGCAGGCTTTGAAATCAGTTGTAGTATGAAATTTTCATTTTTTCGTTGGATACTTTGCACAGGCATGCGTGCATGCCCCTGATCGAACTAGGTAATATTGGATTAAGGACAGTTGTGAAGGGATTTCCGAGGGATGTTTAAGAGGACTCAATCACTTGCATTCGCATACAAGACTGAGGAAAACCTCGGAAAAAACCTTCAGTCAGGATTGCCGGTGTCGGCGGGATTTGAATCCGGGACCTACCGAGTCAGAGTCGCGCGCTTAGTGCTCAAGCCAACACTGTCTGAGCTAAGTATGAATGTCTTTGCTAGAAAACTACACGATTTTCTAATGTGCTCTTCAGTTTTTCAGAGTAATTATTGTACTTGGTAGTGCAATTCTACTAAGTTAAATACTAGTACTAAAGAGTAAAGTAAGTAAGAATGTTTTGATAAAAGAAATAGTTTGTTCCTCCTCGGAACACGTAAGAGATAGTAAAAAAGTTACTTGTATAGTTATGGGAAGTATCTGTAAATAATTTTGGAAATGACCAAGTTTAGCTCAAGGTTCTTGATAACATACTTTCTAAATCTTTATGGGTCTAGACTTTATTCATAATTGTTAAAGATTCAAAGAAGTAATATCAATTGTCAAGTAAATTAAAGGTGGACTGTTACGAGCACCCTGTCTGTGTGCCCGTGAGTGAGAGAATTTAATTAGGACTAAGGGGACAGGTCTGTTTTCGTTCTTAGGTTTTGTTAGCGGGTGTAGGAACCTAAGCCTGGTAGGCGCCTATCTAGGGATTCAGGGTACCAACTAATAGAGTTTGTAGGTCTAGATGATCAACACCCCTTTCACAGGATGCTACGAGCTCGGAGGTCAAGATGGTCAACACCCCTTTCACAGGGTGCTACGTAGCTCGGAGGTCAAGATGATCAACACCCCTTTCACAGGGTGCTACGTAGCTCGGAGGTCAAGATGATCAACACCCATTTTCACAGGGTGCTACGTAGCTCGGAGGTCAAGATGATCAACACCCCTTTCACAGGGTGCTACGTAGCTCGGAGGTCAAGAAGATCAACACCCCTTTCACAGGGTGCTACAAAGCTCGGAGGTCAAGATGGTCTAGTGAGAGGAAGGCTTTGATAGGCCGATCAAATGATAGCAAGTGTCTGACGTAGGTACTATAGGTAGTGTTTTGACAAAAATTCACAAGAACTTTACCGGATAGAGATGTGGCGAGTTGCAGACATAGTCGAACAACTGACTTGGCCCTCGTCGAGGGTCGCCTTATACACTCCCTTCGGGCATAGTCTCGCACACAAAGTTACATTAATTTTTATGTTCACCCGTGAATCGGTGAGCTGGTTTCGAGACTCTGACCAGAAGTGGGGAGAATAAATTGCCCGCGAGAGTTTAAAAATAAAATGCAACTAAATACAATGCTACTATACATACACCTAATAAAAGACAAAACCAAACAAATACAAAACACAGTGGTAATAATGACTTATTCTAATGCATTGTTTATCATAAGTCAATGCTCAGTATAGTCTTTGATATGAGGTAAAATAGTGTGACACACGCAAAAGAAAAATATAAATCACTAATTAATATTATAAAGTTAAATGTTGAAATGTGCGCGTGAAGTGGGGTCTCAACAGTGTGCATTCAAATCTGATAGTCGTTATGATTGTACTACAATATTTTTAAAATTTCGTTTGAAATATATTATGATCTCAGCCCACGACTGGAGCGGACGATCGTTGTTGAGTAACACACCAGTCTAGTCTGGATGAAGCGAGTACCAGTTGAAAAAACAACCAAAACTAAAGCTTATTTTCAAACAGAATTTTAAAGAGTTTCAAATGTCAATATTAACTGAACGTTTAAGTATCTGAAAAAAACATTTTCGTCCTCTTCTGATGATCCGAATTTGTGTTCAAAGGATAATTTTCTTGCAAAGTGTTTTCTCTCGTGGCAATCCTCCAGAAAAGACGATCTCATTTCGGAAGCGACGAATAACAAAAATGTACAAATACGCTAAAGATAAAAGTAAGAGTAAGTCGCATTTGAATTCTAAATGACAGGAACGTGAAAGCAATTTACAAGTTAGTGCATCCTTGAGGGATACACAATGACACACAACGCTCTTAAGCATTCTATAAACTGGAGCACAAACTTCAAATTTAACGTTATAACTTACCTTGATGAGGTTTTTTTATATGTCCACGTTTAAGCTTTCATGTTAGCTTGATATTGTTTGCTAAGCGACTGGCTGAGACTGAATTATCAAAGTAAAATAAAACTATGCCAGAGTGTTACAGTGTTTAAGGGATTTATGAAATGCGAAAGCCTTGTTTCATAGTCTACATACTAGGAAAACGCCAAAGTCGCTGTTAGACGAGTGAGCGAGGCATGTGTTGAGTACCCTGGAACATTCCTTTTCCTCCCCCTACCTTTGGCTGGATCTAGACACCATGGTCTTTCCCAGGAACTCAACACATAGATCGCTCACTCGTCTAACAGCGACTTTGGCGTTTTCCTAGTATTATAGCTACTCTCCATATTTAATGCGGAAAATATAAACAATTGTCATCGCTGGGTCAATTTTTTCACAAATTGTAACGGGTTTCACTGAAAATGTTAACAGCACCCTAAATGCCGGTCCCAGATATTTGTCAGTGGTTCGGCAGTTCTGGACCGAACTCACTCACTCACTCACTCACTCACTCACTCACTCACTCACTCACTCACTCACTCACTCACTCACTCACTCACTCACTCACTCACTCACTCACTCACTCACTCACTCACTCACTCACTCACTCACTCACTCACTCACTCACTCACTCACTCACTCACTCACTCACTCATAAAGGAACAGACAAAGACGCGTTTGAGTTGTATGCCAAGACTCAGTCGCTGCGTCCCACGTCTAATTACAACCTTCTGTTCGTGCCAATTAACAATTCGGTTTTATATACAAGGATCATATTTCAATCAATATAAAATAAATAATAACTAGGTAAATAACAGAGTGGCTTATTATATTCTTCTGCTTTAATGAATGTTTTCAATATACAAAATAGCCGGGATTTGATTATAAGTTTTGTGAGGAATTCTATAATTTAGACATTTAATTTAATTTAACTTTTAAACTAAACATGTAAATTTGAACCGTGATTTTCACCTTTGTAAAGAGGCACACTGAATCAATGACAATAGGGAATTTGCATAAGTTCCAGATTCCAGTAAAAGTACCTGCACTATATAGATATTCTTCTAGAAATGATATAAACGTTTATTTAAGGTTTTTAAAGTTAATCATTCAATTGAGGGTCAAAGTTTGACCTTTTAAATTTCCCGCACATTTATTTTGAAACGGCTGCCTACGTCACCGGCCTTCATGACGAACACGGCCGTCTAGATAAGCAACGAAATTCCTTCCTTTTACGAAAGTCTTTGGTTTTTACAACAATGGCCAACAATAAACAACAGTTGATGTCCTTTTCTACGTTTTATAATCAACATTGTGTTTTTACTTATTATCAATTTAAATGCGGTTAAAGCTTACGTTTTGATATTACAAAATGTATAAAATAAAATATTAAAGGGGCTAAAAACCGAAAAAAATATTTTTTACCAGGTGATCTATAGCACAATACTGCACTTAAATGACCGTTTAAAAAATTATATCTTGTAACTGTGATTTAAAACGTATTTTTCAATGTTTTGGATCCAGAAATTTACGAAAATTAGTGTTTTGGGAAATTTCTTAAATCGGCTTTAACCTGCTTTATTTTTTGGTCCACATAGATACTAGAGCATAGTACCAATCTAAAATGCCCCTTTATAACATTGTGTCTTGAAACTGTGCCCAAATATACCCTGAAATATGCAAAAATATGCATTCCAAAATCACAGCCCATCTTGGTAATCAACATATTTTGACCGAACTACTTGCCCAAATTACAAAACAAAATATTGAGAATTTACAGAAAAGGCTGTAGAGTACGTCAATTATGGCCAATATTTTTTGGATCAAAATCCTCCAAGGTCACGGGGCATAAAGATCGTCCCCATGTTCTTTCTTATGGGAGATTTTTGCCGATGGGACCTAGCTCGAAAAATGTCATGTTTTACAATTTTTGGGGAGGTCATGGGGGCCCTGACAATTTTTCTGTTAATTGCTAAATTCATTACTAGGTAGCCTGAATGAAATATATTTTTTGAGTTTAGCGGTTAAATACCCCTTTAAGCATATTAGAACAAACTATATGTCAAAATGAGCTCGTACAGCCAAGATAAACTCCAAAAGCGAGTAACTTGATATATCGTTACGTGATTGGTTGATTGGTATCATGAAGGCTGGTGACGTATGACCCGTTTTTTCCCGCCAAAATATGTAGGAAACTTTTACCCTTATTTTATAAATGAAAATATTCTCCAAATCAAGAAAATAAGATTTTTTTGTGGAAAGGAAGGCTATTCCAGAGCACTCTTACCGATATTTTGAAAGTCAACGGAAAATGGCTAAAAGTTGGTTGGATGAAAGATGAACTTGAATAAAAAAGTAAAAAAAAAAAACTTTTTTTTGGACGGGGCAAAAGCTCTATTTTGGCCAAAATATGCAAATTTTGGGTCATTACGGAAATGAATGTTTTAGATGCAATATTTAATTTTTAGTCATGATTTTTTTTTTATTGCTTCAACACACCTTTGTCTCTGGACTGAGTACAAGGGAAACTAATTTTATGAAATAACTTTTGATGAACGATTTTTTTCGTGTTCCGGTTCAAAACTCTTTTTTGTACCATGTGACAAAAAAAATCGTACATCGAACATTATTTCAGAAAATTCTTTTCCCTTATACTCAGTCCAGAGACAAAAGTGTGTTGAAGCAATAAAAAAAAATCATAGCTAAAAATTAAATATTTCATCCAAAACATTCATTTCCGTAATGACCCAAAATTTGCATATAATGGCCAAAATAGAGCTTTTGTCCCGTCCAAAAAATAAAGTTATTTTTTTCCTTTTTTATTCAAGTTTATCTTTCATCCAACCAACTTTTAGACATTTTCCGTTGACTTTTAAAATATCGGTAAGAGTGCTCTGGAATAGCCTTACCATAAAATAATGTTATGCAAATTCCCTATTACGCAAAGATGCTCGATGTTTATTTTGTAAACTTACATAAAAGTTTATAATTCACTTTGATAAAAATATATAAATATATTAAATTTGAAGCATACTTTAGAAGCTTGTTGGATGAGCGTAGCGAGCGAAGCGAAGATTCCATTTCACTACACTGGAGAAAAAAATCCGGAATGTTTTTTTTTTTCTTTCCTTCCTTCTTCTTTTTTTTCCTGTATTTTTGTGTGTTTGTCAGCACGATTCCGGCTAAACCGATACTCCGATTGCGATGAAATTTTATGGAGGTCTTTGAAATCTCTGAACTTAGAACTGCCACGTTTTTGAGAGCAATTGGGAAATTTTTTCTCATAAAAAACGCAATTTTACGATTTTTTACGATTTTTAATTATAATTTCTTCGACTTATAACATCTACATGCTTTATCCGATTGTAAAGATTTTTTCACAGAACCTTGATTTTATGAATTTGTATATTCGTGTGAAATTTGAGCGCAATCGAAAAATTATTTCTCGTGAAAATCAAAATTTTACAGTTTTTTTTCTTTTTTTAAACAATTCTTTGACTAATGACACCTACAAGCTTTATTCTATTGTAATGATTTTTTCACAGATCCTTAATTTTATGAATTAATATATTCGTGTAAAATTTGAGCGCAATCGAATAATTATTTCTTATGAAAATCGCAATTTTACGATTTGTTTCTTTTTTTAAATTACGATTAATAAAAAAAATAAAAAAATAAAGTTAATTTTTTTTTAAATTTAATTTAATTTAAAAAATTTCTTCGACTTTGTAATATATTTTCACAGAACAACAGAAAATCCACATAACACATGGCAGCTGAATGCACCAATTACGCTCATCCAACAACGCGGCGGGACTTAAGCGTTTTCCTAGTCTTATGAAAAACTGGTTAACCCACATTTAAAATTCGAAATAAAATGTAGCTAATTTGTGCTTTGAAGATGAAGAGACCCGTACATCGTTAGCTGATTACTTCGTTAGAGTAAATGAAAACAAATCTGTTTCCGTGGTTAGGACTCGCCACAAAACACAACAAAGGCCTATACATTAATTAGTTGGACTTCAAAGGGAGATGCGAGTCCTAGTAGCAGAGCGTGACTTTCGAACAACGAACTGTGAAAAATACTAAACAACTTTCGATGTGTTTCACACTTTCAGCATTTTTATTAATTCACTAATGATTCGTTAATTTATATCATGTAGAATTCAAACTTAATTATGTGGACTATTATTGTATAATGTATTTTTAATTAATTTAATTTCAATGTATTAGTATAAGTATTGAGTAGGTTGCTAGACACTAAATTGTGATTGGGGCTATGCCCTCTTTTAGCAACCTATAACACATCAATGTGTTAAAACAATAAATAAATAAATAAAATAAATAAATAAATGATGTAGGGCCTATGTTAACATTAAAAACTGAAACGAAAAAATGCTTATGATTAAAGAAATACATGTTTTTGTTCAACTTTCGAAACTTCTAGCTGCAATTTAAAAGAGTTGTCTTGGGTAAATACTTGTAATTTCGTGTATATATTATTCCCAATTTGAACAAATTGCACTTTACAGGGCGTTGGTATTACATTTGGATTTGGACACATTTTGCTATCTCCATAACTAAACTCTATGGTTGAAAATGTTCTGCAAGAGTCCTGTAAGAGGCTAGACATGATTGATTACGTTGATGAATAAGTAAGTTTTGGTTTATTAATTTTAATTGAACCTACTTAAATATATGGGAACAAAATACCAGATGTGACATTCACTCTGACGTCTTTAATTTTATATTTGAATTTATATTATTGTTCAAAATGATATAAAGAAATTGGGCTTTTCCTAGACAGTTTTTATATTACACATTTTTCCTTTTTTTTCTTTCTCTTTTTTTTATCGAAATCTTGGCTGCTCCGATTACACTAAAGACTTTTTGTGGTGTTTTGTTGTCTAGAATGGAATATGCATTTTTTATAAGTTTCATTTTGAAGGGGAATAATCAAAGAGTTTTAAAATATTTAATATTTTCAAATTTTAAATTCTACATTGAATTTATTTAGTAAACTCTTTACTTGCAAGGCTGTATCATGCATACCTCTCTTTAATGCATGTGTTATGTTTATAAAAATATATATGTGACTTGGCGCTTCTTGCTTTAGAGGAATCTTCATGAATGATTGTAAGAAATTACCTATATTTTCAAAGCAAGAAAACAAACAAAAATCAATATTTGTTTTTCATAATAATTGTACTTCTTAATTCATACTTCACACTTCATTTTAAAAATAAATAAATGAATAAATAAATTCATATTGAGGGTCTACCAACTCAGTCACATAACTGATTTTCAGTGGTGGACATTAAATTTAAAGCCGGCCAAGCCAACCTTGTAGGCGCCGACATCATCGACGAGCGAACAATGACCAACTAGAGACCGGCATATTAAGTAGAATCACCGATCAATCAAGATGGTCACGATTCCACCCACGGATAGCACCAGAATCAACAAGGCTGATTCGGATCAATTCCTTAGAATTTATTATGTGCCTCTTTCACTTCATCTTATTGTTTTTCTTTGTTTAATTATTAATATGACAACTGTGAAAATGAACCATATAGAATAATAAGTAGAATAATGATTATATTATGTGTCAAAAAGCAGCCTTATGGTGAAAATGCAGAACTCAGTTTTAAAATAAATAATGTTATAATACAAAAGATGGTCAAATGCAGTTTTGCAGGTAATTTTAATAAATTGAACTAAAATTTATTCCAAAATGTAAAGCAAAAATAATGTTCAACGGATAAACGTGAAACTAAAATTTCGTAATTTGAATAATATAGTTTTTATTTGGATGCCAAAAACACAACACCTAGCTGTGTTTCCTTCTATGGCTTAACAATGAATAATTAAAAGTATATTATAATATTTTTTTCTTTGGTAGCCTGCTGAGGGTGCAATTAATTCATGCTCCTTTTTGGACTTTGGATTGTGAAGGGATGTCCGAGGACTCTATAAAAGGACTCAATTTTTCATTAACAACTGAGGAAAACCTCGGTAAAAACTTCAGTCAGGATTGCCGGTCTCGACGGGTCGGGCGGGGCCGGGACTTTTTTTTTAGTTTTCCCCAGTTGGCGCGCGCGAACCTGCCGCCGCCACGCTCTACAGTTGTGGCAATACTCGTATCTCCACGCGGAGTATCAGGAGTGTAAGTAGTGAACGGAGCTGACGCGACACAGTGATCGGCGTTGTCGGCGGCGTCCTCGCTCGCTTGCAACGAAAACTTGACGGCAATACCTCGTATCTACCAGGTTTCAGATCAGGAATGTATGTTGCAGAAGGAGCATCGCGGGAAGCTTTATGTGGTAACTGCAAGACGAGTAGAAATTAATGTTTTGTAATAACAGACAGTTTTCGAGGCATTGCTCCGGATTTGTTTTTATCGTACCAATGCTTTGAGCAGTTGGCGAACGTATTAAATATTTAAATACAAATCTCAACTCTTAGTTGGACGAAATCAAATCATTATATATTTATAATGTGCTCATCCTTATCTATCCTAACATTTGTTTAGTTATACTTTAATTCATAATGCAACCGAGTAGATTTTTTTATCATCATAAAGTCAAAACTTATTTAGGAAATTAAATAAACGAAAAAGAGACAGGGGGGGAATTGAATAATATACATTAATAATTGATTTGTTTGTCACTAACGTAGATTCGCGAAACAACTATTGAAGTTTACGGGTGGGGACGGCTATAATGAAAGTAAAATATGATATTGATTCGCTTCGAAATTGAGTAGAACAAATAAATGAATTTACAAAGAAAGTGTGATCTTTGATTTCTATTTACAGTCACAAAACTCTACAAATCCGATAGCTTCGAAGAGAAATAATATTGTTTTTCCCATTGGGAAAACTATAACGACAGTAATCAATTAAACCGATGAAATCAATTTATTAAGTAAACTTTAACTCACTAGGAACGATGTTTTATTCCCATTTGTATAAAACCTTACTCTAAATGGCATTTGACTGGTTTATTAAAACAGAGGTAATCATTTTCAATAATTCATAAATGCAACAGTTTTGGTTTTGGATACTATTGATTTTTAAATGATTTGTTTCCTATAAACAAATAACTATTATTTTACTGGAAGGTCTAAACATTTCAATTTCATTCAATGTTTCATTTTATACAAGTAAATATTATGTAAAGTTGTATTGGAAATTAAAACTGGTTTCGTAATAAAGAGACAATTATATCGATCGTCACACATCGTAAACAGCAATGATATTTAACATCTAGTAGGCTAGATCCCCAGTCTCCAATACGTCCGTACAGGCGCTAGCGTACCAAATTGGATCGTCAATCTGACCTATTCAAGATGGCGATTTGACATTTCAATTTATGCTTGATATTATGTTTTAGATGCGATTAAGTATTTTTCTGGATTGTTTTGATATGGTTTTAGTTTGTGCAGCATGGGAATGAAAAATCAGAAACAATAAAATGTTATTGCATAAGGGATTGTAGTAATCATATGCTCACCTGTAGCACGCTTGAAAAATATTTGGACTACAAATCGCTAAAACCTACTTCAACATACAACTGACCTATTCAAGATGGCTTCTAATTGACACGAAAGTGGACCATATGACTGGAGATCTAGACTATTATAGATGTAAAGATCATTGATAAACAGTATCAGCTAATAACAGATACTCGAGGTACACATATTATGTGTTTTGTTTATAGAACAGCTCTAAAGCCACCAAAACACTTATTTCATATTGAAAATTCATTAAATTAAATTAAATTAATTAAATTTATATAATAATTAATTCACTCAAGTGGATTCTGTCACTTCTGAACCTTATTTTATAAGTTTGATAGTTTGTTTATGATTGTTATAATTTAGTTAAAATGTTGTGTTATGTTTTAAAATATATTTATTGTTATAAGGATGGCAGTCACCAAGTGTGTTTGGGTCTGTGCCTTTTTCTGCCATCCTCGTGACACATTTAATTAACTAGTAAAACGCCAAAGTCGTTGTTAGACGAGTGAGTGAGCCATGTGTTGAGTTCCCAGTAAACTTCCCTTTCCAGACCATACCTAAGGCTGGATCTAGAGACCATGGGTATTTCCTCCCTAGCTTATCATAGACTAGAGTGGCGCATTATAGCCTTACAGATGACGCGCCCTTATACCAACTTAACTCAAACCCTTATAATTTATATACCTATTATTTACTACAATTCAGAAATTAAAAAAGTCCGCCCCAACCGGGAATCGAATCACGGATCTCCCACATTCCAGGTGAGCGTCCTAACCACTAGACCATCAGGACGGGTACATTTTAATCTCTGAATTGTAGCTGCATTATACATCTGAATTGATGGAACAGTACTGCAACGAATATCTGCTGCCTTTGAACTGACCACCAAACATTAATTATAATGTCATTACCTTTACGCAGGTATGAGCGAGGGTTTATTTCTCGATTTGTTTAGTCGGGAAACACTCCTACGGGAGTGTTTCCCGACTAAACAAACCGAGAAATTATATACCTCAAGTCATTCAACTTAAATGCAAATGTTTTCGGGTATTTAACATATGCCCCGCTCACTCGTCTAACAACGACTTTGGCGTTTTCCTAGTCTAGTTGACTAAGGCGCCCTTATACCCGAAATATGGAAGACCTGGGTTCAAACCCCCCGTCGGGAAAGATTTTCTAACTTCTGGATTGTATTTTAAAAAGTATAGAACATGTTTTGAAATGCATGCAATACTACTATAGAAAACATAGCCAATACAAAATAAGTGTAAAGATTGCATGGTTTACTCAATCTCCCAATGGAATTTGAGGGAACTTTGATCGTGCAAGATTCGATACACCTTGGTCACTGCATGCCTTCACAGTCTGACAAATAAAAAACAAAGAAATATTTCTGCAAGAACTGAACCACTGTCGTTAAATTAAAATTCCTACACATTTGCAGCCTATTTTTCAATTTATCATTTCTTGTTGGTTTAAATCGCAACGGATGTTGCTGATTTCGTCAACAGTTTGCAGAAAACTCTTACCGGATGTCTGTTTAAAATTTCAGCGTAATCTGTTTAGCGATTCGGCTGATTTTTAGCGTACAAACACACACAAGTGCCGTTTATCTCGAATTATTGTAATACTCAGTCGCTCTGCTCCCTCATCTAACTATAGGATAACGCCAAATTCTCTGTTAGACTAGTGAGTGAGCCATGTGTTGAGTACCCGGCAACATTACATTTCCTTCCCCTACCTAAGGCTGGATCCAGCATGATTCTTTCCTCCCTAACATATCATAGGCTAGAGTGGCGCATTATGGTCTTATAGTTGACGCGCCCTTATAGAAACTAAACTCAAAACTCACTATCAAAACTCAACTTATACATAAATACAAACGACTTTGACGTTTTCTTGGCTAAGGCGCCTTTATACCCGGAATGTTGGAGACCCGCGGGTTCAAACAACGGTCGGGACAGATTTTGCTATTTCTGGATTATTTTACTATTTATTAATAAATAATCACATTTATCGCGTATAAGACAAGGACGAAAAAGTACATAACTATTGGAACAACTTTATTGAGCTTCACTGATAGTACAAAACAATATGTTGGACGATGTTATATAATTATAACCAAAAAATGGACATAATGTATAATATGTTGATCTCCCACAGAGCTGTGAAATGTTATTAAACGACTCAATATGCCACAGCAGCGTGGATCATTGCTCGAAAAGTGAATGCTAGCTTGGGCATTGTATCAGTTTGTTATAGATAACTCAAAATATTTTTACAAGTTAATACCCTGCTAGTTGCATGGCTATTACCGGAGATTATACTGTCCATGTTCCCGGGAAACATGGTGAATACCGCCACGTTATAGTTGTCGTGAGGATATTTAGATGAATCGAGAAAGGTTTTGAGTGGCTTACATTCTTGCAGTGTCATCGCATGCTTAGGAAATTCAAGAACTGCAGAAGTTTTTGCAAATACTGAAACAATCAAAATGATATAAAATTATTATAATCATATGACTAATATAAATGGATGACATCGGGTAGTAAAACATGGGTTTGGCAACATATGTTCGGGAAATCCGAGTATCCGGGAACCCGATGTCGTGGTGTCTGTAGTGTTATACGTCAGTAGTAGTGGTACTGGTCGTGGTCGTGGTCGTGGTCGTGGTATCAGTAACGGTAGTGGTACTGGTATCAGAAGCGGTAGTGTTAATGTTGTGGTCGTCGTATTGGTAGCGGTAGTGGTACTGGTCGTGGTAGTAATAATGTTAGTCTGAAGGTAGTTGGAGTAGAAGTGGGAGTAAAGTTACCTGCGGATAGTGACATGTCTGGTACTTTTAATCCAAGTAATATATGTGATAATATAATATGTAGTATAGACACTTCCAGAACAAGCTTCAGTAGCAGTGTTATAGTAAATTCTACGAGCTCAGTGCAGTGCTCTTACTGGCCTTCTTATTGGGTGATTACCCAAGGTAACACGTCGAACGAACAAGCTTCCATAATGTCACAATACTGCAACAAAAACCTCCTTTCTCTTCAACCGTCAAGAACGGTGTATTTAAATTTCCACTCACAAGTAACTCTATCCACCGAAAGCCTCCTCATTCGCATCTCATCTAAGAGCATTGCCTGCTCTGACGCCATCAAGTTCCTGGGTCTACATATGACTGGCACCCTTGATTGGACAGACCACATAGACTCTGTTTGCTCAAAGATAAAGAGTGGTTGTTTCCTCCTCAGAAGAATAAAAGCCCTAGTCAACCACAACGTCCTTATTCTCATATACCATGCTCACATCCACTCACACATATCTTACGGACTTATTTTCTGGGGAAACTCGCCACAAGCTATAAGAGTTTTTAGATTACAAAAACGGGCCATTCGAATTATAGTAGGAGCCTCTTGGCGTACGTCGTGTAGAAATATCTTTCCTACCCAAAAAATCTTGACCTTAGCAAGTACTTAATACACTTGCAGCAGTCTTTATCAAATCAAACCAACACCTCTTCAAATTAAACTCAACTATTCATGACCATGATCACGATCGCAATCAAAAATTTATGTCCCAACTCATAATACAACGCGTTTCTCCAAAGGACCTCATTACCAATGTCTAACAATCTACAATCATCTACCACCAGAATTAAAAAATACAATCACTAGACTCTTTTAAAACAATTGAAATCATTTCTAATGGAGCATTGCTTCTACACCATCAATGAATACCTTCATCAAGCCGACTTTTAACTTAATTTAGAGCGCCCAGACATACAAATACCCCATCCATTGCTTTACTTACACTCAACTTTCCTTCACATTCCTGACACTTGTATGTATGAACATGAATAAAATTTAAAATAATGCAATTCAATACAAAAAAAAGTACCTATATGTAAAGAAATAGAGGGAAGATATTATGAAATGTATAATTTATGCATAATTTATAAGTTCACAATGTATTATTATTCTTAACCATAGGCTAGGCTATTCACTTTCTCCATTAAGGCCCGGTATTTCCAATGTCCAGTTAAAGTGGCAAGTAAATTTAACGGACACATAACTTGTTTTCACTATGGCAACCACCAATCAGAAGCCTTGGAAATATTTATGAGAGACTAACTGGCAATAAATTATAACTAGACATTGAAATTCTGGACCTAAGAGTTATACTTGTGCAATGTACCAGTCAAGGTGAATAAAGTTATTATCATTATTATCAATATTCGTACTAGTTTTCTTGAAATATTGACACAATTAGTGCATGCTTACATTTTGTCTTACAAGCATGGGCCGCTTGTTTCCCTGCATGGGTCGTCCCAACAGGTGGGAAGTTTCATGTATGCTGCCACATTATCCACTTCAGTGTGTTTAATTTCACACCATATCGCAACCTGTTATGGTAAACCACACAACTTATTAGACACGATATCAATGAGAGGCGTTCTGTAAAACAGTCATTTCACTGACGTTGTTCGTGCTGGTGGAAATCATTGAAGGAATCCCACACAGAGAGAAGCAACCGCTGTGTTTGGTGTTTTATTACTGATAAGCCCCTAAATGCATTATATTGATTTGTAATTATTTGTTTCTCGTCTATCGCTATTCAGTTAGGTTATCTTCAGGACTTACGTTGAATTACTATCTACTATCAGACTTCAACACAATTTAGTTTATTTATTTAAAGGCGAATGAACTTACCGCGATCTTGTCTTCGTCCGATAGTTTAGAGAAATCCTTCACACCAAAAGCGACTCCTGAACAAATTAAACTTTAATGCAAACTTAAGTCAGAGGCCCGTATAATAATGTATGTGCAATGAAACAGATATAAACAAAATTTATACAAATACAAATACATGTGTTATTAAGTCTATCCAAATGGTCACAAAACTAATGTTCAGTGGAATCACTTTAACTCACAGTGGACGAAGCCAACGGGAGGCACCGACTTCGTCGTCTAGTGAACGAACAATTGCGAACCAGATATCGGTATTTGACATTCACATAGGTAAAATAGCAAACACAAAATTGAGCACGATTCACCGGCTGGCGACGCCTGAATCGGCGACGCTAATTCGGAACAACTTAATACTATTTGTTATAGTCTCAAAATCATCGTTTACACACACCCAACTCAAGTATTGATGGATTTAAGACCATTTTAGAGCTAAAATACTTCTATCTGAAGCTGTACATGGGAAGGAGGGATTCTTATTATTTGATCAACAAGACCATTACTTTTTTTATAATTTGATAACTAAAATTGTATTACAAACCTATGTCTATATGGCAATTGTCTATGCACAAACAGAGTATGTCTTAACATAAATGGTCTTCAATTTAAAAATATTCCCATACACAGCCCATTAATGATTTATATCCACATTTCAAATAACGAACCTTTTAATTCAAAAAGTTCATGGCTGCAAGTGGAGTTTATGTCACTTTTATCATAAAATTTTTCATTTTCCATCTCATCGGCATCTAGAGGAATATCCTTTTCTGGCTTTCCCTGAAACATTCACACAAACACTGTCATCAACATGTGCATCAAGTTGTGTAATATATTATCGTTGAACAAAAGAAAGGCCGTCCGCAGTGGCTATTAGTACTGGGACAGAGGAAACTGCAAGTCCTTCGTTATACTGTATCAGGCCTGGCACTTGAGCTGCTGTTACGTCACAACCACACTTGACGAGACTGTGGCTAGGTAAGATCTACCTGTGTAGGGTGTGATCTACACTTACCCTCGTTCGTGACGTCACAGACACTCTAGTGCCCGGCTAGATCAAGTATGACGAAGGTCTTGCCGTAAGTTTGATTTTTTAATTGTCCTTGATCACCAATCCCCATCTCTCAATATAATAACGCGTATTATAAAATGAATACACTCTGTATGGGAAACAGTAACATTAAAATACACTGTGGCTATTTTTATTGGATGAGCGAAGCGAAGATTCCATTTCACTATACTGGAGAAAAAAATCCGGAATGTTTTTTTTTGTGTCTGTTAACACGATTCCGGCTAAACCGATACTCCAATTGCGATGAAATTTTCTGGAGGCCTTCGAAATCTCTGAACTTAGAACTGCCACGTTTTTGAGCGCAATCGGATAATTATTTCTTATGAAAATTGCAATTTTACGATTTTTTTCTTTTTCTAAAATTACGATTAATTAAAAAATTAAAAATTTAAGTTAATTTTTTATTTTATTTAATTTAATTTTTAAAAAAAATTCGACATAGTAATGATTTTTTCCCAGAACAACAGAAAATCCGCATAACACATGGCAGCTCAATGCACCAATTACGCTCATCCAACAACGCGGCGGGACTTAAGCGTTTTCCTAGTTTACGAAAGTTATGTTTCATCTGATGTTGCTGTTTATAACTGGATCAAAATTACGGGTATACATACATTGCATACTTATAAATTGCCCAATTTTATTCTCAACTCTTTTTTCTTTCTCTCTACTTGATTATATTATTATAACACTTTTTTTTTGTAATTCTGGAAATATTTTGTTATTTCGATGTAAGTCAGTAAATTCTCACCTTCAAGCCTTTTCTGCGGTGAACGTCCGCTGCAGAGGACCAGCAAAGCAAGCAAGACTGGCGCAGTCTTCATTACCAGTACTTCAGGAGCGTTTAGTAGATGAGGCACCGAGCTACAGAGCAGCTGCACTTGCACTTGTTAATATCACAAGACGTAACACTTCGGTATTTACGAGTTGCATTGTGTTCAGTAATCGCGTCCAAGTGTTTTTTTGAGTATAGGCAATTAAACATTTATAGACGAGAATTAGGACTAGAGGAAATGTCACTTTATGTATTGTTCCATAGTCTCTACTGGGAGGTGAATATTCTTCTTCAGCACTAGTTGAGACTGGTAGCGTACAGGCGGTTTTGCCTTTGTACGTTCAAGAAAGTTATAATATATGTTATATCGCTCTAGCTAATAGATAGAAGTGATAAGAATTAAGTTTAAAGTAAGTTAGTTCTGAGATCATCCGTGATTAACATAATGTTCACCTAAATTACACGTAACAAATGTTGAGGGAGATAATAATATTGTAGTAAGGATTTAAGTATTTATCTCAGTTAAACTTTATAATGTTGTGCACAAAAAGAAAGGGATATGTATGCTAGAGCAACTAAGAATGGACAATTAGTTGCTCATAAGAATTATGTCGAGAACTACCGTTAATTCAAAATCTAGCAATATCATGAAATAAAGAAGTACTTTATTAACGTCCCTCGACTGTGTTGTGTTTAATTTTATGTTTATACAATTCTAACCGAATATGTAATTGATTGATTGGATATTGCTTAATGTCTCATAGCACTTTAGCTATTCGAGACGACATAATATGTAATTACAGATTTTGAATTGATTCAAACTCCGCGATAGCCACTTCTTGTAGCTTACTGGGTAACTTAAGTAAATATGGATACATTTATTTTAATATATGAAGTCTGCTTATTCCAATTAATCTAATTTGAACTAGAAGCGGTAATGGTTATGGCTGGCGTTCTTGAAACAACACAAGCTTGCTCGCCGAGGCTGGCCAAGGGCTAACTGATATCACACACTCGGCGGACTCAGTATTACTACCCGGTGGCTCTACTGAGTAGCACCGGTTACCGCACTTCCGGGAGCGTAATGGCCTGTCAAAGGAAACTCACGATAAAAGCTCACGGTTTACATTGTTGTTGGCTGGAAGTCCATTAGTGAAGTCTAAATCTTATCTGGAGTTGATAGTCATCTGTCTTGCCATTGTTTTAAGGCGAGGGGTACACATCCGAGGTTTGAATTACTAGTAACGTGAAGACGGCACGATTTCTTGTTTTACTATTTCGTTTATCTAGAAAAAACTTTGTTTTCCAGGGTAAAACAGGAAAACAAAAACAAATTTTGAAGAATATTTAAAAATATATAATCAGCTAAGTAATTGATGATACTAGGAAGCTTCGCAAACGCTTTTTCAGGCGCGTCTTTGGATGAGCGTATTTTTTTTTAAACGAAAAAAGCGTAAAATTGCGATTTTCATGAGAAATTATTTTTCGGTTGCGCTCAAATTTCACACCAATATATTAATTCATGAAATTTAGGTTCTGTAAAAAAATCGTTACAATTAAATAAAGCATGAAGGTGTTATAAGTTGAAGATTTTTTTTAAGCGTAAAATTGCGATTTTCACCAGATATTATTTTTCGATTGCACTCAACTTGCACACCAATATATGAATTCATAAATTAAGGTTCTGTGAAAAAATTATTAGAATCGGATAAAGCATGTAGGTATTATAAGTCAAAGAAATGTTTTAAACTAGGAAGCTTCGCAAACTCTTTTTCAGTCGCGTTGTTGGATGAGCGTAATTTTTTAAAGACAAAAAAGCGTAAAATTACGATTTTCATGAGAAATAATTTTTCGATTGCGCTCAAATTTCACACGAATACATTAATTCATAAAATTAAGGTTCTGTGAAAAAATAATTACAATAAAAAAATGAAGGTGTTTTAAGTCGAAGAAATTTAAAAAATCGAAAAAAATCGTAAAATTCCGATTTTCGTGAGAAATAATTTTTCGATTACGCTCAAATTTCATACGTATATATTAATTCATAAAATAAAAGTTCTGAAAAAAAATCATTACAATCTGATAAAGCATGTAGGTGTTACAAGTCGAAGAAATTTTTTAAAAATCGAAAAAAATCGAAAAATTGCGATTTTCATGAGAAATAATTTTTTGATTGCGCTCATAAATGTGACAGTTCTACGATCAGATATTTCGAAGGCCTCCACAAAATTTCATTGCAATTGGAGTATCGGTTTAGCCGAAATCATGTTTACACACACACAAAAATACAAACGAAAAAAAACCGATTTTTTTTCTCCAGTGTAGTTGAAGGAATCTTTGCTTGGCTCGCTACGCTCATCCAAAAACGAAAAAAATCATAAAATTGCGATTTTCATTAGAAAACATTTTTCGCTTGCGCTCAATTTTCACACGAATATATTAATTCATAAAATTAAGGTTCTGTAAAAAAATCATTACAATCGGATAAAGTATGTAGGTGTTATGTCGAATACATTTTTTTTAAATCGAAAAAAATTGTAAAATTGCGATTTTCATGAGAAATAATTTTTCGATTGCGCCCAAAAGAGTGGCACTTCTAATTTCAGAAATTTCGAAGGCCTCCACAAAATTTCGTCGCAATTGGAGTATCGGTTTAGTCGGAATCAAAAACAGCCAAAAATACAGAAAAAAAACATTCCGGATTTTTTTCTCCAATGTAGAGAAATGGAATCTTCGCTTCGCTCGCTACGCTCATCCAATAATTTAATTATTTGTTTATTTGTTTTTATTTTTTTATTTTTTCAATATTACGTTTATAGGCCAAGGTACATTTTATTATTTTATTTCTTCGTTTCCTCAACGCAGCGGTCAATCTATATAAACACACAGAAAATGTGATAGCGTTCCTCTTATTACCGTGAGGCTAAGTATGTAAGATGGTGGCTGCTTCCAAGTACAACTGTTGCCATCACACACACAGGAATGTGCGATGGTGGTGCCATGATTTATTGTTAGGCGATCAGTGCAGCACTTCGAAATTACAGTGAACGAAATTCTGCTACTAGAATTTGTAATTCGACAATTTAATGAATACCCCTGGTGATATTTATTGGTAACCGTACAGCCCATACTCGCGTAATCTATTACAATAATGGCTAGAAAGCTGTACATGAAGGTTATGTTAGTTCAATTCTTCAATTTAAAGGTTTTTTAAACAATGGAGCTAATGACTCTAGATTATTTATGAACTGTGAAACATGATTTTTTTAGTTGTAAGTTTCTAGGACTGAACATTATCAGATGCAAACTTACAGCTTTTCTACAAGAATTACCCTATGAGGTAAACTCGCTTAAACGCAATGGAAATCATACTTGTATTGTGTAAGCAATATACTTCACTGTTATGAGCCGGAAGGCAAATGTTGAACATTCATATCATCTTCATAGTTTCTGTTTGTTTCTAGATTTAATCTTTTGTTTAGGTTCGAATTTGTTTCTTTAGAATCATCATTGTAACTCCCGGATAACCTCCGAAATCAACAAAATACCGAGATCTAAATCCCTATTTTATTGGATTCCTGCTGTTGTTTTGGCGGCTACAATTTCCGAGCCCCCGTATTCGCTTCTCTGAGCATATTGGAAAGAAACTACCAAAGTACTCTGGGGAATAGTTGGAAACTGAAAAATTGCACATTCCTTGTACTAACTTGAATATTTTGCTGTCGTATGACATAATACTATTGTCTAGACGTTGTCGCTGTGTCTCTCCGATCTGCGAATCATGCGTATACAAACAAATATGAACATGGTAATATCGCCGTGGGCATGTTTGTTTGCGCAAATTGGCTTCAGCTAAAGTATAGATTGTACATGAATGTCAATAAACTTACTTTCAAACATCAATATAGATGTGCACTTCTCCACTTTGCCGTACTCTACCGTATTTCGATTTCAATCATGGAATGCTTTATGAAAGGCTCATCAATGTGTATATTATTCATAATAACAACTCATATATATTCTGCGTACTCATTGGACTCAATTCCTATGTCCTCTTCTGATGGCCATAAAAGGCGGCATGATTGGCGAAGCCTGTGGGGACAACTCGTAATCTGTGAGTTCCAGATACCAGATAGCCTTAGTCAGAAACGGGGATTAGTGGGACTTTAGGCGGACTTGTCGCCTTGGCTAAATATAAAATGTTAATAAATTATTTGGGCGTGAGACCCAACGCCAGGCACTCAGGAACACCGAGGAGTCCACTAGTCCTCCGCTTCCCGTCTCTTTCTTGGTGGCAACTTGGGTCCATCTGCGTCAAGGGGTGTGGCCTCTTTCTTTTCAAGTGGACGAGAGGAAGCGATGACGGAGTTCTGTAGGCAGCGATGGTGCGCCTGTGTTTGTCGTTTGGGAGTGAAAAACTCATACTCAGTACGATGATTGATCGAAAATTGATCTTAATTGTTGAATGTTGTTGTTATTGTTTTGAATTCAAGACGGGAAAGGATCGTCTCATATGGTTTAGTTCTACACATGAGAAAAATGGAGAAAGACGGACTCTTAAAACATTCGTTTGAGTTGAAGAATATTAACTAAAATTGGCAAGACCTCGAGGAAGGTGTAAATACCAGGTGGATGCAAGCAGATGTGGAAGAGCGAGGAGAGGACGTGCAGTGGTTGCAAACAGAGAGACATATGGTGTCACCACTGCAAGACTATGATAGAGTAAATGAAAATAAAGTATTTTATTAATTCTTGTTAATTAAATATATGCATTCGTATTAGGAACACTTCAACAGTTAGGTCATATTTCGCCACTCTAGCTTAAGAGATATGGGGAGGAGGGGCCCATGGTGGTCAGAACCAGCCTCGGATAGGGGAGGAAAGGCGGGTTCTCACGTCGTGGTCGTTATCGTCTTTGTCATAGTTAGAATTGTCATAGTCGTCGTCAGGGAGGTCGTCGCTTTCTTAACTAATCACGACAACAAATTATATAAATATTTCTCGTCTTGGTGGATTCCAATTTGTGGATTGTATAAAATATCATAAAATATACTAGGAAGCTTCGCAAACGTTTTTTTTAGTCGCGTTGATGGATGAGCTTTTTAAAGTTTTTTTTGCATGAGATAACTTTACTTTTGCAAGTGCTTTGTTTTGCTGCCTACGCATTGTAGGTGATCGTTGTAAGTTTCTATTGTTTCTTGTTGATATTATTTACCGTAAAAAACTTATATTAAAAGTTTTATTTCTATGGGTTCTGGCTAACTTTTTCAACTTTTTCTTTCAAAAGGTACTACATCACCATAACCTTAATGTCCATGTATAATATGAACGTTGTAGCCCCACCCGTTTGGTCAGAATTGACCCAAATGGAACGAAAATATCGCACTAAAAATCGAAAAAAATCATAAAAGTACGATATTCATGAAAAATATTTCTTCGATTGTACCAAAAAACAATACACCTCTAAGTCCCCTCCAATTTTCATCAAGATCGGATATGCCGTTTGCCTGGTAGAGAGTTAACAAACAAACAAACAGAAAAAAAAGAAAAAAAAAAAAAATTCGAGCTAAATTTTTTTGGGGTCAGTGAAATTGGAAGTCTTCGCTTCGCTCATCCAAGAAACATAGTAAACATGAACCTACTGCAAGGCCACAATAGCTCAATTGACAAGATGATCGTTTCCTAGAGCCGGAGGTTCTGGTTTCGAGTCTTAAGTCAGATGACAATTTCACGACTGTTGCTATCAAACGACAATATTTGTGTTATTATACTATCAGAATTTATTACCTTAATCGACGGAACCAAGGAAGTTATTTTATGAGGTAATCTGTTGAAGCCCCGACCACTAAACGAGGTGTCCGCTATCGAGTCAGGGTGACGTAGACTCACCTCCGCACAGTAGGCCTCCTTCCTTGGAGCGCTAATAAACGGAGGCATTTTTAATAGGCTTATAAAACATTGAATACTAATTAAGAGGAAATTCTGACGTCCATAACGAACCTTGGAGTGAACATTTAGAAGTTTTGGTGAATCAAGGAGGGCGCCAAAGAGAACGGCCAAGTTAAAATGAGAATTACAAATTATAGAACTTTGGTCTTGTGGTTTATTACGCCAAACAGAGCTGAATGTGCAAGAGAAAGATACTGGTCTTGTTGGTTTGAAAATGGATAAGTATTGCAAGGGTAAATACAGGCGGTCACGTGTTTAAACAGCGATGTTCGGCGTTGTTCGAGGTCGGTGTTTCTTCTCTGCGGTTCTTAGTTTTGGAGCGGGTAAGCCTTTCGTGGTTTAAGCTATTGAGCTTACTTTGTCTCACAGTATCTGAAAGAATCCTAAACTGTGGCTACCGTTTAACTTTTAAACCGGTCAAGTCTTTGCCTCTCATTTCTCTCTCATCATTCAGTCTCTCCTACATTTCTGGTGAACATCGTATTATATCAATACAAACCAAGATGGATGAGATTGATTTTGTGAAGCCATTCTTCATTGTATACACGCAATTAAAAAAATAGAGTTCAGTTTTTATAAAGAGTAAAAATTAAGTAGTCTTAAACTGATCAATACCAAAATTGCAGTGTCCTAAAATTGAAGTGTACCAAAATCTCACTGTCCTAAAACTATGTTGTTGTTGGGTGCCTTATCCTCACATTCACCTAGAGTAAAACCAGAAACACAGTTAGCAATTGAGCTATATCTTCAGTCGGTAAAGCAGTTTAGGACAGTGTGTTTTAGTACACTGAATTTTTAGGACACTGAAAATTTAGTAAAATCAGTGCACTCGAAGGATAAATCCACTTTTTGCACTTTCTTATTACTAATAATCCGTTTGTCACACAAATAGTGAATATATATATTTAAAAACTTATATCTTATTTGTTTATTGCACGTATAGAATGGAGAATGTATTTTGCAAAACAAATCTCATCTATCATTCGGCGTAATTGATTATTTGATATTTACCCTCATCTCGAAATACGTTTAAGTAACTGACTGTAATGCCATAGAAGTACTTAAAAATATAACTGTGGTTGGGAATGCGCGACGTTGGGGGAAGTTTATCAAGATTACACGTGAATTTGACATATAGTAATCCTTATTTCTAGTGTAGTCGGCCTATACTCAACGTAATAACGCAAATTCACGTCAACCGAAAAGCTCAGGTTTTAAAATCATGTTTATATGTCCCTCAGACATTTACGTGGTTAGTGTTTAGTAAGTGATTAGAGCATTACTCGAAACAACTCCTTCCGTCAGATATTAGGAAAACCACAATAATTACGTAATTAATAAGTAATTTTTGTGTAAACTTTTTACATATGTTGTACCAGCTACTAGTATGACTTCCATATAATGTTTATGTTCATATCAGTCAGATGGTACGTTATTGTCATAAAAATTGTATGGCAGTCTTACTAGTAACTGGTACAACATAGTATGTGAAAAGTTTGTTAAGAAATAATGATATAACAATCAAAGATAATATCATAAAAATGATTATAAAAAGATAGTCGATGATGAGAAATTGCAAATATTGAAAACAGTTACATTGTGTCCACTATAAACCCACTAAAGTCCGTAGGGCTCCTAACAATGTTACGAATGGCGTATAAGAATGTATGTAGCCTTAGAACACATTTCTTAAATTTCTAACTGCATTATACAAGAACTAATTGCATTGCATTGTGCTAACAGCAAAATTTTTAATTGATTGATTGGATATTGCTTAAGGTTTCATATTAATGCACTTTGACTATTCGAGACGAAACAGGAGAACTAAATGTATTCTTATCGTACTAATTGTATTGCTTCAAAATAGAATCTGAATTGCTTCAAATTCTAACTGCATTGCTTCAAATGTTAACTGGAGTGCAAATACTAACTGCACTTATTCAAGTACTACTGCATTGTATTAATGCTAACAGCAGAACTAAATGCATTATTTACGTACTTACTGTATTGCTTCAAATATTAACTGCGGTGCAACAAATACAAACTGCATTGCTTCAAATACTAGCTGCGTCTGTATAATGCAGTTAAGATCTCTCAACAGTTAGTTTAAAAAATTGTAAGTCATAAAGCAGTAACTTTAACGTGTACAGAGTAGAACTTTCTCTTCAGACATGAAACGATTCTCAACTAAATACATGTACAATATATGAATTACGTAACCGACATTGATCGCTCGAGCACTAAGCGCGCGACTCTGATTCGGGAGGTCCCGGGTTCAAATCCCGTCGAGTCCGGCAATCCTGACTGAAGTTATTTCCTAGTAATGCAAGGGATTCAGTCCTCTTAAACAGCCTTCAGACATCCCTTCACAATTGTTCTATCCGCAACATACCTAGTTAGACACCTGAAAATGTGCATGAATTGCACCCTCGGAAGGCTTCCCACGAAAAATTATTATAATATATGAATTACAGAAAAAAATACTGTAAATACGACGTGTTGGTTTAAGGAAAGAACTTATATTTCATTTTAAAGCTAGAAGCGTTCATAGCAACATACATTACAAACTTTTTGATATAGATAAAAACTCTGAGAAATAAAATAAAATTAAAATAAAGTTTTGAATTGAATTATTAAATAGTGTTTATTGTCAAACAGTTTTTAATATAAGGATAACTATCTTGACAGGATATGATTTATACCGATACCTGGGACGGATTGCATGTATACTTCTTGCGCTACTGACCTGAAAATTACATGTTCTTATACTTATTTCATAATATTACATGTCAAACTTTTTCAACATTCTTTAACAGATTGAATATAGCAAATATGACTCGCACACGAATAAAACAACCTAACGTATCAGGTGTGTACATCGAGGACGCAGTAAATCAGGGACTCGCGGTGTCTGCTGGTCGCCGTAACAACTGCGATAAAAGTGTATAACTTTCTGATTTGTGCAGGTGTCGTAAATCACCCCACATAATGCTATCGCGCACGTACTGCACGTTACCAAGTAATTCGAAACCAATACGGAAACGTAAATTCCCGATATTTCAGAAACTATTTTATATAACTGTCGATTTAAACGGAACGCGCAATAAAAATACAAGAATTGAGAACGCGATTGTTTTTTCGAGCATAAATTTCAAGTGATTTGTCATGTGGGTGTTTTTTAAATCATGTTGAATTCTTAACCGAACGAATGTTGTAGATCAGGTCTAACTGAGACGGCAAAGAGAGTTCTTTTTTTTACTCTCTCGGTATATTTTTGGGGGATAACTTTGTGGGGAAACTCGCACAGAAGAAATCCTCGAGCACATAAATCTAAAATCCTTAAAGGATAAATTGTGGTCGTAGCTTTCAATGGCGACGTCTACCGCGATGAGCGATGTATAAGCTATATCCACGCACCCATCTAGAGTGTGTTTGTATTTTTTATCGGAAAAACTTTTCTATAAAACTGAAAAGAGAGTCAAATTCAGACTCTCTATATCAACATGCTTGAGTTGGATCACGAGGTTTATGATTTTCACATTTTGAGATGTACTGCAGGTTATATGTTAACACTGCTCACAAAGAAAGTCAAGCTTTATGGAAATTAATTCATGATTTTTAATTAAGTTTGGCAAACGCAGCCACAAAGTTACGGGCTTCATGCGTATTGTTCTGCAAAAATGCTGCACTAACAACAATTCAAACTCGGTCAATGCATGGATGCGTCGGGGCCTACAGGGTTGGCTTGGTCGCTTTGATTTACTGTCCCCCACTGAAAATCAGTTATAAACTATAGACAATTAATACAATTTATTTATAATTTATTTATTATTCATAAGAAGAAGATGACAAAGAGAATCTGAATGAGAAGTTCCAATAGCTTTCAAATGCATTATAATAATAATCAATACTCATTTCTTATTCTCATTTCGGCTTGAGTGGTGTTCTTCACACCGATATCTAGGGCACGAAACAATTTTGTTTGGAGGTAAAAAATAATTAAATGAATAGTGAACTACAAATTCACTCAAACTAGCTCAAATGTGTAAGATTGCCTTGCCAAAAAACGTGGTACAACGCGTTATTGAAATGTCTTTCGTGTTGTTTGTTAAATAATAAGTGTATATTTCTTGCATTTTTAAAGGTGTTTACTGATGATTTGCCCATACTTGGCCCATTCAACAGTAGAAAATGCAAAGCTCGACCCGAATGTGTGTGCATGGGAGTACAAGGCTACTTGTAGTCTTCTACTGGCCGTGGAAGAGAGTAGTCAGCAATGACGTAATATAAGCTATAAGCGCTAGACACACAGTATGGCCGTGGGGAGCATGACAATTTTAAAGCTATCTTGAATAGGGAAAAACCCACCGCCGTCTAATGTATCGTACCCTTAAATTTAACAACCTTTGTGTTAACAAGCGGTGTAAAATCAAAACCGCAAGATGGCGATTTCTCGATATTATTGAAGAAAAACAGTCTTTCTTCCGCAAATCTCTCAGTTACTCCGATTTCCGAACAAAGCAATTCAAGTTGGTGGACTATCATACTATTGTCTATCTGCATTAGGCTTTTAGTAATCAAAACTAGTTATTTGTGCGGTATGTGTGTCTGAACAAGGTCGTGCAGGTCTAGGGTTGCCTAGGAGAGGCCTAGGGCTTGTCAAACGTGTAATGTTAGCATTAATTGAATGTAGTCCTAGCCTAATGGAACTAAAGGCTTACACCGTTGAGTGACTAATATCACTCAACGCTTACACTGTTGTATTATAAATAATTTTCTTTATCTGGGCCTAGGCCCGGGACGGTTTCTGGTTTGTTTTATGAAAGTAATGACAATTTTTCTCGTTTCCCACATAGAAGCAAAATTTAAAATGTCCGCCATTTGTTTACGTATTTGTTTATCCTCGCGACGTTCAAATAATCCACTGCATCTTAGTTCATTCAACTAGATGAAGTATCTATGTTGCAGTGAAGTGATTTTTCCCTACTCAAGAGTCTTCAAATTGTTACGCTAGCGCTCGGTTGGTAGGATAGGAGACTGAGCGTCTAGCGCTTTGCTACGCAAAGCTTATGTACGTCATTGGTAGTAGTCAGTGACTCTAGTGACTCGTGGAAGAGAGAAGGCAGTGACTCTTGTAACTAGTGGAACAAAGAAGGCGGTGAGCGGCGCGCTGGACGTGAAATATTCATATCTCGCGTGTCTACGCGAGTCACAGCAGCACAGTGGGTTAAACTGTTGCAAAGTTCGTTCGAATCAATGTGAATTGAAATACAATGTGACTTTGTATTTAAACTTTAAATAGATTGTATTTCACTCTATTCTCTAGAAATCGTTCGTACAAATGAACCTAACAAAATTGAGTTTGTGGAGGTGCCGGATCCTTATAACCAAAATCATAACGACAAATATAGTGTTATAGTTGATTTTTAATTTTGACGGGATGTTTCGTCGCGTCATTGAGGTGAATAATTGTAATTATTCTTTATTTATAATAATAATAGCGTTACTGGTAAACTGTGTTGTGAGTAAAGCAAACTTCATTATTTCCTAAAACTTTATTATTTTGTGTATATTTATGTAATTTGTTTTATTTTTTGACCTTATTTATAAATCAGTATTCATAACTGAATAAGATAAACAAATAATATCAATACAAAGTTATAAATCTGATACTGAGAAGTAGGGTGTTGGTGGAGGTGCCTGGTTCGATGAAATAGCCCCTTTAATATTCATACAAACACACAGTACTCTCATGCTTGTTGCATTGTGTGGTAATTTTGTACCTTACAATCCAAAACTTACATCAACATTTATTGTAACATATCATCTCATATCACTTTACATTAATAAGTAGGAGTGACCTACAAATACTAGTGGTGTACGATAATACTAAAACATGCTTTCCGTTAGGTAATTAAAACTAATTGGATGGGTTCCATTAACAGTTTGATTCTCTGTCAGGTTTTACAAAAGGTTTTAATATTGGCAATATATTTACCAACAACAATGCATTATTTCAAATATAGTTTTAATTATGAAAGCAAATGAAGAATTACGGGTAATTCTAAAAGATAAATAAATGTGTTTGGTCTAATGAAAACAAGAGAGAATGCGTTCATTCTGCCGTGTGAGTGTTCCATCAATTCAGATACTGTAATGCACCAACATTACAGAAATTATCACGTTACAATCTCGGTGGTCTAGAGGTTAAGACATTTGGGAGACATCCCCTGGGATTTTTAGTACGGTACAGTAATTAAACCCTTTATATAGGGCAAGAGACTGGGACCCAAAATTTTGCTTTCTACCTTAACTAGGAAAACGCTAAAGTCCCGCCGCGTTGATGGATGAGCTTTTTTAAAGTTTTTAGTTTGCGTAGGATATCTTTACTTTTGCAAGTGCTTTGTTTTGCTGCCTACGCATTGTAGGTGATTGTTGTCAAGTTTCTATTGTTTCTTGTCAATTGGTATTATTTACCATACAAACTTATATTAAAAGCTTTATTTCTATGGATTCTGGCTAATTTTTTCAAGTTTTTCTTTCAAAAGGTACTACATCACCATAACCGTAATGTCCATGTATAATATGAACATTGTAGTCCCACCCGTTTGGTCAGAATTGGCCCAAACGGCACTAAAATATCGCACAAAAATCACAAAACTTATATTTAAAGCTTTATTTCTATAGATTCTGTCTAACTTTTTCAACTTTTTCTTTCACAAGGTACTACATCACCATAACCTTAATGTCCATGTATAATATGAACATTGGAGTCCCAACCCGTTTGGTCAGAATTGGCCCAAAGGCACAAAATATCGCACAAAAAAATCGAAAAAAAATCCTAAAAGTACGATATTCATGAGAAATATTTCTTCGATTGTACCCAAAAACGTGGCAAGTCTAAGTTCAGAGATTTCGAAGGTCCTGTCAAATTTTCATCAAGATCGCCTATTGCCGTTTGCCCGGTAGAGAGCGAACAAACAGACAAAAAACAAAAAAACCAAAAATTTTGAGAACAAGTAAAAAAAATCATCCGGGCTAACATTAATATTATGGGGAGTGTTTAATGAAATTAAGATTCTTCGTAATTCAACAAGTGAAATTCGTGATTTTTATGAGAATTAAGAATTTTAAACATTTGTACTTTGAATCATTTAAAATTGACTATTTTAAAATGTTGATTTTTTTTTTCAATTATTCCAAATCAAATTGAAAAAAAACGACATTTCGCTTGAATTTTAACTCATTCAGACTCTTATGTGTAACCATTACAATGGACTAACAATTATGATTTTTTTTTAAATTACGAACTTAAAGTTTTTTCAATTGACCAACAAAAAATTCAAAAAAATTAGGGAATTCAAAATTCAAAGTTTTTTAACTCATTGCGATTGGACAAATGGTACTGTTTTACGAGAACGTATTGAAAATTGAAAGTTTAAAAACGGGCAAAAAAAAAGTTATTTTTGGTTTTTTCCGGAAATTTAAAATATTACTAGTATGCCCAGTATTTGAATACAATAAAATCCCAAATATTGAAAAAAATTTCACGAAAAAATACTCGTTTTAGAATTATGCACTTAAAATTAACATTTGAAACATCAACGTGCTTTTATTCGAAATCCAAAATTTCCCATAATTCCTTAAATATAACAATGAAAAATATAAAAAAAAATACTAAAAATATCAGAAAAAATCACGGAATGTTAATTTTTAGCTTAAAATATCCTAATTTGTGCCAATTAATTATGGTCTGAATGAGTTAAAAAAATAGATTTTTTTGCAATTTTTCATTTTTTCCCATTTTTATACATGTTTAAATTGAATCTTCTACAGTCAAACAAAATATCCGGGACACCCCGGAAATGTGTGTTTTAAGTGTTTTTATGTTTAAACCATTCCAAAAATGCTTCTAATCACTAGAATTTAACACGAACAAATTCTACCAAATCCGAACAAAATAAAGCAGCTTTTTACCCGGGTTTAAAAGTATGATAAACTGGCAGATTTAAATGTGTAGATTTTGAAAAATGGTGGTAAACTATTATACCTATACCCTATAAAGGGTTAAAGCGTATTGATCCAACCCATGGCTAATTCGTAATAACTGTATACATTTTATTCTGTGCTGCGTTGATAAGACGGCTCCAAAGTCTCCGTTTACACAATACCAACCTCATATATTAAAAAATCATTTCAAACAGTAGTTAAAATACCTCCGTCATATTAATTAGAAATAAAAATTTATAATTTAATGTCATCTGAGAACATGAACGCCATAAACAGCGCTAAATTATCACTCACAAGCCTCAGCTGTTTCCTCTTTAGTTTACGTTTCAAGTAATTTCCAGAACGTTGACCCCATCCTTCGTGTAGACACCTCGCCATAATATATTAACATCGATACATAATTCAATGACGTACTTACCCCTTCCAACAGAATGGTATCGCTTATGTTCACGTATCGCACCGAGTCGTTATTCAAGGGTAGATTTTTACAGGAGCGACGCTAGTCAAAGTTTTAATTGCGCTTGAAGTTCATGTTCTACTGGGAAACATTGACGGATAAGCACATGCTGAGAACACACTCTAGTTGTACGAGTGTATTGTTTTTGCCGTACGTGTTTTCATTTCCAGCTATATTTCTACGTTAGCGCATGAAATAAACACAGGGTTTAATAAAAATCAACATAACCAACGCGGAGAAACATGACCTGTATTTGTGGAAGGGTTGTTACAAATGAATGACGGACGTCCTCACAATTAATGATAAAAGACATTCTACGCTATCAATATTAATACTATGTTTTCTATTTGTTGAATATAGAAATAAATAATTACACTAGGAAAACGCCAAAGTCGTTGTTAGACGAGTAAGCGAGCCATGGGTTGAGTACCCGGTAACATTCCTTTTCCTCTCCCTATACCTAAGGCTGGATCTAGACAGCATGGTTATTTCCTCCCTAGCATAGGCTAATGGGATGCAAATGTTCCCAGGTATTCAGCACATGGCAATGGCACGCTCACTCATCTAACAACACTTTGGCGTTTTCCTAGTAATATTTATGTTTATTTTCATCTTTATATTAAACAATAGTGTCTAAATAATGTTATTTAGTTGAAGCGCGAGCCCGAATAACGTTGTAAGCTACATTTACTCAGGAAGCATAAGCAAAGAGTGGGTTGTTACAGAGGCCGGTTTAAAATCAGGAAATACTGTGTTTTAATGAAGAAAATCACCTGAGGTGACACAGTATTGGCATTGAGTTCTATAGTCAATGGTATTGGCTTAAAAATTATGTAAAATAAAAACGTAACATACATTATTCCGTGGAAGAGCTTTTGCAAAAAAAAACTTAATTTTAATTAAGTTGTCCATAACATGTGAAGTCTAGGTCCGTTTTTGTCCATTCCTCCCGTGGTCTAGGTCCGGGATTGTCCATTCGTCCAGTGGAATAGGTTCGGAACAGTCTATACCGCCCGTGGTCTAGGTCCGGGATTGTCCATTCGTCCAGTGGAATAGGTTCGGAACAGTCTATACCGCCCGTGTGATAAGTCCGGGAGTGTCCATGCCTCCCGTTGGCTAGGTCCGGGATTGTCCATACCACCCGTGGGATAGGTACGGAATTGTCCATACCTCCCGTGGGATAGGTATGGAATTGTCCATACCTCCCGTAGAATAGGTCCAGGGTTATCTGTTACTCCTGTAGTCTATGTACTGGAACATTCCGTGGGTGTGAAATGCACCTGTAACACCTTCTCGTGATCCAGTAATACTGGGCGGCTATTTGGGACCTTTTTTTTTGGGGGGGGGGGGGTTTTCAGCATCCAATTATCATTTTATTAATATTCAATTTTGCGTGGTTGTGAAGCAAGGTTATGGTCAATCGTTTTTAGTAAAAGAAAACAAAGGTATTGCGGATCCGAATTTTGACAATTTTGATGATTTAAAAAAAATCCATAATGCCAAAAATAAATTAAATTTGTTTGCAATTTTTGTGTCTTTTGTCAAGTGCGTAGATGTATTCATATTTCATATACACTCCATAACATATGTGCAAAGTTGTATATCAATCTGATAATTAGCGGCCTTTAGGAAGTCATTATGTAAATAGTGAAATATGTGATATAGTCAAGTCGTCCATATATTCTCGCTTACATATCTCAACACACAGAGACACTCGTACGAAATTAGTTTGATATTGCTCCAGCTAGATTGTGATTCACATTGTTTCTGTCTAAGACCCGCGGTGACGAGGAAGAAGAGGATGATGACGAAGACATGTGGAGGATGTCGTCTTTCCACCTCACTTGACACGGCTCCACTTCTGTTCATTATATCCACGGAGGCATCGACTCGTCCCGGCTCGACGCAGCTCGCTAAACTTCGGTATTATCATAATGACTCAAAGAGCGCTCAAGAGAGAAGCCGCCTTGTAATACGCGCTGTTCTACCAATCGACCCCCCCCCCTACTCCTTCCCATCCCCCTCAGCGCCACGTCGTTCGCGCTAACTCGGTAAAAACTTAATTCTAAATTTCAATTTTTAGGTAAAAATTGATTCCATATTTTATGACTCTCTCACAATCCGGAAATTATAATTAAAGCTGAAAGCTAGGGAAATGAAGAGTGAGAATTACAGAACTTTTGTGGATAAATGTTTGAGTGTTTGATAGTCAGCATGTGTAACAAAATTAGAGTGTCTGAAAAGTTCATATAAAAGTTTCGAATATTCTAAAAACAAGAACAGCTGAAATACGCTGAAATTAAATTTCCGCCCATAGTTATTCTTTCCAATTAATAATTGAATCGTTTTTATCAATGAGTAAAGATAACTCCGGCTGTTTGATAGTCGCCATTTCAGTCGGCACTAATCCTTATCTTCAAAACGACTATAAACAAATTTATAGGATGCCCGCGCTGTAGGGTATACACATAAGCTTTAACTGGTGTGACCCTCTTCAGGTGACTAACTAGGTATATTGCGGATAGGGCAATTGTGAAGGTATGCCCGAGGGCTATTTAAGAGGACTCAATCCCTTGCATTCACATTAATGACTGAGGAAACCTCAGAAAAAACCTTCAGTCAGGATTGCCGGTCTCGACGGGATTCGAACCCGGGACCTCCCGAATCAGAGTCGAGCGTTTAGCGCTTGCCAACACTGTCGGTAAACGACTATATAAGGTTCTTGACGCAGCCACGGGTAGACCTAATGCCGTCCTGTCTTCATGGTGCGGGCTGAGAGGAACAAGCGAGAATGCACAATAAAACATGGTATGACTCCAATTACCGTTTACGTTTGTTAGGCCTATATCATGATGATTACATAGGGTAAAACTTTACGTACTGAACCGGGATATGACCCCTGAACCATCTGTGTAGGAAGGAGGTTAAAATGACAGAATCGGACCATAATGCACGCAGTATTCCTTTCAGTATTATTGTGGTTTTTGTTGATGTTAATTTTCTTATCTATTTGTTTAACTTCAAAACTGATTTACAAATGAGAACAGTACCTAAAACTAGGTCCATTTATTCACACATGAAAATAAACGGTAGTAAATTTTAAAATAATAACATTTCAACAACAATGTGCTATAAGACAATACTTTATAGCATATGATTTAAACGGGATTTAATGAAATTAAAATGAATCAAATAGATAAGAACTAAATGAAGGAATAGAAAATTAAAACCACAAGAAAAAAAGAAAACGACTCGAAAAGAAAAGTTGTTATTGAAGGCCTAACTGTTGCTGTTGTTGTCTAGATGCAAACCTCAATGGTGTCGACTTCCTTTATCAAAACCAAGAGTTCCTCTGATTTGATTTTATTCTCATTCTCGTAGTCAATTAAATGAAGTTCTTCAAGATTTGATAATTTACTTATTGTTCGTCTACTTTCTGCGCACAAAGACCTAACCAGGTTATACTAAGTGAAAATGTTCTGAGAAACTGCTTTCCTTGATAGAAATCAATATCTTTTGTCTAGCTTATACAGTTGAACGAAAATAATACTTATTTTTCCAACCAAAGGATATCCGGTTTTTGTTTCGGATTATTGAATTTTAAACTACGTAGAAAGAAAAATGTCACGTGAAAGTTATTAACTATTTCGTGTCTGCTAAAGTTAAAAGTTAAGCAGGCGTGACTGTCTGAGTGGTTCTCCTGCTCCACCAGCGTCAAAAGTCACGTTACAATTTTCTAGCAGCAACTTACGGAAATTATTAGGTTTGTCCTCATGAATCTGTAAATTGAACTAATTCAACACGGTTCTATTAAGGGAGAGTGTTTGTACGTAACAGCTTCAATCTGCTTTATACCATAAAACAAATCGAGTTGTCTTATTTGTCATGTTGTTACATTGTATTGCCGTCCTTTGTAAATCAAGGAAAAATCAAACAATCAATGAAGATTTAAAAAATAGGAGTAAGAACTAAGAAAAGTAGAACATAATAAATATATAAATACTGAGATTAGCCGCTTTCTTGCGGTTAGACTTAGATTATTATTTCTATCCGTGAGGCAAATGTGGTTGGAGATGACATCTAATGAGTGTAATCATTCATTCAGTATCCATTATAAGGCACGGATTTGTGTAATTATCCTTCATCCCCATCTATTCACTACTCACAGTTTTGATCGAAGAATCTAGTGACATTAATCTACGTTTTCAACACCGTTCAACATTTTCTTTCGATTGCAGAACTGTGTTACCTAATCCTTAACATCAGGAGAAAACTGTATCGATATTTTGAGAAACTCCTTCCATCATGTAAACAACATGCGCTAGAGCACGATACCTTCCGAAAGTAAAGCACTATGCTTTAACTCCCATATGATGAACACTTGATACTCTTTTAAATTGAAACAGATTACCCAGCATCCCTTGCGAGACATATTTCGCTCCGCGCGGGCATTTTTCTTCTCTCCTTGTCTCTGCACCAGCAATAACTTACCGTGTGTCGTAGCTGCTGGCTGCTCATTAACGAGGCTCAGATAATCTCGACGCAGAAAACATTACCACATACCGTTACCCGTATTCTACAGTTGCTGCACCCTTGATTATACGGAAGCAAGATTAGGCACAAGATAAACAATATTTGTTGAACGAAATTATACCATTATTATGCTTGCCATAAATAAAAGTAAAGATTAAATCACTAATTCTTTAAACGCTTTGTTTTCGTCTACGTATATTTATCTAACGGTCCTTTAAAGTTCACAATTATATTAGGGAAACGCCTAAGTCGTTGTTGGACGAGTGAGTGAGCCATGTGTTGAGTACCCGGTAACATTTCTTTTCTTCCCCTTACCTTAGGCCTCCCTATAGCCTATCATAGGCTACAGTGGAGCATTTTGGCCTAAACTATGGCCTAAACTTTTACACAACTCCCGGACCAACAATCTACCATTAAGCAAGACCCGGCAGTCACACGGAATATTCAGTTGAAGACTGCCAACAACAGCAACCTCCGGCACAGTGATTTCCACCAATACCCTATTATTTATACGAATATAATTATCAAACTTAAATGCAAATGTTCCCGGGTACTCACCACATGACTCGCTCACTCGTCTAACTACGACTTTGGCGTTTTCCTAGTCTAGTTGGCTAAAGCGCCCTTGTAGCCGAAATGTGGGAGACGTGGGTTCAATCCCCTGGTCGGGAAAGATTTTATTTCTAGATTGTATTAAAAAAATAATTAAACATGTTTTGAAATTCATATAACGCAGTGTAGTCCATCATCTGTGGCAATAGGGCCTACTATGGTAAACATAGCCAGTACGAAATACGTGAAAATATTGCAAGGTTTACTCAATCTACGAGCGGAATTTGGGGGTACCTTGACGTCCAACATTCGACAGACCTTGCATGGGCACGGCATTACACGGCCAGGCGAAAAACAAACAAAAAATATCTTTTCAAAATCTAAAACATTGTCGTTAAAATAATTCCTAAACATTGGATGTCTATTTTTCAGTTTATCATTTCTTGTAGGTTTAAATCGCAATGAATCTTGCTGATTTTGTTAGCAGTTCTCAATAAACTCGTACCGGATGTCTGTTTAAAATTTCAGCGCAATCTGTTCAGCGATTCGGCTGATTTTCAACGTACACACACACACACACGCACGCACGCAGAAAAACAATTAGGGCCGTTTAAGTCGAATGGAAATCACTACGTTCGCTACGCTCACTCGTTCAAATTATGTTCAAAGCATTGGTCATTTTGAGTAAAAAGGTGATTGCCGAACGGTTGGAGCCACATTTTTGCTCAATATTTAGTACGTTGGTAAGAGATTCAATTGCTAATTAAATTTTAATTTTTTCTAAAAGTAAATTTGGCAATGTTTGTCAATTTGTGTTGAGTGTTTTATGTTATTTTACATGTTTTTTGGAGAATTTGTATCTTATTAACAATTCAAAGATTACTTCTGTAATATGTACAACCTTCACCAACAACTTAGTGTCAAAACAACATACTATGTGTAATAATTCAGGGGGTCATTATACTCAACAAGTGAACAAGTTTTCTATAACAAACTTCAGAGCAGTGAGAAGTTCCTCTCAAGAATTTTGGAGGCATCTAGTACGAAAGACGATGTCACATATATTATAATTATATGGATGAACATTTTTAGTTCACACTACAGACACAACACACCCTCTAAAATAATCCATTTCATTGGTATATGTGAACAAAAATGTTATACAGGCATTCACACATCATACATGGACTTATTACGTAGTGAGGTTATTACAACATGTCGTGGTTACAAAATATTACAAATATGTGCTGTGTTTTTGTTTTTTTCCATTATTGCAAGAATGTATATTTTCAAAGTGGAACACTCCTAATATTTCCTAATATTTATGTGTGAGTACTTACAAAGGACATTCTGTTGACCAAGTGAATGTACCTGCTGCTCATCAATTTCTCAGCGTCTTATAGCGCAATAGACTGAGCAGAGAGTGGCGAAGGGTCTATGAGGAAACTAATTTAAACTCTACAAACAAACAAGAATATTCAATTTATATAGAGTGAGTTGGCTGGTGGCAAATGAACCCGTTATTCAATCTTTCATAGCAATTATACTTGTTCGCGGAGCAAGGCGGGCTACCTCCACTATAACATGAGCACAGAGAATAGCTATGTATTTCCCTGCTGTTAGCATCTCGAGGGGACGAGGCCGGAATTGAAATTTGCGTTTTCTAGAATATGGTGGCAGCCAATCTGTAGGTTACATGCCTTTGAGTGTTAGTACATGTAGAAGGGATGAGTGTGGGGGAGGTAAGTTAGAAAAAGTTGGGGAGAATGCGGGAGAACACTACATAGACACGGACGTGATGGCCAACATCGACTACTAAAAATTAAAAATGTATTCTGTGAGAGGTTATGAGCAATTTAGGCTAACAAAATAAGCAATTAAACTGTATTAATTTCTAATTTCATGCACAGCAAGACATTTTTAGTGAAAAACAAATTGAAGTTATCTAAAACCAAACACATTTAGAGGCTTATAACACAATTAATACATGCAGAAGCAGGGATTTATAGTTTAAACAAAATTTATACCACTAAAATAAAAATGTAAATTATTTACCTTAACCAATTGACTACTTTTGAACACAACAAAACAAAGATTACATGTATTTTTTCCACAAAATCATGCCTTTGAATTCTCATAATCACGTTTTGTTGTTGCCTGAAGTCCTTTACAAAATCCCAATATTTAAATTCACAAAACTTGTCAGGAGGAATAAATACACGCAACACAATTTGAAATACGATTCACTGTCAATTCACCGCATTTTGGCATTATAAGAACGCAAATCGTTTTTAATCGTTACCAAATTACAAATTATGTTTGCCTTTGTGCATATTTAACAATATGGCAGGGGCGAAAAGTTTTTAAATTGAATTGATTTAATTGACGGTTTGTAAATCCCTACATGCAATGGTCATATATTAGAGTGACTATTATTATTTATCTGTACATAATCACGACCACCATAAATCACATTTCTGGTGGTATGAATTCGAGTTTAGCCCCATAACACAAATTGTCTTACCACCAGACGAATAACAGAAGTAAATCAATCGCTAGATTCTATTAAGTTACAAGCTGTAAATATTTGAATGTAATTATTGTTTAGAGTTTTGCATCCGAATTGGTTCATTAGTTTTACATGCGCAGAGCTCAGAAATAAAACACATCGCCGGGGATAAATCTCAAAAGTGTTGAATGGAAACATTTCCTATGCTTAATTAACAACAAGAGCAGCCATATTGCAATCCGAGCCTCGTTCCACCTAGAACGAAGTAAATAGCTGCCAATAAGCTTCAAGCTGTTATCCAAACAATGCACCATCGTTAAAAGCGCAAACACGTAGTTATTACAAAGTGCGGTGCTATTAATTATGTGCCTTGTTTCAAACACTATGTTAATAAACCACACTAGTTAGCTGCTGGCAGAACAGTTGGCGACGCAATCGTCTCGTCTTGCCGGGCCGGTTAGAAGCCATAAACTAGCAAGGATTATGTCTAGGAAGTAAGCTTAACTAAATACAACTTACGATTATTGTAAGGGAATTATAAAGATGTTATTAGTTGATAAATAAATAAAATTATTGGAAATATTGGCAATATAAAATATTGCACTTGTTTGACACCCTTCTCGTTGTCAATAAAATAAATATTAAAGTTTCAAAAATCAAATGTGTTTTGATTTGATTTATTCTAGGTTGTATTTCTTTCACCTGTTATTTATTTACGGAGCTAAGCTCCCCTAAAAGCATCACCGATTGGCACGCGTTTTTGTTTGTTGATGTTTTCTTTCAAGGAGGATGATACAGAAAGATTTTGATAACCCTGGTGGCTCAAGGGGCGAGGATATCCCCCAGAAAGTTGGAATAATACATACCCGGCACCTTCACCAAGTAAATTGATATGTTTTAGCTAGTGTGGTGAAGCAACGGTAAGCTTCGCTCCCTTTTTAATTTATTTTTAATTTATTTATTTAACGTCTATCCTATTCAGTTAAAAACTGATTTACAAAGGACAACTAAATAAATCTAATTTCATAGATACAGACACGTCGACTGTCGTACCACCATAAGTAGTAGACCATCGTAATTACCACCAAAAGACATGATTATAAATCTTCAATGGGGTGTTTAAATGTATTTATTGGATTTTAATTGTTTATTGATACTTGTACTATGTAATATTGATATTGTTACGAAGGTGAAATGTAGTTTGTGTGACTTGTCCAATGCTCATGTATGAGTCAATCGGGACCAATAAAAGAATAATAATAATAATAATAAATAATAAATAATAATAATAATAATAATAATAATAATAATATTTGTGTTATTATTATTATTATTATTAATACACCCCAAACGCTTGCATAATGTCCACAACGAAATTGAGGACGTCTATAGGATTTGCTTTATATTACCGGTAAGAGAATTATATTTCTACCGGCTGATTTTGAAGTACTTTTACGATACGAAATATAAAATACCCCGTGTGCATGATAAAGGAACTAGACTTGCTAGCCAAAACAAGTTTGTAGTACCATTAACAACGAATAAACATGGTGATCGCTGCTTGCGTTTCATGGTACCAAGAGTTTTTAATTCATTGCCACCTGAAATTTTAACGTTCGATAAAATATCCTTGATTAAGTTATACCTAAAATATTTTTACCTCGAGAACCTTTCTAAAGAACTGCAATGATTTTTGTGAACTTACTCCTTTTAAGAACTCATTTTCTGTTTCTTTTTTGTAAACTCTCACCTTGTGTGTGTATAATTGATTTACCTGATGTAATAAGTAAGTGTATATCGATTTTATTTATGTTTCTGCGATATTTTCCGATCAATTCGATGTTTATTGTATTTCCTTACGTCTCTGTGTGTACTTTGTCATTTATATTATTGTGTAAAATTGTTAATTTTAATCATATTGTAGAATGTTTCAACGGCCTTCAGCTATGAGCTTAAACCTAAGTTATTTTGATACATTAATGTGACCCACTGATAAGCCTTCGGGTTTAGTGGGATAATGTATGCTATGTTTGTACTCTTATGTTTTTGCTACATACAATAAAAAAAAAAAAATTATTATTATTATTTTTATAGTATATTACTATTATTATAGTATTCCAAAGAACATCAGAGATTTAGAGACTATTTATGAAACCAAAAGACAGCTAAAGGCATTTTTATTACGAAATATGCAGTGAAGTTAGGGTTGTTGTGTATTTGTTACATAAGTGTTTCATAATTTAATGTACATGAATTAGCACTCTAATTTTTCACTGTTCTATATCTGTTCTATTCAATGTTTATTCACTGTATTATCTGCAAACTGTTGCTTCACAAAAATGTTTTTGGCTAGTATAAGTATTTAATTTGCACATTAATTACTTGTTTTTATCTACTAATTTAATCTTTTATTTTAGTGTTATATATTTTTATTTTTATTTTATTTTTTATTACGCGCTGAGTCATTCACTGCTTACTGATACTTACTGTTACTTCATTAACTATTGTATTGCTATCTAGAATTTTGAAATATTGAATTAGTTAAAAATCATTATTTGACATGCATGATTTTCTTTAATGTAACATGTTCCACAGTTAAGCTGTCCTGTGCAGCTTGTGGATGGCCGAACTTGTTTGATAAAAAATGTAAAAGAGATATGTATTTCAATAAAAAAAAAAAAAAAAATCATTATTATTTTATTGGATGTATTTCATACAAACTCGGTCAAAACCGGGGGCTAACATGTTGTACGGACTTACGTAAAGTTACTTCCATGTGTACCTATTACATACATTATTACTTTTGTCTTAACTCTAACTAAAAATAAGTCATTTATAAATTGTAATATTGTTTGTAGATGATGTTTTCCTTTCTGCTGTGTACGGTCGTGGCCGATTTCTCGTTGCCATCCTAGCATTTGCTCTTCGGACTATGGGAAACCACGAAACCATGTCAGGATGGAAGCTGTCTCGGAATCTCGAAGTATCATTCTTAGTTTAGAAATTTACGAACTATTCTACACGTGTTGAGTTTTAAACTGCCTTTTGAGTCTCGATGTATACATTGGGTTGAAGATCTAGTTGTTAATGCTTTCATGTAGCTTCTTCGGTATGATGCCGTTGGCTGATATAATGAATGGGATTGTATTTACCTTTATCTGTTTCCACATCTTCTTGATCTCAATTGCAAGTTCACTATACTTGTCAATTTTTTTTTTTCCACGTGGGTCTCGACGTTATGGCACATTGGGATGCAACGTCGATAAGGGTAGTTTCTTGTTTCTTCTTGTCAATTATTATTAAATCCGGTCTGTTGTGATGTTATCGTTTGGTCTTTATAACGTGCGGTCGTAATATAATTTGTAATCTTTACTATCTAGTACTTTCTCTGGTTTGTATTTGTAGTAAGGTGTTTTGTGTGTCAATGAGGTTGTACTTGATTGCTAGTTTTTGATGAATAATGTTAGCTACTTGGTTATGTCTGTAGAGGTAATCTGTTTGACATAGTGACTTGCACCCGGATATGTATGTGTTCGATTGTTTCACCCTTTGCACTACATTTTCTACATTGATCGTTTACTGTCGCATCTTGTATTAAAGTATTTTTTATAATTGTTCGTCGCAATCACTCTGTCTTGAATAGTATTATATTATTATTATTATTATTATTATTATTATTATTATTATTATTATTATTATTATTATTATTATTATTATTATTATTATTATTACTCATTCTAGTTACAATACACAATGCATTTTGATTTATAAGGAATCTAATTAATCGAACGTTACAAATTAATCGTGTATCGCCCCACGCAGTTTAACACTTGGAATTCTCATACCCCTTAAATAAACACGACTAAGTCTTTATCTTTCAATATAAGTGACAAGCATTTAATAAAACCCTTTTCAGCGATGTGCGTTTAAGTTACGCGCTGGTGATTGCGAACAAAACGCTAAAGCAACGTTGAATTCCCTTCCATAACCTTATCTTTCATATGCTACAGCTACCCCGGCCCGGCCGGGTCGTCCCACTACACGGGACAGACGGAGCAAAAACCCTCGCAAGGTATAGCTTAGGCTGTCAAATTTAGATTACAAGTACGGGCTCTATCCGCGGTAAGCTAAAACTTGAATTAAATCTTTACCATGCGTATTGCTGTATTAAAGCGTTGAAAAACATCAGCCACCATTGTACATATTCAGAATTTAGAGGCAAGAGGCAGACATTGTTCTAATTATTAATGCACATATTGGAATAAAATAAATTTTCCGTATGAAGGGGTAAGTTATATTTTTTCAACTAAAAATAAACATGCCATATTTATTACTGACTTCTCATATGAATTAATGTAAGATACATTTATAAATAAATAGGCTACGTTGATATAATTTTGTATCGTTGTTATTATTATTATTATTATTATTATTATTATTATTATTATTATTATTATTATTATTATTATTATTATTATTATTATTATTATTATTATTATTATTATTATTATTATTATTATTGCAACCTATCGCGGTGGCGCGAAAAAGAAAAGCGAAAAGAAATGTTGGATGACACCTACCCTCCTTATAAGCATCAAAGAAAGAGATAATCTATTTAAAAAGTGGAAAAATTGTAACACCGCAGCAAAATCATTGTACAGGGATGAATACAAATCAGCACGTAATTTAATAAACAAAAAGATTGGACTGGCAAAAATAAAATTTTTTTAAAGATCAGATAAATAAATCGAAAAATAACTTAAAAGAAACGTGGCAAACGATTAACGAAATCTTAGGTAAAAAGAAAAAACTGTCTGTAGACGAAGTAATTCACAATCATTTAGGGAAGCATAACAGAGATAAGGAAATAGCTGACAATTTTGCGGAATCGTTTGTAAGAGAAGTTAAAGAAATTCAACATGAGTGTAGCATAAGTACGAGCCGCAACGTTAAAAACGATGCTGAGTGCCAATCTTTTTTTATGCCACCTGTAAGTGAAACTCAAATACGATCTATTATACAGAACATGGATAATAATAAACAACCGTGGTTGGGATGGTGTCAGAGTTCAAGACTTAAAATTGTTGATAGATGATATAAGCCCAGTCTTAACCAAACTAATAAATTTATCGATTGAAACAGGAACAGTACCGGCAAACTTAAAGACATCAATAGTTCGACCAATTTACAAAAAGGGAGATCATTTATCATATTCTAATTACAGGCCAATAGCACTCTTGTCAGTTATAGAGAAAATTCTGGAACGTTGTGTGGCCGATAAGTTGTCTGCTTATTTGGAAAAATTTAAAATCATTGATAGACTGCAGTATGGTTTCCAGAAGGGCAAAAGCACAAGTGATTTGCTTATCAAGTTCTCAGATTTTGTTAACACGAAATTAAATGATAACATGCATGTAGTAGCTTTATTTATTGATTTTTCTAAAGCGTTCGATACGTTGAACCACAGTAAGTTATTAAAAATGCTTGAAAATGTTGGTATAAGAGGCCAAATTTTAAAGTGGTTTTCCAGTTTCTTAACAGATAGGAAACTTTTGGTCAGAATAGGGGAGTGTTTCAGTAAAGAAAGAGAGATTGTGACTGGTGTTCCGCAAGGCTCCATATTAGGGCCGTTATTGTATCTCATTTATGTAAATAATATGACTAAGTGTATGAAAAATTGTACCGTTTTTATGTATGCTGATGACACTGTCCTGTTGTTTGCCCACAAGATCTTATCTACTGCGGAATTAAAGCTACAGCAGGATTTCACGCAATTATTAATGTGGACTCACGATAATAATTTAATAATTAATGCGGGCAAAACCAAGATATTACATATTTGTTCCCCTCTGAATCATAACCGGCAGCAACCTCTTCAAATATTGTTTCACTCTTATGAATGCCTACATGGTATGGTAGATGGAAATAACTGTTTAAACTGTGATGTATTTATTGAGAGTGTTGATAGTCACGTGTATTTAGGTATCACAATTGATAGATTTTTGTCATGGAGGCCTCACATTGTATCCTTGTGTAAACGCCTAAGATCTTGTGCATTTCAGTTATTTAAGTTAAAAATGGTGTTACCTTTCAAACTTTTACGGTCTGTGTACATTGCTATAGCTGAATCTATTATTTCATATGGTTTGTTGGCCTGGGGCTCTGCTTCGCTCTCTCACGTGAATTTAATATCAAACCTTCAAAATGCAATGATTAAAACAATTACACCATGCTTTTTACAAAACAATGTGAACTACAATAGTATAGCCATGAAGTTTAAATTTTGTAATGTACTACCTTTATCATACCTGTACATGTATAAATTCATTTTAAAATTTTACTTTAATAGAATGTATAATGTTCCGTACGATGGTAGGGGGGTCACGAGGTGGAGAACAAGAGGAAATTACATTTTACCACAGTTTAACAACAAATATGGAAAAAGAACAATTTTTTACTTAACACCTGCAATATTTAATAGCCTTCCCGTTCATCTACGAAATTTAGATAAAATATCAGCCATAAAATCAGAAATTAAAGGTCATTATCTTGAAACTATGCGCAACGATGACGTCAGTTGCTGACCACTACCCCTACCATGGCGCAACATTTTATAATTGTTTGAGTTCAGTTAAATTGAGTATTATTGTATGGTTCATTCTTGACGTTTGTTATTGTTGTTGTTATCATTTATGGAGTTCCTAGTAAGGTTTTTTATGTATTGTTATTGTAATAACTCACACTTATCGCAGATATTTCATGTATTTTTTGTATTTATTTAAACCACAGACAAGCCTTTTTATAAGGCTTTGTGGAAAGAAGCTTATTCCATTTTGTACATGATGTTAAAATAATAAAAAATAAAAAAAAATTAAAAATTATTATTATTATTATTATTATTATTATTATTATTATTATTATTATTATTAGAGAAATCATATATTTTACGAGTCATTTCGCTGTGTTGGTTTTTATTTAATTACCTGACGTTTCGATACGACAGTGCGTATCATCATCTGAGGCAACACTGAAAAACTTGACATCAGAGATGGTTTTTGTTGAATTCTTTTGCTGCTTCTTTCGCTCTGATTGTCATTGTCCAAAGAACTAGAAACATCTTGACTTCCTTGATGCTGCTGCTGCTGCTGTTGTTGTTGTTGTGGCAGTGGTTGTGGTTGTGGCAGCAGCATCAAGGAAGTCAAGATGTTTCTATAGTTCTTTGGACAATGACAATCAGAGCCAAAGAAGAAGCAAAAGAATTCAACAAAAACAATCTCAAATGTAAAGTTTTTCAGTGTTGCCTCAGATGATGATAAGCACAGTCGTATCGAAACGTCAGGTAATTTAATAAAAACGAACACTGCGAAATGACTCGTAAAATATATGATTTCTCCAATATTTCGGGCTGTGAAAGCATCAAGCAAAAAATTATTATTATTATTATTATTATTATTATAATTATTATTATTATTATTATTATTATTATTATTATATTATTATTATTATTATTATTATTATTATTATTATTATTATTATTATATAAACTCTCACCTTGTGTGTGTACAATTGATTTACCTGATGTAATAAGTAATTGTATATTATCGATTTTATATTATGTTTCTGTGATATTTTCAGATCAATTCGATGTTTATTGTATTTCCTTACGTCTCTGTGTGTACCTTGTCACTTATATTATTGTGTAAAATTGTTAATTTTAGTCATATTGTAGAATGTTTCAACGGCCTTCAGCTATGAGCTTAAACCTAAGTTATTTTGATACATTAATGTGACCCACTGATAAGCCTTCGGGTTTAGTGGATAATGTATGCTATGTTTGTACTCTTATGTTTTTGCTACGTACAAAAAAAAAAAAAAAAAAAAAAAAAAAAATTATTATTATTATTATTATTATTTTTTTATTATTATTATTATTAATATTATTATTATTATTTTATTGAAATTGACAAGTGCTTTTCGTGGGAAAATCATATTATTAAGTTATGTAATCGGATTCGCCCATGTGCAGCACAACTATACCACTTAAAGTACATTCTCCCTTACAACTTACTGCGAACGGTTTATATTTCTTTAGTTGAGTCAATCATCTCTTATGCTGTGTTGGCCTGGGGTAATGCCTCAAATGTGTACATAAATCAAATTTCCAACTTGCAGATAAAGATTTTAAAAACTATCCTTCCTAATCACATAACTGAGATGTGTTCCTCAAATGAACTTTTCGAAATAACTGGCTTACTCCCTGTAAATAAGTATTTACGTATAGGTTAATCTTAAGTTATTATTATAGTAATGAGTATAAATCGAAATCGACCATACATCTCCACAAGAATGAAGGCCGCTAATAACTTTCGAGTCCCATTTTGTGTAAACAAATATGGTGAAAGGTCGCTAAGAACTAGTGTACCGCAGAGTTTCAATTTATTGCCTAAAGAACTAAAAGATTTAGATAAAATTAGTAAAGTTAAGTTAAAAGTAAAAGAATTTCTCTTGTTTAATGACGTTTAATTTAGTATAACGTTTAATTTTGTATTAAATTTATCTAATATTCTAATTTATTAAGTTGTGATATGTACTATTTTAATGTGCTTGTTGAATGTATTCATAATTGATAATAATTTGGCAACTGCTCAATGTGTTTACGGTTATTGACATATTGTATTGATTATATTAGATTGGATTATTTAGTATTTAGTATAATGTCCTGTGTCTGACATAATTTGATATTGATTATTATGCTCTTACATTGTCCGTAATTTTGTATATTATAATTAGCCCACAGACAAGCTTCTGATGAAGCTTTGTGGGATATCGAATCAAGTAGAATATGTATGATGTGTAATACTATGCTTTATTATTAATAAAAAAAAAAAAATAAAAAAAAATTATTATTTTATTATTATTATTTTTATTATTATTATTATTATTATTATTATTATTATTATTATTATTATTATTATAAATATTTTTTCAAAGCTTTGTTTTGTAACAGTTTTACAGTAATCGTTCATTAAGTAGACCTGTACAAACCCTACTTTAAAACACACAAAAAAGAGATAAACCCTGTAAATTCTAACATAAAAGCTCTCTTTAGGAACCCTAGAAAAATCCTGGGCTTGGAATCATCTCTTTTTCAGACTTGACAGAATACCTGAAAATAAACGAATAAATAATAAAGTCTTCCGTCTGATAAAGCAAAGCTCGTAGCTTGCTGTGATATAGTTATTTGGCTTTGGTTCAAGTGAAACATCTTTCAACCGTAAGAGATATTAATGTGAACGCGCCTTCCTCTAAGAAAGCTTCGTAGCTTGAACCTGCGGAATCTCCGACCCAAATAGCAATTTTTTTCATATATAAAAAATTATTAATTTATTAATGCTATTTCGTTTAACAAAGGCAATCAAAAAGATTGTTGAATTGATTTTGAATACATCATAATATTTTCATTTGTTGAGACTTGAAATGGCGTACCATTTAATTTGTGTGTTCGCGTAGATGAGCTAATAATCGGTATTTTGTGAAGGGCAACTGGGTTTGACTAGAGGTGCGGCTATAGTTGCTGCATTACGTGAACTACTGATAGAGCTAACGACACTTTGCAACGTTTGCAAATGTTTAATGGGTAATAATGGCATTTATCGTTGATTGTTTTCCCAGTAAATGACCGCATAGAGGCTTGAGGTGCGTCGCTGCCGCGGCGTGCGGGCGACGTGGCGATTATCTGCAGCCGCGCCAGATTAGCAAGAGCGACAGGAAGTGGGACGGGGAAGAGGGTATTTAAATTACCCTCCAGGGTACGAGCAGTGAGCGCGTATCATTCATTGCATTGTGCCACGGTGGGTGCGGCGAGCGCGTTCGCAAAAACAACAATTGCTGTGTTTTTCTGTTGTGGAGGAAGAAATAAATGTATGGTAGACGTGTAAAATACAGAGGGTATTAAGGGTAAGCGGGCGCCCCCACGCCACGAGAATGTGTATGTGCATTTAGCGTAAACTGTTGCACATTTTGATACCCACATGAACTAATAAAACAAGAGAAATTAAATGCAATTTGCAAGATTGAGGTGCCCTACAAATATTTTTCATTATACAAAATTAAATAAGAAAACAAGAGGTCTAAACAAAGTTATTAATCTATTCAGATCTACAATGCACCAACAATCCAGAAGATACACGATTTCGAATGGTGGAGGTGCCGGGTCTCGCCTTGGCTCATACTAAAAAACATTTCGTTTACTTTAATTTGATTCAGAATAATAATCAACTCTCAACTTTCAACTAAATCGCTTTGTCTTTGTATAGAGTACACTAAAGATATTTTCATTGTTTTAAGCTTTAATATTATTGAGGGCGTTGCTAAGGTGGGGTCGCTACTAAATTGATGGTTTTAAGTTAACATAATGAAGTTTATGGTCTTTCGTCAAAAATGTGTTTGGAACTGTTTATTTATGAAACCATATCCGAATTAATTAATTCAATTAATTTATAATGCCAAAACACATACACAGAATGTGTTCATAATTGCTAATTAATGCTTATATTGTTCCCGTTTGTTATGTTGGTGAAGTGTGTAAACATTAATTTGTAATAGAATTTTGCACGTTTAGTTGTTATGTTATTTCATTATATTTATAGCAAACTTTGCAAAATTAATTTGTTCATACTGGATTTGGGATAATGTATAAAAGCATTGCATTCAGACTTAGTGGTTCGTTCAGTTGTTAATGAGCAATGGCGTTTGAAAACAAATGCTGGAAATTAACTTAGCTTTTGGAAACACTATTACATTGTTCACAATAATATAATATGGTTACAAAGGTCTAACTTTACAATAACGTGTCCCACAGCGAACACAAGACAACAATAGATGTGTTTTCAAATTCCCCATTAACATTCATTGTAAACACGTGACCCATTTCTCTCGTAATTAACCTCAACCGAAATAGTACACAATCCCGAGCTTCGTTCATTTGCATATCAAACAATTATCTGCGAATGTAAATATGTCAATAAAAAAGTTTCACAAATAGCTCTTTAATGCTCTGGTGTAAATACATGTATTTTGTATTTACCTTGAGTATACAGCGAGCAAAAACTCATAGCTAACACCTTTATGAGATTAGCGACGTAGAGTGAAGAGTTGGATGGTGAATAATACATCTGTGCATGTGTCGAGTGTAACGCGAGAACACTTTTTAGAGAGGCACTCGCACCCGAGGGCAAACTCTACAAGGCACACCGAGAAACTTCCTCAATATGTAAATTGAGACTGACGTAGCAAGAAGCAGGCGTTTCATGATGTCAGACAATAATTACCATAAGCTAGACGCTGCGAAGTAGTTGGGCATGCGGATCCGATGTCGTTAGTGGTCGCTTCATAATCACCCGACGTTTTATCCTCTCCCTCACAAATAATCACCTCTTTTGTTGGTTTTATCTGCTTTGTTGTGACCACACTCACTTAAACCTCCCACATTTCTTCGGTGAAGTTTATCATGGAAATGTAAAACAAAGAACTTTGAAATGTTATCAGATTTTTAAATTAAATTAAAGTGGTCCTTTAGATACGGAGATTTATCCTTAAATACGCAAAGTGTGAATAACAGTGGAGTATTTATTATAACTCTGGTTTAATGAGCTAAAATGCAGGAAGCTCATTAACAGGCTGAAGTTTCTAAGGATATAAATAAGTATTAATTACTCGAGACATTTAGATCCATTGTGTTTAGAAAAATGCGTCTGGTCTCGACTCTGTAAATACACCACCTCGTAAATCAAGAGAGATTTATAGACTCAGACCAGTCTGATATTTCTTTGTCTTCAAAACCACGTAGCTTTACGTCTCAGCAGCACGCCAATATTACACAATATTTAAACTTACTCAAAATACGCCGATGTTATATACTAACTAAATTTATAACTAGCTGATGCATTTCGTCAAAAGCAATGCGAAGTGCAAAAACAAGTTGGATGCTTATCTGCAAATGGTCAACGAAATTGCTTTTTTTTTTGGGAATTGAAATTGAATTGAAATGAAACGAGATTGCGTCGGGGCCTACAGGGTTGGCTTGGTCGCTTTAATTTAAAGTCCTCCACTGAAAATCAGTTATGTAGCTGAGTGGATAGACTCTAAATACAATTTATTTTATTTATTTATTTATTTATTTATTTATTTATTTATTTATTTATTTATTTATTTATTTATTTATTTATTTATTTATTTATTTATTTATTTATTTATTTACTTATTTATTTATTTATTTATTTATTTAACCGGTAGACATGATCGCTATCAGGAAAGACAAGAAGTTAGTTTTGATTTGGACCCTACAGTTTGCTTAGGAACAAGTGTAAATCAAGCTGAGGAGTTAAATGTAAAACAACGAACTGATTATCTACCCTATATAATACCGGACCTTGCAAACAGGTACCTAACAAAGGAAGTTATTAAGATGTGAACGGTTTGATTTTGGGAGCTCAGCTCTATTTCTTCCAGGACTTTCTACATATATTCTGAAGGATTCGGCCATTACTTTGCCAAACCATATAAAACAGAAATTAATTTATAATTTGTTCAATTTTTTTTTTCTTAAAGCTGGATTCTTGTGGTTACCCAGCAATTGTTTTCTCTCCCAACCCCAACTATTATTAACGTTATTCCAAACGTTTTTTTAAACGTTAAAAGACAGCGTTATTTTTAGGAGAAAATATTCGTATATACTAACTGCATTTTACATCCAAACATAATCAAATCACTACTGTCTTTAGCATTTTAGTAATGATTGCAAATTTCAAATTATTGGCAAATTATATAAATAATGATAATAATAATGATGATATTAATTTTATTCAATATTATTGTTAGTAAATTATATTAATGTATGAAAATATCTGACATAATGAATTGTTGCAAAGAGACGAGCTTTTTATCAATCTTGATCTGAGTCCGTCGTGTGATGTATCTGGACTCGCATTGTTTAGTTTTGAGAAGAAATCTGTCTTAAGTTTATGATCCCTGTGTTTCTCGTTGGGAGTGAGTGAGGGGGATAGTGGGGGAAGAGGGAACAAGCTATGCCACGAGGGGAGCATATGTTTGGTAACTTGAACTTGTCCGGCGATGCCTTGAGTTCTACTTGTGGTTATGGCACAGATAACGGGTGGCTCTTCTCAGTATCAACACACGAACCAGTAAAGACTAATAGAGATAATGAGAGTAGGGGAGATTGAGGGGAAGTAAATAAGCTCAATGCGCAACATAACGCTTGCTACATACAAACACGGGGTAAATACAGACCTAGGATTGGTTAAATTAATTATTGAGACTATTAATGTTTACTCGCAGATATGTATCCCCTTTGTTTGCAGATTATAGCTTTATCTGAATGTAAACCTTAATGAAACGAAACTTGTCGTCCGTCTCTAAAGCTGCAACATTTTGTGTTTCCAGGGCTGCAACATGTGGACGAGGGCTACACAACAGACAACATGAGCATGTTCCCGTACTTTGACTTCAACGTGCCACGCAACGTGACTACAGCCGTGAGCCAAACAGCCTTCCTGCATTGCCGCGTCGAGCAGCTGGGAGACAAGGGGGTGAGTTCACGGACACGGACACGGACACGGACACGGACACGGACACGGACACGGACACGGACACGGACAAGGACAAGCGTACACACACCAACATTCACACGCAGACATGACAAGCATGAAAAACCGACCTCTGTAATGTTATTTATAGGCAATTATCGGTGTTGATTGTGAGCCGCCGGACCGACACAATAACCACCCCTAATGAAGGGCTTGTCCCCGCGCCGCGATGGAAGCGGCATCAATCCAGCTGATATACGGCAGAGATGGCGATGAAAGCAGCTCAATTACTTTAAGTAGACCTCAGCGCCACTATCGGATCGCGCCGAGCCGATCTAGCGGATGTTTGCAATACATTTACTTCTGTGATTCTAGTGGGGAAGAGAGGTGGATTCCCATGGAAATCGCGGTCGCGGGAAAGCGCTTGGTTAGAGGTTCAGTCAACACAGCACTGACGAGATTAAATGCATTTTGCAACTTTATAAAACTCCCACGGAGAGCATGCAGATATAAATAACATTTGCTCCCGGGAATCAATTATTTTGACGGCGAGTAAAAACATTTTTTACATTCCACAGAACATTAGATATAATAGATCAAACGTTAGCACAGTTTGAATATATTATTGTTTGTGGACACATACTGAAACAATTTTTACATATAGTTATTTTAATAAACTACTTCAATTTAATTCCAAACTTTTCACTATTTTTGTATCCACGCAAACTATAGAATATTTTACCAGAAAAAGAATTTCAATCTCATTTCATTCAAAATTGGTGAAAATTGGTAATAAATTGGCAATAAAAACGTATAGACAGTGTTGAATCCAGCTATGATCCCGGGGGGGCTTCGCCCCCCCGGGAATAAATTGACTACATGCACTATATATTCCTTCATTTTTTAAATGTCACTTTGCCGTTTTTGAAAGGGCACGAACATATTGCTTTGAAGGTTGTTAAGGTTTATGTTTGTAATTGTTATCAAATAGGCAGACCCTACGAAAAACGTGTGGGCAACTCACGAGGTCAAGAACTAGATTTGTAAATGTATGGTCATTCGAAGGGTTCCGACTTCTGTTTAGGAAATTCCAAATTATGTCTTCTTTTGTTTGTTGGCTTGCAGTCGAACAGATGGAGTATGTTGGGTAAATGGTCAGTGTACTTTTCGATGTGAAAACACTATTATCAGGTAACAAATGCGTAGGCATCCTGTAAAAGGAGGGATCAAACGTAGTTTTCCTTGTATATTAGGCTAAAAACTGATACTTGCTTCCTATTAGTCGAATTTTACAAAATCGTGCTGTGATTGGTAAAAAAAATAACAGTTTTTCGCCCTGTTTGGAAAATATTGTATGTGTTTTCGTTGCTAAAATTACCGTTTTTTTTAATCTAGCGGTTTGAAGGTTAAATCTAGCGGATATTTAGGATCTTTTAGCGTCCGCAAAACACAAAAACTACATTATTTCGATATTGCGCTCAGACCACAACTTTCTTCTAAAACGCACCAAACGCACTCTTAAAAACCTGATTTTCAAAATTTTCGCCTGCGGCGCTATTGTTGGGGGGCGCCCCCCAAACCCCCCGTACTTTGTCCCTAAGTAATACCCCCGGGATGTTCAATAGCACCCCCGGGATGAAAAGTCTGAATTCAACACTGCGTATAGATTATGAATTTACTCTCACACTCATTCACCATCAAACATGTTTAATTAGTATTATATATTTACAAATTATGTGTTTAAATTGTGTTTATATTATTGTAGGCATAGTGTTGTGGGGGGTCTACGATCTAATTCCTACCCCTAACAATGTGATTGTGAGTTTGTTCATGGCCATATTAGAATAAATATAAAATAACAATAACAATACCAAACGAAAACAACCAAAACGCACATGTTATATCACGATTTTTAGAATTATTACAAAAAATACAAAATACAAACCAGTTTTCATATTCTTAACTGTTAGCGAGATTAAAATCGTCAACGAAAGTGCCTTATGAACTCTGGCGTATTAACTATTTTAAAGTCTTGGAACCTTCCCCAGGACAGGTTCATTTGTTAAAAGCCGAGACAAGGCTGGGAAATGTGTGTACCCCTTTAATGAAGATAAATAGGCGCAGTATTTCAAACTATGCTGCTGACATGTACCTAACACTCGGTGTCAACTCCAGCCCTTCCTTCGGGAAGATAAGAGTGGATTATTATTAAACGGGCCTCACACATACTAGCTGTTATCGTCAGAGGGAATTAGAGTGTTTGATAATCTTGAACACACAGCATTGATTACTGTCATTATTTTCTCAGTTGGCCCTAGGGCCTAGTATTTCTTTAAATTATTACGTTACTGTATTTTTTCAAACAATACATCACATTTAGTTTGGAGAGTTATTTAATTTTTTACTTTGTTCAAATCAACGAAATTGAATGAAATGTTTTCTTGATGTTCGTAACTTTAAATTTAATTTCTTTTCGTATTGGAATTGCGTTTTGTGCTACGATTTCTATTGATAACGACCAACTTTGACGTTATCAGTTCCGCCCTTGAAAACCTTCAAATTTAAATTGATGCTTCATAGCGTAAAATATTAAAAAATACTATTAATTTAATGTAATTTCTTCGAGTATTTATTCGCCTCTCCCGTTCAGTCGCTAAAGCACACCACAAATTATTTTAAATTATGTTTTTATTTGTGGACAAGAAACCATTATTTACATATTTCTGATTAAAACTAAGGGTTGTCATCACAATGTACGTGTTTGTTAACAAAGTATCCAATGTCCGATCACGTTTGCTGATAGCTTCTAAAACCCATCAGGTAAAGTGTTTGCTCGAAGAGTTTGTGTTTTAGCCCTTTGATCTTCGCTAGGTGTAGCTAGGAGCGGCCACATCCATCGATCACCTGCCAATTACCACCGCCTACCTCCAGCCAGGCAACCAATAATAAACTTATCATCCCCTCGGTATTGTGATGTGCCCCACGGACAGCTTTCGACTCACTTAATTCACTCTGACATCGCTTACTTACGGGAACCGGAGCTGGCCGAAGTTACGCTTCGAGTTGAAAGGAACGAAAAACAATCTTTCGCTCGAAGTAACGAATATGCTGTTTCAATGAATTGTCAGCAAACAGTAACATGGAATGAATAGACAATAGCATGCATTGAACTTTTTTTTAACTTTATAGTGTGTCCGATCATCAATAATCTAAAAACAACGGCATGTAGATGTTATATCTAGATAAAACAGGTATCAAAAAGTATTACTCGGGGCGAAGGAGCCTCATTTACCGCAATTACATACATGTTGGTGAATAATCCATAAAAAATTGTGAACTGCCGATCGAACATGGAGATATGCCGATAAGCATGAAGAAATTCTCAAGTTAATAGTCATCATCACATTTGTGTTCAGTCGTCAAGTTGCCATGATGTTTGCACGTATATTTTATGATTACTTACTCAAAATACAATTGTGAGAACTTATAGTTTTAATTAAAATAAAATTAATGTGTAAAAATAATGTGAATTCAGGACTTTAAGTCGTAGGACTCAAGCTTTTTTCTCAATGAGGACATACGTGGCCGACCATAGTTATTAACACACACTTGATAATTCACTATCACCAGTAATACTGAACACACATAACAAAAACTTGTAGAAATACAGCCAAACCTTACACACTCTAGTACAAATATTTGGTTGCCAAATGGTGCCAAAAGTGGTCACAACAGGTCACCAAAGTTCACAACTGGATGCAAGTGTCGCACGTGATCACCACAGCAGCAACAGGGTTTCGCAACAGTCTTTTTTGTCAAATACTGCATTGCAGAGTTGGTGACCCGTATGGCTGCCTTTTGGTGAACGTTTGGCTGTATATATTTCTTTTGAAAATTTCGGTGCGACCTTTGGGTTTAATCACTTGTAACCTGTTGGCGATCAAAAAAAACCTTGGTTGATCTGTGGTGACCGCTGGCGACCGTTGTGCAATACAAATACTTTACCGGGACTCAAAAGAAATGAGATCTAAAAAAGGGCCAAGCTCATCTACCCTTCCACATTTGTGCATTCTTAATTCATAAACGTACAGTGTCCCGTAACAGCATCCTTGAAAAGCTTGGCAAAATAGAATTTGCAATTATTAATTTACACGAAATAATTCATCCAAGTTCTATTTTCTAATAATTAATTTAAACGTAATATCATGCAAATTCTATTTTGCCAAGCTTTTCAAGGATGATATTACGGTACACTGTACATTTATGAAATAAGAATGCGCAAATGTGGAAGGGTAGATGAGCTTGGCCCTTTTTTAGATCTCATTTCTTTTGAGTGTGTAAGGTTTGGCTGTATTTCTACAAGTTTTTGTTATGTGTGTGATCTCATTACTTTTTCAAGTTCCATTGCAAAATTATTTGTTAAAATATAATAATTTTATCAAAGTTGATTTAATTTCTATGGTATTAGCAATAACAATAGGATGTAAAATATCTAGGCCCAGATTCATGTACATATTTTATCCTGGGTATAGGTGGTAAACCATGGTATAACGACGGTATAAGGACTGGTTAAGTCTAGGCAACTCACATCCAATCGAAACTTTACCTTTTCTACTGCATTCCACAGCCATGTAAATCAGCAGATTATCAAAAGAACACTGAAAATTTGCACCGTCTTTTGTTTTACATTTTTATTTAGTGACAGGAGAAGAATAGTATCCTTGGACAGGAGTTTTGCGTGAGATCATTAAAAGAAAAGAAAAGGCGTATTATTTCCGTGCATTTTTGTATAGCCTAGGTGGACAATCATACTATTGTTTATCTGCATTAGGCTTTTAGTAATCAAAACTAGTTATTTGTGCGGGAAGTGTGTCAGAACAATTGGTTGTGCAGGCCTAGAGTTGGCTAGGAAAGGCCTAGGGCTTGTCAAACATGTAATGTTGGTATTAATTTTATCTAGTCCTATAGCCTAATGGAACTTAAGACCTACACTGATGTATTATAAATAATTTTCCATATCTGGGCCTAGGCCAGGGACGGTTTCTGATTGGTTTTATGAGAGTAATGACAAATTTTCTCGTTTCACACATAGAAGTAAAATTTAAAATCTCCGCCATTTGTTTACGTATTTTCTTATCCCCGTGGAAGGCGGAACCGCACTTTAATGCCTAACTCTGCTTATACCGTCAACAAGTGTCAAGTAACTATAGTTACTTGTTGATTGTATGCCTGTATAAGGCTTATTTAAAAACCTTTATTTGGAAGCCTTCCAGCAAACTTTTTCAACTTTTTCTTTCAAAAGACACTTTATCACTATAACTTTAATGTCCATGAAAAATATGAACGTTGTAGCCCAACCCGTTTGGTCAGAATCGCGGGCCGATTGAAACTGGCGAATGAGACAGTAGTAGCAGTAGTAGCATTAGTAGCTAACATCCTTAAAGTGATTTTGAGCATGTTTCAAGCCATTTTTTCACCAAGAAGGAATGCTCGTACCCCAACTAAATTTGGATGTGTTGTCGGGTACCTAAATCCCCTCGATTTTGATAGTTTTCAAGTTCACATCACGTTTCATGACGGCTGGGTAACACCTGGAAATCACCCCAACTCTGCTTGCTGTATAAGGTGCTTGAGTGTGTAGCGCACCGCGGCTTGGCTGCGGCGCCCTAACGGGCACCTAGATATGACAGCAACATGTTTCATCTCAATGATATGACAACAATCTCTCTACCGAGCCTCGTCGCCTTACGAAGAATCTGATGTGATATTGATTTCCTTCAACCTGCGATGCTCCCCGCGATCACTTTATTAAACCCTTATACTAAGAGAATCCTCTTCTTGAGTCTCCTCCCAGAGTGTATTAATTAAATTTAAAATTGCCATTCTGATGGCGAGATAAAGCTCTATTTCTCTTTAGCAAGAGCCTTTTAGTTTTCCAAATCCTTTTAATCTAACCGTATATTCATTATTTGTATTGTGTAAATCCACACAAAACCAGCTCTAAGCTCATTTAATGCTAGGAATTTATTAAATCTCGCATTTGTTTTGTTGATAATTCTATTTGCCTCGACTGAATACAACGTGTGAGTTATCTAGAGAAACTCTAGCAACTCGCAGCTCGCTATCAAGTAACAATGTGCATGCATTTTACTCGCTTTTACATTTCCCTGTGTATTTTCTATGAAACGATTACACGTTTCTTCGGTAAACGAAACAAATCGAATGTTTTACAGATTACTTTATCGAGAAAAATGTTTTACTTAATGTGTGTAGTAGTGCGTTAACATATTTCTACGCGTAGGAGAATGAGTTTGTAGTTTCAGTTAGTATAGACAATTGAGGCGTTTCTTTAAGTAGTGGAGTGGCACAATCCCCATTTAAAATTATTGTGCAAGAGAAAAAATGAGACCCTGCGAAATGACCCGTTTTTCACACTTTTTAAATTGTATTGTGTTATAGTTATTTTAGTCTTTTAAAAATAAAATCAGACTCTTAGAGATATTAAGATAAGTTGCGATAGTCGATTATTGAGGACAAATAAAACCGTAAACATTCGTGACCTTTACGTTATTCGCTCCCTCGGACCCTCTTCCCTTTCTTCCATACACTTTGGATCCATCATGTAAGACCATGCGGACAGTCTTTTTATGTAAATAGTATTAGGGATTGAGATCTACGATGTTTGGAGATGTTTATATCCTTAAATTCTACTAAGCACAATCTCCCAACAAACATAGGTTTATCTATCACTGTTAAACAGTTGTTGTTAGAATCTGACGTTTCCTGTAGGCGCAATTTAATTACAACATAAGCTGTGCACGGGTCTTGATCCGAATTCTGATCTAAGTTGATTATTAGCAAAGTTTGTCTCCCGAGATCGCTCCGCGTATGTAGTTAACTGAAATGCCACACGCGCGCACGTCGGCCGCATTGCTACAATAATTATTATTCAATTAGACAATGACAATGTGAACCCACTTGGAGGCTTCTTAGTCGCGAGTTAATTGGGAGCCCGAATCTCAAGGGGCCGGGATGGGGCGGGGGGCTACTACATTCAACTATACGACGAGATAATATGAAAGTTAGACGATTGTCGCTGCTTATTTCAATCACTTAACTCGCTACGTGATGGAGTGGCTGACGTAGAAACAGTGGCGCTACGTGCGTGGTGACGGAGAACTACGGGAGAAAGCACTGCCTTGTCAACGGCCGGCGTTTATTTCACTGCCATCTAAACCTGGCGGGAGGGGTCGGCAAACATAAACCCTAGGTCCCTTCTTATTTAGGGGATGCTGGGACGAACAACCCTTGATTTAATGTTCCCGAAGACATCAGGGAAATAGTTTTATTGCGGGAAAGTATTTCGTCCTGGGTAAAAGAGATGTAAAAGTTCTATTATCTTTTGTTTTTTGTTTTCTTAAAGGTTTTTTAAAGAACTGTGTCTTCTAATTGTAAACCCGATGATTTCTACAGTTTAAAACTATTTGGACAATGCATCCTCACGCAGTAAGAATGAGGCTTACGGTTTCAAATACCTTAAATCTACATTCGTCGCTTTTATGTATTTTTTATTAATCTTCGCAGTCTTACAATAAACATCTGGACATGGTTAATTACGAATATAAATGTGGCAGTGAAAGAAAGAGCATGTTCCTAATGTTCTACGAAACCTAAACGAAACATCGTACTTAAAATCATATGTTCCCCAGCTCCCACTACCGTAGTAAGGAATTGAGATATGTGTTAAACGATAAGAGGTCCAACGTGTAAAATTGTGTTTGGTTTAGTCTTGAGAAATTGTTGCAAGAGCTTATAACAACCAGTCAGACGTCGATTTCCGTACGACCGACCAATCAGAAGTACTAACTTCACTATGACAGGCCAATAAAATGTTAAAAACTAATCAGAGTAATTCCTTGGGGCATTATGGGAATTGGGCCTTTTTATATTTTGATATGCTGATGTTCTAACCCTCTGAGATATCAAGGGTATGCCACTATTATTTCCAGATGGCTGCCTTTCGCTACTGGATATTCTGTTGCTACCTGTTTTTTTTTCAAAAATATCGATCAAAAGTTTTGAAAATATATTTATGAATATAGGCTTATCTGGTATAGAAACAGCTTTCGTTTTTATGTCAGACTTGCCAAAGTAAAAATAGTTCAAAAGTTGTTAAAATATAACACGTTTTGTATTTGTTAAATGACAAATCGACTTGTAATATGAGTGCAAATATGATTTGTGAATGTAAAACACGTTTAAACCATTCAATTTGTAAACTGCTGAAAGTGAGCAGGTGTTGTACTTGTATATAGCAAGTGGTATTTTGTGAACCAACCGATTTGGATTCGAAATATCAAATAGACAATTATTCCTTTGGATCAATATTCATTTGAACACAAATAAAAACAAGAATAAAACCGTATACCGTCATCAATGGATCGTAAAGATATTTTATTACTTTTTTTCTAATTTTGCTTTGACGGATTCATCTAAATGTTGTAATAGTAGAGCAGGTCCGCTGTGTCGCTAAATATCAATTTAGTGTATCAAAGTGCCTTACATAAACGAATTTTACTCAAACGTGTATGTAAAAATAAAATGAACGCCGCCCCATCGTCTGGTATTTATTCTTCTTTTAGAGAGAAAAACAAATGGAACAAAATGAGAGAGATGTGTGTGGGGGGACACGCGGGAATAAAGTGGAACTCCCTTATTTCGATTGTCGTATGGTAATAACCTCCAGGCATTCTGTGTTTTGCAAACTTGAGACAATGATTTTAATTTAACTGTTAAGACTTCAGAACTTTAATGTTGACGCTCCTCACATCTGCCGGTGATGTTCAGTGGTTAATATTGCGCGATAAATTGTCACTTGCAGAGATAAGTAGGCTTACACGTAAAATATTGCGTTTATTTTTCTATGTAGAATGTAACTTATATAATAGGATGGATTATTACAGGCATGAAAAGTGAACAGAAAGTGTGTTGAACGCATTAGGTTTTATAGAAAACACTGCCAGAGCATACGATCGTTTTCGAATCAAGTCCGACCGACATAACCGGGTTCGAGGCAATATCGTGCTCGGCTTACACACGGGAGAATACGGCAACAACGACTCACACGAAAAGCAATTTATTTCAAACAAAACGCGTATAAAAGCTTCTTTCAACTACATAACGTGTGTTTTAAAAGGGATTTTCAGTTTTCGGTCTAGACACAATACGCCTGCCTTCTTGTCTCAACATTGAATCATTATTATATTCACCAAGTCTTATATTTTTATATTTTCACGTAAATATTCGCTCTAGTCTTCAATTCCTTTCTGCGACGTAGCATTTTACGTGTAAGTACTCAATTCTGAAGCATTTCTATTCTTTACATATTCTTTAAATGTAAACTTTAATATACTGTTATCTAATACAAACACCTCCCTCTTCTTTCACGGTATCTCAATATTATATTTACATTTGAAAACATTGCTTATTTTCTAAATCCTTACTTTGGTATGATCCAGACATAAGTTTTTATTATGTTTTTTTCTCGTTAACTTTGTGTTTAATATTTACCATTCAATCCACAAATTAAAAAATCCAACTCATTCGGAGATTGAACGAGGGTCTCTAGCATGCAGGGCGCATACGTGCGTTAGGAAAATGATTTTATAAATGTTATATGGATAATCAGTTCAAAGTCAGCAGATCCGTGCAAGTACCTACAGTACAACTACAATCCATTCACCGGATCAAGGATCACTTGTCCTGTTGGAATTTTCAATTCCTATATTTAAGTAAATACAAAGTATCAATTTTCCACCCAATTAAGTTTTCTTAAGTAATTCCATCTAAAAATACATTTAAATTAAACAGTTTAAAAACAGAAAGTGTGAATTACTATTCTAGAATGATTTGTGCAAAGTTTTCTTGAGTAATTCCATCTAGAAATACATTTAAATTAAACAGTTTAAAATCAGAAAGTATGAATTACTATTCAAGAATGATTTGTGCAAAGTTTTCTTGAATAATTCCATCTAGAAATACTTTTAAATTAAACAGTTTTAAATACAAAAAGTGTGAATTACTATTTTAGAATGATTTGCGTAAAGTTTTCTTGAGTAATTCTATCTAGAAATACATTTAAATTAAACAGTGTAAAAACAAAAAGTGAGAATTACTATTCTAGAATGAATTGTGTAAAGTTTTCTTTAGTAATTCCATCTAGAATTACATTTAAATTTAAACAGTGTAAAGTGTGAATTACTATTCTAAAATGATTTGTGCATAGCGTTTTTCTACGTACTACAAGTTCTTCACCTGAAGTTAATTTTTTTGCCCTCGACCGTCTGCCTGGACTTAATTCTATAAGTTATTTAAGTAGTTAAGTCGGTGACCAAGATAATTTGTTATAAATGCCCTGAACTCAAATCACCAGCCCTTACTTACCTCGTACCGGGGGAAGGAAAAGTTACTATTTAAAAAAATGATTTTTTTCATCGTTCGGAGTATACTCTTTCACATTTTTGGAAAGGATGAGTCTTGTTGAGATTTATTGAAGGTCACACACTACCACCATATTACTGCAGTTACGAGACTAGAGAGGGCTATGAGGACACCGCTTCACCTTGTAATCAGACCAGCAGCTCCCCTTTAAATTGCGCCAAGCGTTCATCCTGTAGCGCATATTATCCTGGCTTTAAACTCCCTACACATCTCCACGGATGTGTCTTGTAAAACTTATATACGAAATTCTGGGTATTTCATTTAAAAGCCACTAATAGAAATGTCAATGAAACCTAACATAACCATTCGTCATGTATTATTTTTATGGAAAATTAATCCAGAAATTGTTCCAGCAATAATTATATATTCAGATGTATAATGCACCAACAATCCATATTTCTCGATTTGTTTAGTCGGGAAACACTCCCGTAGGTGTAATCAATCCATATGTTATCAAGTACATCGTCTCGGGCGAGTATAGACCCATGTTTGATACCCGGCTGAGATGGATTTGTTAATTTCTGGATTGATTTGCATTAATAATAATTAATAACACCTACGGGAGTGTTTACCGATTAATGAAATTGAGAAATAGTTTAATTTTGATAAGATGATTTAATATGGTTCTTGTCAGGATGGCGTGTTGGCTTGGACGGCTTATCTTGTTGTTGGCTGTGACTTGTTTCAAGCTAATCACAAACGAAAGATGAATTATATATTAAAGTCTGTTCGAAACGATTAGAAACCGCCAACCCGACCTGGGGTAGATCCTGAACCCTTCCAGGAAAGCCGGAACTGCTCCATCATCATCCATCAAGCTAACATTCCCAACATAATACGGGACATCTTGCGCTGGGCTTGTTAGTCATGGTGGAGGCGAGTTCTTTTAACGGCCGCAAACAGCGCTGTCTCTGATGAGGGGCCAGATACCGACTGACCCCTCGGGAAAGGGAAAGGCGTTTTACTTCATTTTATCAAAGCTACGTCTCAAATTGAATATGATAACAATGTAGATAACGACTTCGCTAATTAATTTCACTCCCAGGAGATTGGTGGTGGGTGGGGTGTTGCGTTGATAGGGTGATATCAAAGGCGTAACTTTCATGCATATTTATACGTCCGAAAAATTAGTGATATGCGTTTTGTGTTTTATAGGAGTGTGTGAGTCCTGATTTGTGAGTTTCTGAGTAACTCGAGTATCGAATTTTATTCGAGTCCGAGAACATTTTTTATAACTTCTCTGTTACTCATTGACTATACTTACAATATGTACAACAGTAATTTTATTTCTTGGTGTTAGTTTGTATGTAGTTTGTATGTATAGGTTCAATTCAAAATTCAAATATTGGCTTCAAAAGTCAAGACAGAGACTATCTTATATATTTAAAAATGTAACCTCTCTCAAGATAATTTTAATGATCAATTACAAAATTATTGTTATTCCGGATATAACATGAAAATATCTATATTAATACTAGGAAAACGCTTAAGTCCCGCCGCGTTGTTGGATGAGCGTATATGGTGCATTGAGATGCCATGTGTTACGCGGATTTTCTGTTGTTCTGTGAAAAAATCATTACTTAATCGAAGATTTTTTTAAATTAAATTAAATTAAATAAAAAATTAACTTAATTTTTATAATTAAATAAAATAAAATAAAAAATTAACTTAATTTTTTAATTAATCGTAATTTTTTAAAAAGAAAAAAATCGTAAAATTGCAATTTGTATAAGAAATAATTATTCGATTGCGCTCAAATTTAACACGAATATATTAATTCACGAAATTAAGGTTCTGTGAAAAAATCATTACAATAAGATAAAGCATGTAGGTGTTATAAGTCAAAGAATTGTTTTAGAAAAGAAAAAAACCCGTAAAATTGTGATTTTCATGAGAAATAATTTTTCGATTACGCTCAAATTTCACACAAATATATTAATTCATAAAAATAAAGGTTCTGTAAAAAAATCATTACAATCGGATAAAGCATGTAGGTGTATAAGTCGAAGAAATGTTTTTAAAATCGAAAAAAATCGTAAAATTGCGTTTTTTATGAGAAAAAATTTCCCGATTGCGCTCAAAAACGTGGCAGTTCTAAGTTCAGAGATTTCGAAGGTCTCCATAAAATTTCATCGCAATCGGAGTATCGGTTTAGCCGGAATCGTGTTAACAAACACACAAAAATACAGAAAAAAAAAAAAAAAAAAAAAAAAAAAAAAAACATTCCGGATTTTTTTCTCCAGTGTAGTGAAATGGAATCTTCGCTTCGCTCGCTACGCTCGCTACGCTCATCCAATTAAAGAGAAATTTTAATATTTGTACAAAACAAATATTAAAACTTCAAAAATATATAAAAATGTGTATCAAAAGACTGGACCTACTACTAAGGCTAAACAGGGTTCGGAAGATATCGCCAAACATGCATAACGATTTGAATATTTTCACTCTCACGCGCGACCCGGCACCTCCACCAAAATCATTATTTTGTTTGTGACTCGATTTTGAGTAGCAAATAATTGAGTTCCAGTCGAGTACCAAAAACTGAACTCGACTCAAAATTTCGGGTACTCGCACACCACTTGTATTTTTTTTAAATTGTTGTCGGCAAACGTAGATTTCAGTTCGTTGAGCGAGTTGCTTCCAATAACTTGACATCGTATTTTAATTATAGCAATAAAAGACCAAGCAAAAGCTTGTACTACAATAATTCAACCCTCTAGTGACCCTACGGGTTGTAGGGTATGAACATATAAGTTTCAACTAATGTAATGAAGCTATTCCCCAGTCAGTTTATCCTGATATTTCACTATCCAAGCCTTCATAAATTATTACTAAAATAATGGTTATAAAATTTAATCGAGTTCAAATTGTAAGTTGTTTTGAATGTAGCTGAGGGCATTTGTATTTCATTAGGTAAAACTGTTATTGTTTCAATTAGAGTGCTGAGGTGGTTGGTGGTTTCAAACCAATAACGACAACACTCAGGTACAACGCATGTGAGAGTGTGTTTGGATCCACTTTTCTAGTTTTCGAAAACACCTTTTTTACGTTCAAAGTTGATATCTAATAATATTGTTACATAATGTATAATATACTTAAGGCCAAAAGGTGTGGTTTTTATCACTACCCAGATGTTTTTTAAACCATGGCATACATATTATTTATGTCAAAAATTGCATTATCTTCTCACAATGACGGTGTATCAAGATGCATATTTACTAAATCTTTCCCTTCACGAAAAACTAACGTATTATTCGACTACAGTCACATTGTAAACCAATTATTATTCGATATCAAAGGCTTACTACTAAAATGTTTTCCTGTGTTTTCTCATCATTGTCATCCAATCAACCATCTTGAACTCTTAATGGAATACAATCCTAGAAATTAAGCACAATGTTTGCATGAAATGCGATACTTAAATAGTAGACTGGTCTGCAATGTTAAGTCCAGCGAACTAGTTCATCCGATGCCATAAATCAAGGGTTATACTAGTATTTATGATTTACATGTTCCGTCTCGAAATACTCATCTAAACCAAATCTTTTACCTCATCGCCCCTAGACTCACTCTGTTACAAATATCACTATATCACCCTCTTCCATCTATTCATTTAACGACTTATCTACAAGCACGTTTCATCTGATACATTTTGTCCTTGCAGTATTAAAGTTGCAATGCATTCTTTGTATTTCCAACACATAGTAATTAAAGAAAACATATCTTACAATTATACAATATTATGTAAGGTAACTTAAATTTAAATTAAAAATAAAATGGGGATTCATATTATTATTATAACTTTCTTAACTCCTCTTCCTCCTCAATGCCATCAGATAAATTATTCCACTCAGATATCGTTCTGTTTATGAATCAAAATTTTCCCATTACAGTCTTAATAATGTCGGAGATTCGTTATATTTGAAACTATCCGCAATAATTTAAAAAAATCAAATCAAATACATTGACAACAAACATATAATGTTATTTTATAGTTGAAAAGTTCGCATTCTATCTAGTAATCAATCCGCGTATTATCAATGTAAAACATTGTTTCAATCTTTAGTCTCACTAGTTATTGGTGCACCACCACTACAAGTACAGCTCGTTTACGCCATCACCCGCAGTGTATCTCACTCACGCATTCACAAGAGCACACTACTCTCCGACCTCGGCGGACTTGAAGTGGATCCGGCGTCGGTACGATCGTTGTTAGTCGGTGTTTAAACAAACTCTCGCCTGATTCTAATCGGCAGTGAATTGAATTACGCACTTTCTAGCTGGCATTTAGAGGCAAGCCTAATCACGGGGATTCTTTCCGTATTTATACAGAAACTTCCTTCGTGACGATAATTAGTTTTACGCTTCCAACTTCCCCATTTCCTCCATTCCATTGCCCACGAGATTCAGTTAATTAGCATTTTTCTCGAGGAATATTCAACCGTACAAAGGAAAAGAGTTTCAAGACGATTTTTCTTGCTAACGAACACCTGTATACTTTATACTGTTTGGCTATTGCTACTGTCATTAATAATCGTGCTTTGATATCCTTTCAGCATTCAGTAGTATGACTTTATTTTTATTTTTTAGAACAAAGTTCTGCCTTTTCCAGCAAGGTTATCTTTCAGACAAAGAAAACCAATTACATTTACATTTATACAATTTAATTTTAATAGTAACTTAAATTGTTTAAACAAAGCAGTAGTATTAAGTATTAAGTATCTTTAGATAACTACTGCATCTAATTGAATTGATCTATTTTACTAAGTAAATACATTTGTTATGCTTGTTGGTCTAGTGATTGGTGTCCATGCTTACAATGCAGAAGGGCCCGTGCTCGATTCCCGCTTGAGCTATAAGTTTTTATCTTCATACATACATGCAAACATCTTAATTTGCTTCAATTTAGCCTGGTTAACTTCATCGTCGCCCGTAGGTGAATCTAACCCAATGAGGCGGTCAGTTTTACTATAGGGAAACTCTGGCGCCGACAGGGTTGGATTGATTTTCTTTTTTAAAAACAGAATCTCATAAAAATCAGTTATGTGACAGAGTGGGAAGACTTTAAAACAAATGTATTTATTTGTTTGCATTTGCTCTGTATTTTTTTGTATGTAATTTATTATTTAAAGAATATCGAATTTACAACATATCGAAACAGCATTGATTGATAAAAACAAAAAAATTATAGAGAACTGGTTTGAACGCACGAACACTAATGAATTAGGGAGCAAGTGTTTTGTTGAATCTTACCCTAGCAAAGGGTGGTGTTAAAAAATAGCGCAAATAGAACACGCGAAAGTAATATATGCAAAAATGGATTTCCTAAAGTGTTTAATTTATTGTCAGCCATTTTTATTCTTTAACTATAACTTATGTCAATTAGGAATATAACACCTGTTGAGGACTTCTTTCTTAACTTGATATCTAGGTGCCCGTTAAGGCGCCGCAGCCAAGCCGCGGTTTGCTACACACTCTGGGACCTTATACAGCAAGCAGCGTTGGGGTGATTTCGAGGTGTTACCCAGCCGTCATGAAACGTGATGTGAACTTGAAAACTATCACAATCGAGGGGATTTAGGTAACCGACAACACATGCCAAATTTAGTTGGGGTTCGAGCATTCCTTTTTGGTGAAAATATGAATTGAATACATGCTCAAAATCACTTTAAGGATGGTAGTTACTACTACTGGCTACTACTACTATCTAATTCGTCAGTTTCAATTGCCCAGCGATTCTGACCAAACGGGTGGGGCTACAACTTTCATATTTTACATGGACATTAAGGTAATAGTGATGTAGTTCCTTTTGAAAAAAAAGTTGAAAAAGTTTGATGGAAGCCTTCCAAATAAATGTTTCAATATAAGCCTTATACAAGAATATAATCAACAAGTAACTATAGTTGCTTGACAATGATCGCCTACATTGTTTACAAAAAAGCAAGTCTTTGGGCCACTAGATATTTTACATCCTTTTGTTAATTGTTTTTTTTTGGTTTATTTGGATTAAGGACGCGTCAACCGTTAGGTCAAAATGCACCACTCTAACCTGGGGGGGGGGGAGGAGGAGGGGCCCATGCTGGTCAGAACCAGCCACGGGGAAGGGGAGGAAGGGGGGGGGGGGTTCTCACGTCGCGGTCGTCATTGTCTTTGTCATTGTTCGTGGTGTCATTGTCTTTGTCATCGTCGCCGGGGGGTCGTCAAGGGAAGGGGGCAAGGTCCCCGGCGACGATTGCCAGAGCTCGCCTCTAGATTCGGGGAGTAATATACTACCTTTCTTACTAGCTGATGTTTGCAAGGTGGACTTTTTCTCTTGAATCGCCTTTTACGATTAGCAGAGCCATGCTCTGGGCCAATTCTACCCCGGGCCCAGACGGGGGAGTTAATTGGTAATTCCATATAAATTAAATCAACATTGATAAAATTATTATATTTTAACAAATAATTTTGCAATAGAACTTGAAAAAGTAATGAGATCCCACACATAACAAAAACTTGTAAAAATACAGCCAAACCTTACACACTCAAAAGAAATGAGATCTAAAAAAACGGCCAACTTCATCTACCCTTCCACATTTGCGCATTCTTAATTCATAAACGTACAGTGTCCCGTAACAACATCCTATAAAAGCTTGGCAAAATAGAATTTGCATGACCATTACGTTTAAATTATTTAGAAAAAAAGAATTTGGATGAACTATTCTGTTTAAAATAATACTAGTTGCAAATTCTATTTTGCCAAGCTTTTTAAGGATGTTATTACGGGATACTGTACGTTTATGAATTAAGAATGCGTAAATGTGCAAGGGTAGATGAGCTTGGCCCTTTTTTTAGATATCATTTCTTTTGAGTGTGTAATGTTTGGCTGTATTTTTACAAGTTTTTGTTATGTGTGGGATAATATAATACAGATGCATGTACTGTCAAAGTGGAATATGCTTGTTATCCGTGGCATTATGTTTTCAAATAGGCGCAGAGTTTTTTTTTTTTTTAAATATAATATAATATAGTATAAAGTTTTTTGTTATAAAATGGCAACCCCTACTCAGCACATAATATAAAGAAGTAATTTATTATTTATTTTTTTTCCTTTGCAAAACCGATTGAAAATCTGTTTTATATTCTTGAATGAGACTTTTGTTTATAATAAACTATCAACTACATAAAAATATAACGTGTAAACGCTAATTATTTAGTCAAATGAGAAAAACAAAATGATAAAGTAATTCAATGTCCACATTGGTCATGCTAGTAAAAGCAAAGCTTTCGGTGTGTTCCCACATTTAAGGACTCTATTGTTAATTTCATAAATAGTTTATAGGGCTAAATCTAGATTCTAGATAACGATGAGAAAGGGGCAAATGCGTGACAGTATTTTTATTTTTTCATAAAACCATGGGGTAATTTGATACCAAAACACGACTATTTATTGTGTTTTTATAATCAGATCAAGTGTTGTATACCAATGACAGCTACTTGAAGTGGTCACTGTTGTACAATGACATTCCGAGACATGATTAATAACTAAAAGGAACAAAGAGAACACACTATGAATGTACTCCGCTTAGCAAGAACAAGTAATTCGGACAAGTCCAAAGGTGAGCGAAGTGATGTTACGTCAAAACATGCGCATTGTCATTTCCGTCGTTAAAGACCAAAAAACAAAACACGACCATTTTGCGACGTCTGGTTCGAGTTCTACAGAGCGTCGCAGTCTGAGCCGCGGGTACTTTTTCCTTGCGTGACGTCACCACTAACAATCGTAACTGAACCAGCGTGTTGCATAATCTAGCTGTGACCGGCACCACACGTGAAAAAATAAACACAAGCAAATAATATGCAAATACGCACATATATTTTTTTTTATATAATACATACATTTTCTAAATATTTCATTACATTAAAGTACTTTTACAGTTTACAAAACATGCAGTTAAAATAATTTGACTTTGAAAAACTTTGACTACAAATTTGTAAGAAGCGGTCTTGTCAAACAAGGTGACTAAACTAACAAAAATAATTAACATTCTCAGTTTGGTGGAGGTGCCGGGTCAAAATCTTCATCAAACAATGTTCCCATGTTAAGGTTAGAATATGTTTTACGAAAGTTTCGCTGTCAAAAATGCTAAATCTGTGTAACAATGTCCAGCCATTAGCTATAGGACGACTACAACAGTCCTAGAAGAGCGCGGTTTCTGACTTCTAAACAAGACAAACGCACAGTTGTTCGCAGTTTAAATACAGCGCCTATGTATCTAGCGTACACACTCTCGTATGCATAAGTTATCGTTGACGCCTCGTGGAAAAAAGAGAAGCGCGTCTTGTGAAACAGACGACGACAACAACAACAACAACAGCGACTCGGGGATTCACCCTAGCTCGTCTGGGGGATCCCTCACGCTCGGCCGGCGTGTTTCGGACACGCCATATTGTGCTCTCTCTCTCTCTCTCTCTCTCTTCTCTCTATCTATCTCTCTCTCACTCACACGAGAATATAACCACACAAATGTAATAAAAACCTTTTGCATGAAATCTGCAAAGCTCGGTCTGCGGTGCGTGTGGCGATGCAACGCCTTGCGCGATTCCCAGGCCTATTCCCCATGACAGCCGAGCATTAATTCTTTCTCACTCGTAAATAAAATAAGAACGTTATACATTAGGCAGGCTTGTGTTCTCGCGTTACGGCCCCACGAGTCAATGTGTGCGGTTCTGTAGCGAGCGGCCGGCTACCATTCATATCGACGAGAGTAACATTTTCATCAGACCGATTCTGTGTAATACGCAACGATATCCACGCACAGAGTTGCGAATTTAAATTAAATATGACTTGTTGCAAAAATATACCTATAACTCACCATGACAATATCAATAGTTTTGAATTGTGAGGCTTTTTTAAATGTCAACTTGACTCTTAAAAGGATTTTGTTTAAATCTCGAGGATAGTCTGTTCGAATTTGTATTTTAATATTTACATTAAAAATATATCTGGGAACTGAGAGAACATTTTTTGTTTGTAAGATGAAATAGAGCGTGATTCTGAAACATGAAATAAGGTGAGATTGTATGGTTAAACCCTTTATTTGAAATGTCAACGTAAAGATGTAATGGGGAACGGCTTAAAGTTAAATGGGTATATACCCGCTTTACTCAAAAAATATATATTTCATTTAGGCTAACTAATGAATTTAGAAACAAGCAGAAAAATTATTGGGTCCACCATGACCCAACTTAGTATTTTTCGAGCTACGTCCCATCGGCAAAAATCTCCCATAAGAAATAACATGGGGACGATTTTTATGCCCCGTGACCTTAGATTATTTTGATTCCAAAAATATTGGCCATCATTGACGTACTCGGCAGCATTTTCTGTAAATCCTTTATATTTTGTTTTGTAATTTGGGCAAGTGGTTCGGTCAAAATATGGTGATTACCAAGAAGGGGTGTGATTTTGGAATGCATATTTTTGCGTGATAGAGTGTATATTTGTGCACAGTTTCAAGACACGATGTTATAAAGGGCCATTTTGCATTGGTTAGATGCTCTATTATCTATGTGGAACAAAAAAGAAGCAGGTTAAAGCCGATTTAAGAATTTTCCCAAAACGCCAATTTCCGCAAATTTCTGGATTAAGAAAATTGAAAAATTCGTATAAAATCACAATTACAAGATATAATTTTTTAAACTATCATTTTAGTGTAGTACTATGCTAAATGTTATGTGGTGTTAAAAATAATTGGGAGTAATAGCCCCTTATAGGAAACGTGTCCCATGTTAAGCGGGTAACAACACAGGCAGTTGTAATCGTAACAGCGAAACAAGACGCGATGTGAGACTCGGGTCCAGCCAACTGTAATAGGGTGGTTGCCAGACATAAAGAATAATGTTAAAGAGCTTTATTCTCACGGGAGATCGAGGTAATGAGAAGGATTCTTTTCCTGCAGGAGTGGGATAACAAAACAGTGTCAAGTGTTGTACTCGCTGTACATTCTCTCACATCTGCCTGATAAACACAAGCTGAGGTTATCTAGACCTCGTTGTATACTTGGAGGTCTATTTACTATCGTGACCACAGTCTATAGACAAAGTAAGTGACAGTCGATCGACAATTTTAATGAGAAGAGCAAGTGAGAACTGCCTCCTCGAATTTTGTAGCATACCAAATTACAAAATAGTAATTAGTTAGATTTGCTGTACGTAGGTTTTTGTTGTAAGTAGTTGTTTATTTCAGAAAAAATTGACAAACGGCTCTAAAAGTGTAAATTGTGTAATTATTATTAATACAAAGCTTACACGCTTGAATAGCTGCAGTAAGATACGTGCAGTGTTGAGGCAAGAGTATGAGCTATGTATTGGCAATATCACATGTAACACTTTTATAGCTGCCTGTCAATGTTTTTTTAATGTAATTTATAAATACGTAGAAAAAATCTAACTAATAACTATTTAATTTGGTATGTTAAAATTTGAGGTGGCAGTTCTCACTTGCTCTTCTCTTCGACTGTTGGCACGATAGTAAATAGTTCCCCTGGTAACAAGTGAGTGTTTCACTAGACCACGGGACGAGCTTTGACGAGGATGATGTGTTGTTAATATTCTTGTTTATTCAACAATCACACACATATTTGTAATCGAATCGGAAGCAGATGAAAAGTTGTAAGACTTTTTTTGTCGTTTCTTTGAAAAGCGTTGTCAGCTGTGCACACCTAAAAGAGTTTCTCAAATATAACAAAAAATATATTCTGGTTTCGCTTTAGTGTTGTAATTGCGTTTTATTACCCATAAGGAATTGGTTAATAAACCCGGCTTATTCGATTACAAAGATACTCTCTTTCTAACATGGTTGTGCCACCTAATTCTGGAAGTGTATTACAACCGAATTAGAAACGGTTGAAACTTTCCTGATATTGACTAACTCCCCTACCAACATCCAGTTTGACTGGATTAATGTTAAACCTGTTAGAATTCCCACTTGGGTAGGAAATATTCATAGGAAATTGCTTTTTGGACAAGTCTCGGCCAAAAGCTTGAATGTTCATTCGTCTATTAATTTCCTTCGTCGTAGATTTCCGTTCACAGTAAAACTAAATTACGTCTTACACATACAATACATATACGTGAATGTTAATTATACTAGGAAAACGCGTAAGTCCCGCGCGCGTTGTTGGATGAGCGTAATTGTGTTTAATTGAGCTGCCATAAGTGCTATGCGGATTTTCTGTTGTTCTGTGAAAAAATCATTACAAAGTTGAAGATTTTTTTCAAATAAATTAAATTTTAAAAAAACTTAATTTGTAATTCTTTTATAATCTAATTTTAAAAAGAAGAAAAAATCGTTATATTGAAATTTTCATAGAAATAATTATTCGATTGCGCACAAATTTTACACGAATATTTAATTTATAAAATTAAGGTTCTGTGAAAAAATCATGACAATAGGATAAATCATGTAGGTGTTATATCGCCGAAGAAATTTTTAAAAATCGAAAAAAGTCGTAAAATTACGATTTTCGTAAAAAATAGTTTTTTGACAACGCTCAAATTTCACATGGAATATATCAATTCATGAATTTAAGGTTCTGTGAAAAATCATTACAATCGGACTAAGCATGTAGTGTTGTAAGTCCGAAGAAATTTTTAAAAAATCGTAAAAAATCGTAAAATTGCGATTTTCATGAGAAATAATTATTTCGATTGCGCTAAAAAAACGTGGGCACTTCTAAGTTCAGAGATTTCGAAGACCTCCACAAAATTTCATCGCAATCGGAGTATTGGTTTAGCCGGAATCGTGTTAACAAACAGCCAAAAATACAAAAGAAAAAAAGAAAAAAAAGAAAAAAAAACATTCCGGATTTTTTTCTCCAGTGTAGTGAAATGGAATCTTCGCTTCGCTCGCTTCGCTCGCTACGCTCGCTACGCTCATCCAATTATTACTAGGAAGCTTCGCAAACACATTTTCAGTCGCGTTGTTGGATGAGCGTAATTGTTTATTAAACAAAAAAAAGCGTAAAATTGTGATTTTTATAAGAAAAATATTTTTGATTACGCTCAAATTTCATGTGAATATATTAATTCATAAAATTAAGGTTCTGTGAAAAAATCATTACAATCGAATGAAGCATGTAGGTGTATAAGTCGAAGATTAAGATTTTCATAAGAAATAATGTTTCGATTGCGCTCAAATTTCACACAAATATCTTAATTCATCAAACTAAAGTTCTGTGAAAAACTCATTACAATCGAATAAAGAAAGTATGTGTTATAAGTCGAAGATATTTTTTTTAAATCGAAAAAAGTCGTAAAATTGCGATTTTCATGAGAAATAATGTTTCGATTGCGCTCAAAAACGTGGCCGTTCTAAGTTCAAAGATTTCGAAGGCCTCCAGAAAATTTAATCGCAATAAGAGTATCGGATTATCCGGAATCGTGTTAACAAACACAAAAATACAAACAGAAAAAAAGAAAGGAAAAAGGAAAAAAACATTCCGGATTTTTTTTTCAGTGTAGTAGAATGGAATCTTCGCTTCGCTCATCCAACAAATAAAGACTGGTATAAAGCACATATTTTGTTTTAATAACATTTCGAATACGGGTTTATTATTATTCATGAATGTATACAAATCTCAAATGTTTGTTTTAATCTCCGGAAATCTTATAATCGTACAATAATAATAATAATGACAATAATTATTAAATTGAATATTAAATAAAATAATGTAGTCTCCCAATTTGACCTATATCGTATTTTTACCACTGCAGGCTTTCAAGGCCTTGAGAGTAATACCTAGTGTACCGCAGAAGTGTAATAACTTAATTAGGGTTGTCACACTATGTGTGTATAATCTTCCAATACTGCAATTCAAGTGGGAACTAACCAAACCTATTAGAAACACTAGCCTCTGTTTTGGTCGTTGTAATATAAATACATTAACGAACGGTTTTGTGTAAGCAAACAAATTGCGTGGAAGCAATATGATCGATCCCCCCCCCCCTCCCCCCCCCCCTCCCCCAAACCCAACCGCCCGGACCGCCGCAAGTCTTCATTGTTTCCGTTAATCTCGCCCCTTTCTTCTCTATAAGTCGCAATTTTCTTTGCCACGTTCACGACGCCTCCCCCGTTAGCCGCAATCATAATTCTTCTGGACACACCGAAGAGCCCCCATCTTTCAAAACTAGTGTTTTCGAAATCTATTTCGTTCTATATTTCAACAAATTCTATACGTTGTGCTTGGCTTTTCCGTTCCTTCTATGGGTGAAGGTGGTGGGGATATTATTAAAGTTTTCACACCCAACCCACGCAATGTCAAGAGTTTCAACATTCCAGTTCCCCCGTGTCGCACGGTGACGGTTGGGGGAGTGTATTATTGAAGTTTTACTACCGGCAAACAAAAGGTTGGTTATACTCTTCATTATTGTAATTTCCTACTCAAATTCACTCGCGTCGGTAATTTTATTTCAACTTAGAACACACTCTACAGGCAAGAGAATTATTACACCCCTAGGTTAGGTAATTGTTTGTTAATGAGGTTTCTGTGTATTCCAACTTATTTCTAGCCTGCCTCCGACTGAAAACGAGATGGAAACTGTTAGAAACATCTTCGTTCGTGTAACAAAATTTGAGTTTAACTCCTTCGTTTACTATTTTGTCTTGGTTAAAAAGATAAAAGGGTTATTTTTTAAATTAAATATACAATCCTTCATATTTCGTAGCGAATTGAATTGTAAAGTGAGAAGTTCTAAACGAATTAACTTTTAAAAATTAAATTTAAAATCTTTGAAATAAATTATTGTTGATTTACGATGAATAAGATTCACTTCCATTAATACTCTGAACAAAAATAAGAATTTAGACGGCAATTATTTTTAAATTCAGACTTATCGCCGATTCCGAAAGTAAGTGAAGATTAATTCAGAGCGACCTCTTGGCAGATTTCCTTTGAAAAAAAGAGCCAGAAAAGCGAAAATGCCTGTAGTGAAAATCGAGCCTCCACCATTAGCATCTTAGTATAGTCCGTTCCAAAACGCTCTCTCCGGCAACCGATCCGTTCGGTCGGTCGCCTTTGCCTCGCCGTTGATTGTGCCTCGGCTGACAGCGTCTACAATTACTACTTTGTGTGTTATCTGCTTTGATCTGCCTATCTTTCCCCATCTCATCAAACTGACTGGTGTAGCGCCGGATGAGGTAGGTAATCGTATCGGCCGGTCTGCCAGCTGAGCGCGGGAAACAAATACATCGACGAGCAAAGAGTTGGTTGAAAGCTCTTGCCGATACACGGCTTTGTTACCATATAGATTGCATTATTTCGAACCTTACAAATTGTGCGTTTCTTTATATCGTCTACATCAGCTAACAACACGACAAAGAAGAACATTACCTTGCGTAATTCAGCTCACATTACCGAAATCCTATTCCCAAATAATCTAGTGAAACATTCACATATGTGATCCAAAAATAATAAAACTCAGTAGTATTCAATACAGCAAAAAAGTGAGTTTTTAACATTTAAAATCAGTGTTGTGTCTAGATAATTTTAATTTTATCTAGATAAAGATAAAGATAAACCCTCCAAAAATTTATCTCGACAAGATAAAAGAAAAACTTTTAAAACATCTAGATAAAAGTTAATAGTTACAAATAATTATCCAGATAATTTTGCTTTGATAAAAGTTAATCGCAGAAAAAGCTAATTTATTTACAAACTTTTGACGCCATTTGTAAATATGCGGATTCAATGAAAAACAACATGAAGTTAACAATAGAAGTAATTTTTATTTTAAAAAGTATTTCATTATTAAATTTTTTCTTAAGTATTGTTGCCTACTATTCTATAAAATATTATCTAAAAGCTTTACAAGCTTAGATAAGATAAACATTCTTTTAGATGATAAGTTAATTGATAATTGAAACAAATGACAACCAAAAACGTATACATAAGATAAAAGATAACTGATTTTATATAAATCATCTAGATAAGTCACAACACTGTTTAAAATATACACATTTTTTGTGTGTGCGCTTTCTATCAATATGTGGTTTAAAAGTAGTAACTACTATAAGAGTATCAAAAAATTTTAAATTTGCTTTTTTTTGTGTACTCACCAGCACGGTGATTACATTTTAAATAAAAATGTTGTACTGTAAACAACTGATTAATTTTTATTTTTACCGAACAAGCAAGAATGAAAAATCACCTACGTGCTGCTCAATTTCATTAATCGCGAAACACTCCCGCTAGTGTAATTTTCCATTAAACCTACCTGATAGTTTAAATATCGATAAGAACATTATATATTGGATTTAAATGCGACCAAACGTTGATCCTTTTGAATGGATCGAGAGCCATTATCTGTACTTCCATTATTATCTTCCCGCTGTAGTGTACAGATCAGTTTTACCCGGTGTGACCCTTCTCAGGTGACTCACTAGGTATTACGTGTGTTTTGTTAGATAAGAAGGTGATCAGACTGTTAGAAGGACTCAATCCCAGTATGAGGAAAACCTTGGAAAAAGACTTTCAGTCAGGACGACCGGTGGCAGGTATCGTACTGCATGACTACCTCCCGAATAAGAATCTCACATGAAAGCGCCGGGCTACTGTTGGTGACTATTCTTACGTTATACGAGAGTTTTCGAGGACTGATCGAAATTTCATAATATCTTTATTATATATTATGAACCCGGCACCTCTACCAAACTTAGAAATTTTATTTTTTCGTCACTTTGGTCACATTTACCAGAGCTTTCACAGCAAAAAGTTTCAAATTAAATTAATATAGATTTGATAACATTAATATTCTATGGACCCGGCGCCTCCTCCAAACTAAGAATTTTAATTTATTTGTCACTTTGGTAACGTTTACCAGAGTCTTTACAACAAAAAGTTTCAAATTATTTTACAGAAAGCAAGATAATGTTTGGCTTTCAGTGTTGTTATAGAGAGGAACGTCGGGTTTTGCTATTACTCGATTTATAACATTCAAGTATTTGCACTTTCGAGTAACTACACTATACAGGCATAATTCTCACACGTGATGGAAGTTGGTGTTAATTCTATGAACATTAAATATTATGCTAGTCGAATATCACTAATTTGACTCATGTGAGGCATTCTCTTTGTGCGTGCCTGTACAGTTGTTAAATAACTTTCTAGCTGTATATATTATGAGATGCTGGCGTTTCTCGTAATCAACAGAGAGTATTCCAGTGTCACCGAGAAGTGAGAAGTGAGGAGTTAGGTCAGAATTGAACACATACATTCGTTCTCATGGTGTGTACGAAGCAAAGTGCTCCGAGTCTCTTCTTGTTCGTCTCGTCCCGACTCTTGACGTTGAGGGGGGGGAGGGTGGGTGGGGAGGGGAGGGGAGGGGTATTGTCTTTCAGAACCGCTCGGTGGCGATCAGCGGTTGATCGCATATAGAGCAAGCCGAGGCAGTTAAACATTATTTAACTATTTCAATACATATTCAACACACTATAAAATACCAAAATAAATTTAAAATACCAAATATACAAATTAACATAATGTCAAATTTACAAATTGATCAAATTCACCTAATTTACAAAATTTTAAAATTTTAAAATTACAGTTTAAACCAAAATTACCTAATTTACAAAATAAACAAAATTACAAAATGTACCAAAATACAAAATTTACCAAATCTACAATCGTATAATAGAAAATGATATTTTTAACAAAAGTAAGGTTAATCTATCTTTAAATTCTTTTACATGTTTTGCTTCATGTTTTGATTTCTTGATCTAATTGGTTGTATAATTCGCACGAGTGTATCGGGAGTAGACTTGGTGCTCGTATCAAATGAACTTAGTTTAATAAGTTATTCTTATGTCTCACCTAAGACTATTCACAAGATCAAAGAAAAAAATCATAGGCTGCGTTCCGTAAGTTGTTCAATATGCTATTTGCGTGCTTGACCCATTCCGAAAGCTGTTGAATATGCTATGCTTGGCGTTCCGTAACATGGTTTGTGAGCATATTCAGCATACTCAATATGCTCGAGGTTTTAACTTGAGCATTCCCAGCATATGGGAGAATTGGCGGTATATTTAAATCAAAAATGGCGGATCACCTAATTAAATTGTTATGTATCGTTCTTTGACGTGACAAATCCCCAAAAAACTTGCGTAATAGTTGTTTTACCTGAGCCAGCCGCTTGATTAAACAACGGTAAGTCACTTACACTTACTTAATAACTTAAATTCTTTATATGACGGACTTAACCTAAAAATTGCGTAAAATATATTTGCAGCACCTGTGGCAACGCGCATGCGCGCCTCCCCGAAACAGCCATACTCATGCTCGACGTGTTCCGAAAGTATATCGTGCTTACAGATGCTTTAACGTGCTGGAGAATGCCAGCACCAAAGCATATTCAACAGCTTTCGGAATGTACCCATAATTATCAGGTTTGAAAGGGGATGTTTACGTCGAAACACTAACTGGTGATGTAGATTTATAGGTATAATCTATTAACGTCCACTAGCAATTTAATACTTAAGAGCAAATTCTGATAATATTCATTCATGATTATTGTAAACGAAATTGAATGGAATTTCTGCCACTTGAGAAGCGTAGAAAGATCTAACATCATTACTAGCGATAAGTTACTAGACGTACGTCGTGTGTAAGTGATTTTTTTTCGTGCGATCTCAAAGTAAGAACGCATCAACAAGTGAAACGAACTATGAGACTTTATTTGTCAATGCTGACGATTTAGCTTCCGCTAGAAGGGGGCGTGTCCACCGTAAGTCACTGCTGCTAGATTCTATAAACAAGCGACCCACGCCGTTCTTCTTTACCGCTCGCTCGTAGGGCTTCGTTATCGCATGCACAATAGAATCGCCTCGAGTGTGATCGCAGTTGTTCCGAGGAAGAAATGTGTGCTGACTTCAGTTGGGAGGCAGAAAGACTTTGTTATTGCAGCCTTTGGAGAAAAGAGGCTACTCTCATTACATTTAATTCAAGTTCTGAATTTAAGTGAATTAAAACGTATGCCATTGAATGAACAGTATGTAAATATCTCACAATCAAATTTTAACAAGTACTATTAGAATACCAAAAACGGCGACCCTTTGAATTAGAGTATTAGAGTTAAGGTTTAGCTATATCGGCGTCGCTTGTAACAATCTAAGAGGTATTCCGATAACTGAACGAAACACGTTAAAATATCTGGATCCGGCACCTCCACCAAAATGCTAATTAGCTAGCGCGGGAGTTTGTTCGCATGTACCTGAAGCATTCACAAAATATATATTAAAAGAGAAATTAAATTACGTATTTCCTATATTCATATATAAAAAGTAAATAAACTGACTGAGTCAAATACTGTTTTATCGTCTCCGAACCAACCCTGTCGACGCTAACATCATTGATGAAAAAAATAAAGGGCAGACAGCGAAGAGCATTTGAAAACCCAAACAATAATTATAGATTGTTTGAACAGATCTCAATCAGGTTTTGTGGTTTTTCAGTCCTTCCATTCAGCACCGTCATCTCACCTCATATCATTGATAATAATTTGTAACGTATTGGAATCCCCTTTGGTCATATCCACAATTACTCTACTAGGAAAACGCTAAAGTCCCGTCGCGTTGTTGAGCACGACGAACACGACCCGAGTACGACGTTCCCATAATGTTACATACAAATAAGTCTTCAAGGTCTTGACCGAAATAGCTTAAAATTTGTAAAATAGGAGAGAATGTTGTACTTATTGACCCTGAAAAATTTCATAGCGATCGGAACGTTTTTTGTTTGTTTTTTTATTATATTTTTATTTTATTTTTTATTTTTTACAACCAACGATCGGATTTTAATCAAAAACTACACAGCAACCCGCATAGGTGGTATGTACATGTGTGCCAAATTTCAGGTCGATCAGAGAAACGGTACGACCTGTACCAAAGCAGTAACAGAAGAAAAAAAAACAGACATTCGAGCCATAAGAGTCAAGTGGAGACGCTCGCTACGCTCGCTCAACTAAATAGCGCCCTAGTTTTCTGAAATAAGCAATTTAAAATCATCAACACAAGAATAATTTTGTTTTGGAAGGATATAAGATTCTCTTAACTAGGAAAACGATATATAAAGTCCCGTTGCGTTGTTGAGCGAGCACCGGTACGTGCAACGCGACCCGAGTACGACATTCCCATAATATTACATACAAATAAGTCTTTAAGGTCTTGACCGATTTAGCTGAAAATTTGTAAAATAGGAGAGAATGTTGAACTTATTGACCCTGCAAAATTCATAACGATCGGAACGTTTTTCTTTTTCTTTTTATTATTATTTTTATTTCTTTTTTATAACCAACGATCGGATTTTGTTCAAAAAACAATTCAGCAACCCGCATAGATGGTATGTACATTTGTGCCAATTTTCAGGTCGATCAAATCATCTTAAACATCACCTTATGTTATTTCCCAATCGTTTTTAAACATCGAATATATATTGTGAATAGAATGGATCAAAACGATAAACATCCAAAACGATCGTTGAATAAATATCCTGATAAAAATGTTGGAATAAAAATATTTTAAATTGTAAAGAGTACAGAGATTCGAGTCAGCGATTTCGAGTGATTATTGGCAAATGCCAATGCGAGGTCTCCAAAGAGATCCAAGAGAGCGCATCGCTTCATTCGTCAGGCGTTTGCTCTATTGAAAGGAAATTACTCTGATGTGCCTATTTGGATGTTGGACGTCTAAATGCAAAGGTAAATTACCTTGACTTGAATAAGTTGAAAGGTCCTTGAACTTGATGTTAACCAAACTCCAATAAGGGGGGATCAGAAGACCCTTTCAAACTTGATGTTAGTTTTCGAAGAACTTTAATAACATTAAAAGTGGATTTTTAAGTAGGTCTGCAATTTTCTTTGTCTATAGATACAAAAAGTAATTCAAGTTACATTCATTGTTTAATATGGATTATAAGAAGGCATATAGCACTCCTACATGCAACAAATTTTTCTCCGTCTGTCCGTCCTTCCATCCGTTTGTCTGTGCGTGTGACACGACTCATAGAAAACGAACATGACCTCGATCCAATTGACTTGTGTCTTTTTGTAGACATTGCCCATAAACAAGGATGTAAACTAGGAAAACGCTTTGAGCGAGCAACGGTACGTGCAACACGACCCGAGTACGACATTCCCATAATGTTACATCCCAAAAATTCTCTAAGGTCTTGACCGATTTAGCTGAAAATTTGTAAAATAGGAGAGAATGTTGTAGGCCTACTTATTGACCCTGCAAAATTTCATAACGATCGGAACATTTTTTTTTTTAATAACCAACGATCGGATTTTGTTCAAAAACTATACAGCAACCCGCATAGGTGGTATGTACATGTGTGCAAAATTTCAGGTCGATCAAAGAAACTGTGCAACCTGTACCGAAGTAACAGAAAAAAAAACAAAAAAAAAACAGACATTCGAGCCATAAGAGTCAAGTGGAGATGCTCGCTACGCTCGCTCAATAATGTTTTAAGTCATACTTGGGGTATCCAAACCAAAAGGGAATCGAACGTTGGCGATGAATAATAACGATACGCTTCGCTTCCTATTTTGAGTATTTACAATTCGTTCTAGTAGGCCTACGTCAGAATAAATATGTGTTGGGGTGCGAATTTTTTACTTAGTGTACAGCGAACACTTGCCGTAGCTCCCTTCCTCACTTCGCCCCCCAAATCGAAACATACTGACATTAAAATCAAAATTATACTATCTATACTCGTGTAAGTCCTTGAGGAATCTTCTAGAATTCTAACAAACATTCTAACGCGCGTGTTTATGCAAAAGAAAGCTAGTTTTCCGCAAGTTCTAAATTTTCTATTTTCTCCGCGAGTCACATACTAAAATCCAGGTTTTCTTTTCAAATCTTCCAACGGTCTTCTCATGAAATAATAATAAATTTGGGTTTTTTAGTTTCAAATAAAAAGAACAGTATGAATTCATTCATATTTTATACATCCGGAGGATTGCGGAGAAGCCAATACAACTACTACTTATGTGTTATTGTTATTGGATGAGCGAAGCGAAGACTTCAATTTCACCGACCCCCAAAAAAATTTAGCTCGGGTGTTTTTTTTTTGTTTTTTTGTTTGTTTTTTTCGTTTTTCTGTCTGTTTTGTTCGCTCTCTACCGGGCAAACGGCATATGCGATCTTGATGAAAATTTGACAGGACCTTCGAAATCTCTGAACTTAGACTTGCTACGTTTTTGGGTACAATCGAAGAAATATTTCTTATGAATATCGTACTTTTACGATTTTTTTTCGATTTTTAGTGCGATATTTTCGTGACATTTGGGCCGATTTTGACCAAACGGGTGGGGCTACAACGTTCATATTTCACATGACATTAAGGTAATGGTGATGTATTGACGATTGAAAGAAAAGTTGAAAAAGTTAGCCAGAATCTATAGAAATAAAGCTTTTAATGTAAGTTTTTTGATTTTTTGTGCGATATTTTCGTGCCATTTGGGCCAATTCTGACCAAACGGGTGGGGCTACAACGTTCATATTATACATGGACATTAAGGTTATGGTGATGTAGTACCTTTTGGAAGAAAAAGTTGAAAAAGTTAGCCAGAATCCATAAAAATAAAGCTTTTAATATAAGTTTTTTACGGTCAATCTTCCCAATTGACAAGGAACAAAAGAAACTTGACAACAATCACCTACAATCCGTAGGTAGCAAAACAAAGCACTTGCAAAAGTAAAGATATTCCACACAAACTTAAAACTTTAAAAAGCTCATCCATCAACGCGGCGGGACTTTAGCGTTTTCCTAGTTGATAATATCATTGCTTAACCCACGGTGAACATGTTTAAGTTTTAGCATTTTTAATTTTGTCTTTTCATTCAGTTTTATGGAACTATTATAATTTAATTGGTTCAATAATAAATATTACATAGCAGGTCTCGCTTGATTGGGTTTACTCGTCAATATTTATTCACCAACGTCATTGGCAATATATTAAACAAGATAAATTGCATTATTGATCTTCATAAATGTTACAATTTCACAACCAAAAAGCAACAGTCATCAATAGATCATAATAGTTGAACGAACATCATTTCTGTTTGGACGTTGTGTCGGAATGTTATATAAATATAGTTAAATGAATGTTTGTGGGAGATGAAGAAAAATTCCACAGACTTTTTAGAAAGAATGTGGTTAAGTGCTGAATCGAGCAATTCAGGCATAGTTGTGCGTTTAAAACTTGTTTTAAATTGTAGCAAAGTAATTAAAAAGTGTTGGCTCACTTCTTTATAGTAACACGAGATAGAAAGAATTTTGTGCCTGGCGTCTTGGTTACACGAATTTTTAAAAAAATTGAAAAAATTGAATGTTGTAACTTCTTCTTTATTGTCTTTCTAATTAATCACACAATCCATTAAAAAAGTTCGTTGTAACAGGTTACAAAACATCCTTTGCATTCGATGCAGGAATTAATTCAGTCTAAGGTGTGACCTCTTAAACATATCTGTTAAAGCAGTGAGCGACGCTATTCGATATTTATCAGGCTCAAGAAACTCAACTACATAGGTGCGGCATCCGAAACAACGATGCCTATTACCATACGTTATCAACAGTACGGGACACCTCGTAAGCCATATGCTCGCAGTTATCATTAACAACGCAAGTACCATAATTATATTTAATCTTGGTCGACGGCTAGATAGTGGACATCAGATGTCCATGAGCGGCTAAAGTACTTATCAGTACAAAAAAATATATAAATATGAAATAGTTATAAGTGTAATAATAATCGTTTCCAATAAACTCTCTACTACCTGAGATTGGACATAGTAATTCTCAGTAAAACCAACGTACACCTGTTAAAGTGCTGAGCATATTGCGCTCTTTCTGCTAGCAGAAGAGGTAGGTAAAGATATTGCTGCAACTGCTTTACATGAAAGTCCCGTTTGTAAAACTCCCCCGGTAAGATTAACGCCTGGATTTTAGTTCCGTCTCTCACCGACTTTGATTTGTACCGCATGCACAGAAAAGATTGATTATAGGAGAGCTCCAGCTCTTATCTCTAATTCACCAAACAGCTGTCTGTCCTCTCGGGCATATTGCGGATGAAACCAACCATGCGAATTATAAGTTAGAATACCTGCTTCAGGGTACACATCTACGACAAAGTTAACTTTTATTAACATTTACTTCAATGTACTTAGAGCTACTTAGAAATGCCCCGGGGTTGTTTGTATAGTTTCTTCTTACGGCGCACAAAAATTTGTTGAAATGTAACAAATGAATATTATATTATACTTTTCAAAGATAAAGTTTTTAAGTACCTAAAGAAAATATTAGAGACAACAGTGTTGGCTCGAGCGCTAAGAGCGCAACTCTGATTCGGAAAGTCCCGGGTTCAAATCCCGTCGAGACCGGTAATTCTGACAGCAGATGTTTTCCAAGGTTTTCCTCAGTCGTTAATGCGGATGCAAGGGATTAAGTCCTCTTAAATAGCCCTCGCACATCCCTTTACAATTATCCAAAGTCCAACTTACCTAGTTAGAGGGTCATAACTTGCATCCTGGGAAGGCTTCCTACGGGGAAAACAATGATTAAGATTTTTTCCGAATGTACCAAATCTGAAGGTCGTGAGATTCTTCCTTCATCTCACGGTTTCTTTCCCCTTGTGTTGAAATAAGTCTCTATGCAAATCTGTTTTTCGCCATCTTGGCACTTGAGGGGCGCTATGTAGGGGGGGGGGGGTGGATGTTACCCTAAGGCCACACTTAGCTTCCAATATTTGAACTGAGAAATCGTCTGGAGCAATAGTGCGAGGAAGTACCCAGACGGGTATTGCGGCCTGCACACTTAGCATCCCATATGCAAGAACGAGATGCAGAATAAGAGTGATCAATATAATTCACCTAGCACCGTCACGTGCATGTCATTTGGATTAACTTCTCTCACAGATGTTTTATTCGGGCGGAGAGCACATATATTTATAATATATTCAGTAGAATCGAATTCCATGTATTGCAAATTCTGACCCACTCGTTTGTTATAAAGTGTTTTCCCTGCGATGCAACGAGGTTCATATCTTGGGTAGCCAAGAAGTTATGAAACGAGTCACGATACTTTGGTAGCCAATTTGTGATGAAACGTGGCACATAACTTGGTAGCCAAGTAGTAATGAAATGAGCCACGATACTTTGGTAGTCAAATTTAATGAAACGTGGCACATAACTTTGGTAGCCAAATTGTAATGAAACGAGTCACGATACTTTGGTAGCCAATTTGTGATGAAACGTGGCACATAACTTGGTAGCCAAATAGTAATGAAATGATGCACATCACTTTGGTAGCCAAATAGAAATGAAACTAGTCATGATTCTTTGGTAGTCAAATAGAAACCGAGTCACTGCAATGGATGGCAGGTGCTGTCGTGATCGTGATCAATAGAAATTATGGGGGAGACTATCTAGTTTATTAAAATATAAATATTTGTTTGTATGTTTATTTTTCGTCTTTATTTGCAAGAGTACCGAGCACCACAATGGAAAATGTAGTAGTACAAGAATAATCACACATTAAAACCATTACACATAGATCACAACTCAATATGTAATATAACGTTGCTTGAATTCTGTTCATTACTGAAAATGTTGACAAGTCTCTTCTAGATCTGGCTATGGATTGTCCACTCTCACATCACTTGGATATCCCCTTCACAACTATTCTATCTCAAGATCTAGTTACCCACCTTATGAAGAGGGGAATGCATTGTCCCTTAAAAGGTTCTCCACAAGAAATTTACGATTTTATTTAGAACTGACGGATTCATGCTAAAAAGTATTTTATCTTGAATTAGAATATTAATTAGGAATTCAAATAATGTACCGCATCAATGTAAACACGAATAGTATTATTGATGTGACACGCATCGAAGATCAACAAATTGAATTTACATTCTGAAAAATGTTTCCATTTCTTAACTTCCATTACTCCCTGACGCTGCCTGCATAACGATTAAAATTCTTGTTATACCGAAAAATACTACTCTCAATCGCACTTGAAACGAGCCCTTAGTGCCCGTCGAGCATTTTAGTTTTCCACGCTGTTTGCAATCCACTTTACTCCAGCGTCCGCGCTGAGTCTCAATATCTAATTTAACCTGGATGAGACTGAATATTCGACTCAGCAAAAGTGGCGTATAAACTTTGTTATTATTAGAATCATAAGTCCGCACTCGAAGCATTTTCGCTTGAGCGCTTCTGCGGTCATTCTGCCAACTATAGCGTGTTGTACGGTAGTAATGGAGAATGAGTGTACATTTCAATCTGAGGAATGTACACACTGAAATAAATAGATTGCACTAGAAGTGTTCTATGAGAACACCCATACATAAAACAGAACGATGATAACGTCTCGCTTTTATGCGTTGACGTTATATCGAACAGTCAAACCTCATGCACTAGCAATATAGTAAAGGTATTGAAGAACACTGCGAATGAAGTGCAGAGTTGTGTGTTGTGTGGTGGCGATACGAGTAGTAATCAGAGTATTATGAGTAGTAAACATGGCAGACATTGGCCATTTGTGTAACTTTTAATTGAACATAGCACAACATAAAATGGCGTTTATGTGGCGCGTTATACGAGAGTTTAAGGACGTCACATCGACTGTCATGGCCGACTGGTGGGCAAAAGTTACATTGGCACCATATTATAAACACATGTGAAAAGGGTGAATTTCATTGAAGATTCCTCAAAGCTGCATTACATTTGGCAGTTCACTCTAATCGAATATGTTTATTCTAATAAGTATAAACAATATTTATTTATAAAATATAATTTATTAAAAGAACATGTCAATCCAAATATTGTTTATACTTATTAAACAATATTAAGTTATATATATTTATTAAAAGAACATGATAATTCAAATATTTGTTTATTACTTATTGAACCTAACTGTTCTAGAAATTCAGTAGTTATCTAGGTTCCGTTAGGGGGCCGCAGCCAAGCGCGGCGTCACACTCAAGCACCTATACACCAAGCAGAGTTGGGGTGATTTCGAGTGTGTTACCATGCGTCATGTGAAAGTGATGTGAACTTGGAAAACATACACAATCGGATTTTGGACTGCCAGCAAATTTTATTGTAGAGGGAAAAAAAATGTCTTCCATGCTCAAAAATCACTTTAAGGATTTAACATCTTTTTTTTTTTTTTTTTTTTTTTATAAAGTAACCTCTTGAATATGTTTCAAGTTGTCGCAAAAGTGTGGACAGGGAAGTATATACCATCCTTCTTAAAGCCGATGAGAAAATATTTATAATACCATTGTTCTGTTATTTGGCTATGCTAGTAAAAAAACCATTCATCAAATCCAACCTATAAAATGAATTGTATGTGTTACATAATTAAAAGCAAATCTTCAACAATTGCGATTGCGTTTATGAAGCACGATCTGAAGAAATTGGGCTGGGGGTTTCCAAAATTTTTAAATTTTTTGGTCTTTTTCCCCCCCCAAACCCCAAAAATTTTAAAAGGCCCCCCAAAGCCTTTTTAAAACTTTTCTTATTGTAAATTTTAAACTTTAAATAATAACGGCATAAAATTGGATTTTTAACCTCTATATTTTGTATTGGATGCAGGAACAAGTCCACTGGAACGACAATGCCAAAAAATTGCATTTCAGTGAAAAATATCGAAATTTATACGTCAGGCAGGTTGTTCGAGATATTGAAATAACCTATCAAGTTCGAAAGCATTTCAGGGCGGACAAATTAAATTTGAAAACGCTGGTCAATAGATTTATATCTCGTCAATAATTCTGACTAAATCGGCTTTGGCATTTTGCATTCGTGTTACACTGTCCTGCTGTCAGAAATTACAACACGTATCTGAGGGTCACTTGACGAGAAGAGAGAAAGAGAGAGAGAATATGAGCACGAACATATTTTTAACCCAATACTGGTTGATCTACACTTCAAACCAACCATCACTAACGCAACGTTAATGTTTGTTTTGATAACAGTTTAAGATTTATGCCAACCACATAAGTAAAAACAATTTTACTATCTTTCCGAAAAAATAGTTGAATGGGAATTGGTTAAATTTGAGAAACATGCATTTATGAATCAAGTAAAAAGCATGACAATAAAATAATATGATTATATTAAAAATTCTCATAGTAACCCTCCAAATGGCAAGAATCTAATAAACATAGTTACATGCACGACAATCAGAACTGAAATATCTAGGTCCCGTTAGGGCGCCGCAGCCAAGCCGCGGTGCCCCTACACACTCAAACACCTTATATACACCAAGCAGAGTTGGGTGATTTCGAGGGGTTACCCCAGCCGTCATGTAACGTGATGTGAACTTGAAAACTATCACAATCGAGGGGATTTAGGTACCTGACAACACATGCCAAATTTTATTGGGTACGATTATTCTTCTTGGGGAAAAAATGGCTTGAAACATGCTCAAAATCACTTTAAGATGTTTTGCTACTGCTACTACTGCTACTACTGCTACTGCTAACATCTAATACGTCGGCCCGCGATTCTGACCAACGGGTGGGAACACAAAGTTCATATTTTACATGGACATTAAGGTTATAGAAATATAGTCTCTTTTGAAAAAAAAAGTTGAAAAAGTTTGTTGGAAGGCTTCCAAATAAAGGTTTAAAATAAGCCTTAAACACTTGGCATACAATCAAAAGTAACCATAGTTATTTGACATTTTGTTGACGGTATAAGCAGAGTTAGGCGGGAAAGTGCGATACGTAAACAAATAGCGGAATTTAAAATTTTCTTCTTTGTGTGGAACGAGAAAAGGTGTCATTATACTCTCATAAAACAAATCAGAAACCGTCCCGGGGCCTATAGGCCCAGATGTGGAAAATTATTTATAATCCCAAAGTGTGGGTCTAAAGTTCCATTTGGCTATAGAACTAGTAAAATTCATACTTACATTACATGTTTGACAAGCCTAGCCAACCCTATGCCAGCACAACATTGTTCTGATATGAGCTTGCCTCATCTGTTTGTTTACATAATTGCAAACAATCAAATCATTTCATACAACTTGTCTTTCGATTGGGCCCGCGTTTATGAAGGCACTGCCATCTAGAATAAATATAGAACTTTTTTCGAGCTCTTTGCTATACGCAAATCTTTTTAAAGTGTTTGGATTTCGTGATACTCTTTAAACCCATAGACATCCTATATAATTGGCTAGCCCAGCAGTCGGTGGTCCATTTTCCGGTACAATTAGAAGCCATCTTAAAATGACAGTTTACATGTTAATCAAATGGGGGCGATTTGTGGCCAAATAGTTCTCAAGATTGCCGCAGGTTGACAGGTAAGCATACTAGCCTTTAACAAACCAAATGATTACTAAATTCCCTTATGCAATCACTTCGTATTGTTTCTTTTGTTTAATACCATGCTTTCACAAACTAAAAACCCTATCAAACAATCAAGTAAAATACTTTATTGCATTTTAAAAAGCATAAATTAAAACACCCAAATCGCCATCTTGAAATGGGCCGGTTGAGTCTTCAATTTGCTACGCTCGCGCCTGTGCGGGGGTATAGGAGACTGCTAATCTAGCCTACTATAGGGGTTTAATATCAATGCTTTTAACTCACAACCCATGACGTTTTCCACGATACCGTTCAAGAATACCAATTCCTTCGAAAAACGAAAAACGACTTCGTTTTCAAAATTTTCGTTTTTCAACTCATCTCCCACGAACCAAGAATTGGGGTCAGTCCTTATACCCTCGTTATACCATGGTTATACCACCTATACCCAGGATGTACATGAATCCGGGTCTAGATATTTTACATCCTATATTGTTACTGCTAATACCATAAATTTAAATCAACTTTGATAAAAATATTATATTTTAGCAAATAATTTTTTAATGGAACTTGAAAAAGTAATGAGATCACACCCCATAACAAAAACTTGTAGAAATACAGCCAAACCCTTTCACACTCAAAAGGAATGAGATCTAAAAAAAAGGGCCCCAAGCTCATCTAACCTTCCACATAAAAAGTACAGTGTCCCATAACAGCATCCTCGAAAAGCTTGGCAAAATAGAATTGCATGTTTACGTTTAAATTTAAATTAAAAAAAAAGACTTGGATAAACATTACTTAAAATTAATAATCGAAAAATTCTATTTTCCCAAAACTTTTCGAGGATGCTGTTATGGGACACGTACGTTTTGGGAAGGGTAGATAGTTTGGGCCCCTTTTTTTTAGATCTCTTTCCTTTTGAGTGTGAAGGGTTTGGCTGTATTTCTACAAGTTTTTGTTATGTGTGTGTAAATGGGATACGCCTGAAGGGAAGACCCGACCAGCTTTGAGTTTGAAGCCACGTGGTTCTAGGTCCACTGCAGACCCCCGTGCGAAAATGTGGGGCAAGTGCAGCTGTCCTCGTCCAAAGCGCGCTAGAAAAAAAACAATACCATTAATGGAAAAGCACTGGAAATTAACAATCAGCTTTTTGGAAACGGGTTTGGATTTTTATTCAAATGACGTCACTCCTTATAGTGAGCGTCACACATTAACGACGCGCTGCTGGCTGGCAACGACGCGATATCGTACTGTTCTTCGGGAGAAGCGCTCGCCATAAGACATTCCAGAACCAGGTCATGCTACGACAACCGAGAGAAATAGAGCCAATACGAAACCTTGATCGCGCGCCGCCACTGGGTTCGTTTCTCCGAGCGTCGCGACGCTGTGGATGTAATTGAGACTCGAGTCTTGTATTGTGACGTCCATTGCCGCGGGGAAAGAAAAAGAAAGAGACGGCGAGGTATCAGCTATTGCAAGGAGATTGAAAACCGGGTGGAAATCAATATGCGCCAATTTGAATAAAAGAAAAATGACAATTAAAGCTACGTTTCGAAATAGCGCGAGTTCGTTTTACTCCAATTGAATTGGAAATGACGAATCATTCAACAAACAATTGTTGCGTCTGTTTTGAATGTAAACACTAAAGAAATTATTGACATTCCCAAAGAATAGATGGGTTGGGACGACGACAGGGGGGGGTTTCGTTCCGTCAGAGTAAACACCTTTCCAATACGTTTTCAAACAACTAATCAATGAAACCACAAAACTCTCCAATCGAAAAAGAATATATTACAAGTTTTTTTTTAGTCTGGAATGAAATGTGCGCAGTGGAAAGTAATGACGCAGCCTCTTTTCTCGGTTTACTTCCTCAATTTCCGCGCATTCTAAGAAAGAAACGAATGAAGATAATTAGTGATGCGGGAAATTGAATGAAACATTTGTGATTTTTTCACAGCGGAAATTGTAGGGTGCGGTTTTGCAAACGGTGTCGAGGTTTGATTAGAAAGAGTGAGGGGGATTATTATAGTCGAGGGAAGGCTTGTGTAAAACGTTTTAAAGAAGAATTTACTTGCACAGATAAGTTAGCATTAGGATCAAAAAGGAATCGAAATGGCAAAATATATGCGTTATATTCGATCACATTATGAAATTGAACATATTTTATTTCACAATACACGATAATATTTTTAACGGTGTTTTTCAGACAATGAAGTGAAAATAAAAATTTGTAGGGGAAATATGTTTAACTTTGTTGTAAAATACAAACTTTTATACATGATCTTTGTCCAATGTAACATAAATACGAATTTATATTGTGTTTATTTTTTATTTATAAATATATTACATGCTCATAAGTCTCGGGAGTATTTACTTGGGTCGAACCAGAAATCTTCCAAATATTAGTGTTCGTTTATAATCGGTGTTCTACCGCCTTGATGCCACCAATTACTTACGTTCTTCTGTCACTTAAAAACATTTTTAGCATTTAAGCTAAAATAATATTATGTTAATGGAAATATGTTTGTTAAGATGTTGTTAGATAACTGGCATTATTTAAAACACACCACTGTCATACTTAATTGTTGTAGGAATGATACGTCAGGCATAAATTAATGTACAATATTCTGTGCCGTAGATAGTCTAACTCAAGTCTTTGTCATGCCTAAACGCGGAAGCACAAGATATTCACCCAACGCCTACACGACGGTAGGGTGCGATATCCACAAGACACTGCCGCTGTGTGATGTTCTGTCTTCGGTCGTCTTTGTGTGTCCGGTGATCGCTCGCGTGTTTTCTACTCGGCTGGCGAGCCTAATGAATCTGAACCCTGCCGCTCCGATGCGCTGCTAGCTGCTCGCCACTACTCCAGACTAGCGGGATAATCGAGTACTTCTGTTCACAAGGACGTGCTATTTACTCGCGGTTCAACGGTAAACACGGTCAAAGATGTAGACACGAGCTGAGCTGGTCATCAACACCCGACAATCCAATCAGGATGGCTATGTCTGTTTGTGTTGAGAAGTCACGCTGGTCAACGGGCATTTTGTTGTCTTGATTAATTTCGAATTAACTTGCATCGTAGGAATCACGGTGGTCGTAAAATTCCCTCTTGTTAAACGAGAACTTTCACACATCTGTACATGTCTATATTCCTACTTAAACTTTATCCTTTAAAAATCCGTATCCTTTTCCGTAAAATCGTTTTATTAAATGTGTTTTGATTGACAGTATTTTTATAATACGTATTTGCAAAATTAATGTATATAATATAAATAATTTTAATGATCAAATGAAAAGCCATCTCTAGTTACATTTGACATTATTGATGTTACATTAAAATTTTAATATACAAATAGTGAATTTATTTTATGTGTGCCAAAAAAAGGTCCAAACCTCCAAAAAAAAATTAAAATTGATATTAAAAGACTGTGCCTACTATTAGACTCGAAATGGTTAAGGTAGAGCCAAAATAAAATAAAAACAGCTGCTGCGCCCTAAAAACGATGTTTGTTTTCACGCTCGCGCGCGACCCGGCACCTCCACCAAAATCATTATTTCATTTAATAAGCTATTTCGATTGGTAAATATTCGACTCGACTCAAAATTTCGGGTACTCGCATACCCCTAATATCAATTAATTTATCTGGTGTTTAATATATGTTCAGGGAAGGGACATTTGTGACTCAATTTATTTCCAAAATACTTATGGTACAACTTCACAATAGTTTATACACTCTTTTGTCTCCAGTTAAGGGAATATAATCTTAGAGAATATGATACACACCTTATGTTAATTTCTTTAAATTAGTCTTGGCTGCTACAGAGTCACTGACAGTCGTCAGCATGAGTTAAAATTGTTCACCTAGAATGCAATATAATCAAAATTCAAGGATATTTTCTTCATGCCAGCCAGCTATGGGATCTATTCATCTACACATGCTGGATACCATTCACCACCTCTGTGTAGCTAGTTTAGATGTGTATCTTAAAGACGGATATTCAATATGAAATTTGCTTAAAAGAACTTCTTTAAACGATATTTCTACTTAATAAGCTGAAGGTATAATGGCACCCAGCGTTATGTTAGGCTTGAAAGCATCGCCATTGAATCAGTGCTGAAAGATGTGTTTATATACTAAGATATCTACCTCCAAAAATACGAGCAAGGTGATGTAAGAAAACCCTTCCTTGGCATTTATGGCAGATGGGTGGGCTAAGAAAATGTTTTGAAAACTTCTGAAGATTTTCTTTACAAGTTTTGAGTTAAAGAAGAAGTAACATTGTGCGTCACGAGATGAGCTGTACGCGCAACCTCGTTTTCATTAGAACAGAAACAGAAAACATACTCGCATTAGAACTCCCAAGCATTGGTCTCAAGGCTCATGGTTCTTAACATAAAAACTCACTTTGTGTAAGAGCAAAGTTGCGTTGTAATTGAACACAACAATCGTTTTCGTTATGAAAGACAAATTTTGCATATTATATGTAGGTATACAGATATGTTAAAAAATAAACTATAATTTGGCTAGTTAAAAGGTCACGTGAAACGTGATTAACTCTATAGGTTCATAAATAAACATTGAACATTTGAATTCAAAGAGAACTCAAAGCATTAATTTTTTATTTGGAAATATCGCTGTAGGACCCGTGCCTAGAATCTATGCAAGGTTTACAACGTAATATATATTTAAGTCAGCTCGACAACTCAAATATTCAACACTTTTATACCCGTGTGAGTAAAAATATTAAATTTAAAAAAATATGATATTCAAATTCGTAGAAGCGTAATTCAAAGCAATTTAAAATTATAAACCTTGAGGTTTGTACTTGAGTATTGAAGTCTTAAATAAATTTTATCTTTAAATCCGGAAGTACTGATGTATCTGTGTTGATGTATGTGCTACCGAGATAAATAACGTTTTATGCTTGTTTATTGAGGAGTATCTAGAATATGTCATTCGCCTTTGCGTCGAGATATTTTATTTTCTTTGTTCATCCTTCGTCTAGACGATCATGGATTGATAAATCAAGTTTCTCGAATTGCTTTGAGCTGTAAAGCACTGAAAAGTATTAAGTTCGGATGTTATTCGTGAAGTTATCTCCTTGATGGCGAAGATAAAATATAGGTCGCTTAATAATTGAATTACTAGATTCCAAGTACATAGAAATGTGAGGTGAGACGATCACAATTATTTGTCTCGAGAAAAATAATAATTTCACTGTCGAGTAAATCGATAAAACTCTATGGCTTGCGTATTTCGAGGAAGTCCACATAATGGTTTGCAAATACTCGACAAAGCCTCCACAAAATACGTATTTATAAATAAATAAACTCTTCTCGTGGAAGTACTACACTGCACAAGAAAACACTTAAATAGCTTCAGTACATAAATATGAAACCACTACGACCTTACCTCACAAAAATATGAGAAACTAAAAACTGACCCGGCACCTCCACCAATTCGGGTTCGATGATACCGACTCGGTTGTTTAATTACCGTCAGGGAAGCAGGGGACACAATTCAAATCCCCAGAGGAATTTCTAAAATTATGTATTAAGTTTCTTAAATTTAATTTTGATCTCATAATATATTTATATAGATGTGACGTGTAGTTTTGTGCTTCAGCAAGGCTCTTCGCGGCACGAGATTTCTTCATAGATTTTAAGTATTTAAGCAAAATATTTGCTAGCGTCGACGCAGTTTCTTGTTGCTGAATGTAATGACAAGGATAAACAATAAATAATAATAATCTGTTAGTCAAACTGATTAAGGATGAAAACGACAGTCGTGTCTTATTTAACAAAGGATCGCCAATATATTTAAAAACCATTTGGAAAAATATGTTCAACGACAACTTAATCAAATGCTCTCTTCTCATCCAAACCTTAACATTTTAATTAGTCCACATATAAATGAATGAATCCACTTAGTCTAGTTGTCTACCCTGTTCAGGATCAAAAGTTGATAGAATTGTATCATCTATTTGATAGAGAAACTATGGAAACGGTTTTATTATACTAAGAGTTACACTTATGAATTTGTAGCTTTAGTAAAATAAAAACGCTAAAAACTTACCTCATAAATTTACAGAATTTTACATTGGGCCCGGCACCTCCACCAATTCGGGCTTCGATGATACCGACTCGGTTGCCTAATGAATGCAAGCAGGCAGATCAAGTATTTAATTTCAGTGATTGTTTGTTTATAAATGGTTTAGTATTTGTGGTTATGAGAAAGTCTTGGTTGGCGGAATAGCTTTCTTCAGTGATACTAAATTGCCAATGTAGCAAAGATAACAGTTTCTTGTTCATGACTTCAGAGATACGTCAAGGTTGTTTAGACAGTGAGATAGAAGCCTAAGCCGAGATCAAACGTCAAACCGGGCTCGTTTTACGACGACGGTAGAATATGTGAAATTAGCTTCATGCAACAGTTCCGCATCCCATTCCGTTAATTAAACAGCAGGAAGCTTGATTGACGGCTGTGCTGTTTCTTACACGGGCTGCATAAAAACACATCAAATCAAGTTAATTTGGAGGAAATAAGATTGTATGTGTTCAATTTCCGAAATTGAGATGTGTATGTTTAACCTCTTGGTGCAATGTGTTTATGCTAAAATCGGTTGATATATCCAATCTAATTTCATTTGTAAATGGATTTTTTTTTTATATAAACCGTATGTTTAAGTTTACATCAAGGAATGCATCTTTCAAACGTTGATTAAGATTAGACCGTTTTTATTTTGAAAAAGAAAACGAAACCTTCTGCTCTTTGTAGTGAGCCTTTGAAAAAGATTCTGAAAAGAAATCATCCGTTATTTGAATATATCGCCAACAAAATTCTACGGAGTTCCGAAAATCCTTCGATAATAAATCAAGAACGCGCACCGGCTTCATAAAAGAGCTCACGATGAAAATGTATTTCAAAGAGTTTTTCTTTTAAACGTCTCGGGTAATAGCAGAACTCACGTCACGCTTTGCTATTTAGAATTGACGTCATTTTCTAGGTTTCTGTTGACTCAAACTCCGGAATAAAAAGTTTTGATTATTGCAATGCACTTAACTGTCTCGTTGGTGCACTTGCTCGGGATTAGTGTTGAGCCAAGTGCAAGGTTGAAATTCGCAGTTATTGTTAAAATAACAGAGTGTAAAAATGATTTCACATCTGCAAACATTTTGCTGTATAAAATCGTATTCGAAAACCTTACCAACGGGAAGGATTGCCCGCGATATTTATCTGATTAAAGAACAAAATGTATATGCGTTCAAGTTTTTCGTCGACGTTTCAATTAGTGGATGCAAACAAATAAATTAATTAAATCTGTAAAATTTGTTGTTTTAATTCTCAGGTTACCCACTTTCCTATAAACAAGAAATTCGTGTTTGATCTGATATGGGTATTGAAGCTCTAACTCCTGTTTATTCCGATTATTTAACATACTTAATTTAAAAATTAATTTAGTCAGAGGTTGTTGACGTTTGTATGTTAAATCATGGTATGTTTCCCGTAGCTCATTAAGCGATCATAACGAACTATATTAACCCATGAAGGTGTTTCTTGTTTGTTTTTAGATTAGTCAAACACCGTCAAGCACGTTTCTATGATGAGGCATCTTAATATTAATTTTATGTTGCTAGAGTTTAAAAGCGTACGATGTCTGCTATATAACTAAGAAATTTGTAATTCAGATATTATACACCTTGTAAAAACAACATCTAGAGATTTAAGTTGCGTTTTACTTTAAATATGCTACAACGAAGAACGTTGTTATGTCGATAGGAATAGTCAGCTCAAAACACACCTACACTGACGCACTTTGATATCCTTATCAACACTCTTACTGAGTTCATAAAATACAATTCACTTAATTATACGATATTTTTCCTTATTTCTTAAGGAAATATTCTTAAAGGTGAAGTCCAAGAACTCTTTAGCCGACCACTTTTCTTCTTACGTCAAATTTCGAACAATTTTGTTTAGTCAACCTGTATCTTAGAATTCTGTTAATTAATATAATTCGTACTTTAAAATTGATTAATATAAAATAAAATTGATATAGATAAAAAGATACTTAAAAAAACGTAGCTCTGTTATGCAATATGACTGTTGAGCTTTCTTGCAAATATTGTAATTTGCAATATTTAGTAACAAACTTTAACTTTACGATTTTTCGTTAATAGTTCTTAAAGACCGAATACAAAAAATTGGACAACATCTTTTAATTTCTTTGACAATTATAAACAGTTAACTTTCATCATTAAATCTCAATATGAAAACTGAAAACTGAGTGCATGAATAAATTAATAACCACCCTTGCCGTATCCGTATTCATAGTTTACTTTGAATACCTTTAATTAGACATAAAATACATAGTTGTTTCCACTGCATGCACAGCACAATTACAAAATCGTACATTGTCAATTAAATTCTGAGCAAATGAACGAAAACGTAATATTCTTTCAAGTAAAGTGTTCGAATGTAAATGAGCTTCGCCGTTAATCGTGAATCTGCGATCTGCGAGGAACTCGTTTTAAAAAGATATCCGAGCCTCGAGAAATGATTGCAATCTAAATCAAACAGCGAGTTAAATGACAATTAGTTTCGCCTGAGCGGATTGCTATAGCAATAACGTCACAATGCTAATGACTGAACAATGTGTTCATATAAGTGAAACAAGAGGCTGTCACTTGGAAAGCAGTCCTTCGACAACGGCTGAAAGACTCACAAAGGGATCAATCAACAGAGGATTCCACCGTGTTAAATTAATCTTTTCAAAAGGACTTATAAACAAAGACCATTGTGTCATGTAAAACGGTTAGCTGACAACTATTAGACTCTCTTCGACTGCGGCAGCCATGGCTGACTGGCGGAGTGGCTGACTGGCTTCCATACCGGGGATTACTTCTCCAAAGCTATACTAAGCTCATGTCATAGCGTTCATAAGGAAAGATGGAAATGTCATTTATAAACGCCTTCAGGTTTATCGTGCATAGTTTGTCTAATACTAATCTCTCATTTAATACTCTATTTTACGAACTAGGTTAATATTATGTTAACTGTTTAAATGTGGATTTAATTGAAAATTTACAAATACCACTACATTGGTGTTTATTAAGTGTAATGTATGTATATGAAAAACGATTTTTATTTTATTTTTGATGAAAAATCTGCTGAAGCATGATTACAAGAATGCAGGAACTTCAGATGGAAAATGTCTTACATTCACACATTACTAGCCACTCATCTATTTTGTTCAAATTCTTCTTGGATTTATCATTTATATGCTCAAAACGAGAACGATAGATGTTAGGAATCCTTATCAATGAAAATAATTATATGTATGAAGCATAAACAGATATTCTAAACTATTCCTGTAGCAGCTGAATTAAAATGTTTCGTCGTATGTCGGAAAGATAAACGACAATAGAATATTGCTTGCTTTAAATATGAAATCAAACTTTTTATATCCTCATAATTTATCATGCAACATAAGGCGAAATATAACAAACTTACCAATTTAACATATGAAGGTTCAAAATTGCTGCCCTAGTTCTGCTGATCGTTAGTTTTAATTCAAATATTGCGTGAATATGTTCAAGTATTGGTTTTTAGACCTTGCATCGTTCCGCGGTTACAAGAATCTGCCAAGTGCAGCAATGTTACAGCACATTGATAACTACTTTTCACTCTGCTTTACCCAAAGGACTACGCAGTGGCTCGGGAAACCTTGTCGAGCAAAACGTTTTTTTTTTCGGAAGTGTTCGTTTCAAATTTTCCATTTGATGAAGTGCAAAGCGTAGTGTTTGTTACAAAAACTTTCAAGGAATATTTTCTGAGAATAAACTTGAACAGCTTGAAAAACAACTCCGCGATTTGAAGAGGTATTTTCTTTGAATATTGAAAATGGCAATTGCAACTTCAAAGGAATTCCGAGTAAGTCTCGAAACGGTGTCACAGAGATGTTGTTTTTCTTGTCTTGTTTGTCAGATGGGTGGATAATATCCAACACACGCTTTGTGCACACGTTTTATAACCAGCACGAGAGTTCACGTGACACCTTTACTAAACACAATGTCACACTGGATTGTTAATGCAACAAAGAAGTGGCGACAAGAAAGTCAAATTAAAAACTCGAGTTAAGAGTATTATTATTCCTGTGGGGCTGCAACGGGTACTTTACTTACTTCGTAAATAGCGCAACGTGGCATGAAGATTGTTAATGGAGTAGAAAAGATGGAATATAAAACGAAATGAGAGAGTTTCTTACGTTTCTTATCACAATGTTTTGTTTTATTGTATAAGTATACCCGTACAGACTTCTTAGCTCTAGCAACATAAACTTTCATTTGAGAGATCGTCAATTTCTCACAGTGACGTTCCTACTTCCCATAATCCTTTGCATGCGCAATTGATTACGAAAATCGTATTTTCCGGCCACCAATATTCCAGACCATTGTATCATCACTATTTGTGTATCGTTCAACTTTGTAAAATATTTCAAATTTTTAAATATCAGATTTACGAATGCAGGGCAATAAATAGAACTGAGTGCATAAATGGGCACAAAATTATAAACTGTAGTTACGAAAATTTTAAAATTATAAAATTATAACAATAATACACAATTAGACAATATTTGTTATAGAAATATATTATTCAAAAACGTTATTGAAAATTACGGCTTGCAAGATATATTAGTACTTCATTTCGATAGAGGTTGCGCAATGCCAAACACGATGATTTAACCCGGAGGTTGTGGGCCCGATTCCATAATATAACTATAAGCATAAAAGTGTGAGAAGCTGGCCAACGTGCTAGCTGGTTACAGTCAAGCCATTCCAACTCTATAAGCCTTTGTATTAAAGCGAATCACAAAAACATGTTGGGTTTTATGTGAAAACAATTTAATTGGATGTGTATAGTAAAGGGTTGGAGTAATCCTGCTTACAGTGGACTGTGGAGGAAATGTAAATACAGATGGTATAAAATCCATCACAACTGGGGCTTTCACCTACATAATCAGCTCTCGTGGTTTATCAGCATGTATTTCGATCACAATAGAACATGATTGAACATGAAAACAAAGATTACATTTTAGTGCAGTTTGTATTACCTATTAAAACAAGTTATATACTTGTTACATAATTATAATTATTATATTTTATTTTCAAATAGCCAAATACAGACATACCCTATCTGACAAGTTCATGGTGGGAGGGGAATGGCAGAGCCCCATTATACACAATGTGCCCTACCATCATTATATAACTAGATTTACAATTATTATTAATAGTACTTTCTACCCAGCAAACAGAACAGTGCGGGCAACTTGCGGGGCCCATACGGGCAATGTGGGCAGTGCGGACTATTTGCGGATTACGGGCATCTTGGTAATTGCCCTCATGTTGCCGTTAGGGCGGTTTATGGGCACGTTGAAATTTGCCCGTAAAATTTAATATCCATCTTACCCGTATCTTGCCCTAAGGGCAAGATGAAGCAAGATGCGGGCATCATGGTTGCGGGTGGATTACGGGCAAGTCTCCATCTCGCCCTAAGGGCAAGATGAAGCAAGATGCGGGCATCATGGTTGCGGGTGGATTACGGGCAAGTCTCCATCTCGCCCTAATGGCAAGATGAAGAAAGATGCGGGCATCATGTTTGAGGATGGAATCTGCTCCAAGAACACTGCAAAGTAGACTCAAAAGAATTGTAGTTAGATGAATTTACACTGGTTTTACATCTTGTTTGTTTGTTTGTCCGGTCCCATACGGCCCTACGACCAAATAGTTTGAGCTAAAATTTTAAACAGACATCCGTGACAAGGTAACTGAGAACTGCTAACAAAATGAGAAAAATCCGTTACCATTTCAACCTAATAATAAATTGAAAAATATAATGGAAGTTTGTAGTTTTGTTTTAATTTAACGACAATGGTTTTGTTTTGAAGAAGTCATTTTTATCGAATCATTTTTGTCAGGCCGTGATTGTATTCAGTGAAAAATGTATCGAATCTTGCACGCTCAAGGTTCTTCTAAATTCCGCTGAGAGATTGAGTAAATCTTGCAATTTTTGGGTCGTTTTTCGTACTGCCCATGTTTTCGTAGTATAGTGTGCAATATGCATTTCAAAACATGATTTATAATTTTTTAAATACGATCCAGAAATTAGAAAATCTTTCCCGACGGAGGGTTTGAACCTAGGTCTTCCACATTTCGGGTATAAAGGGCACCCATCGCCAACTAGACTAGGAAAACGCCAAAGTCGTTGTTAGACGAGTGAGCGAGTCATGTGTTGATGAGTACCCGGGACATTTGCATTTAAGTTTGATAATAATTATAAAGCTATAATTAATAGGGTTTTGAGGGTCAACTGTAAGGCCATAATGCGCCACTCTATAGCCTATGATAGGCATGGAGAGGCCCTAGGTAGGGGAAGAAAGGGAATGTTACCGGGTACTCAACACATGGCTCACTCACTCGTCTAACAACGAGTTAGTCGTTTTCCTAGTAAGTTAATAATATTGTAATAATTGTATTAATATGAGCAGATTGTAAGCTTATTCACACAAGGTATAGTTATCTTATATATATATATATATAATTATATATATATATATATATATATATATATATATATATATATATATATACTGATTTAAGTCTATTATGAATGATTTATGACACTTCCATTATATTACACAATATTATGTATTAGCACTACATTATGTACAATTACATTCATATTATAATTATTTCTTAGCAATCCTCACGCATTCTCTCCAAAATTGTATATACATATTTTTTTAAAGGTTCACATTAAGTTAATTAAGTCTCACCTACTATACAAAATTAATTTTGGTCAGTGCTTGTTTGGTTAATTGTACAATCCAATAAGCCTATTTTTGTTCTTGTTAAATGTTCATGTAGATTTTTAAGTCTATTTTAAAAAACATTTTATCTGCTGAATGTCATGTCTTCACTTATTTTAAATTTAAGAACCAATATAATCAAGGTTATTCTCTACATTACGATTAGTATTTGAGTATGTTTCATTTCAGTATATTTGTTGAAGCCTATCAATGAAACAAATAATGAAAGTATCTAAGTTTAAATATTAATTTTTAGTTAAAAAATCATGAACCATAAGTTAAAGAAACAAAATAAAACAAAACACATAACAAATTATACCGAAAACGCAAGTAGCGTCTGCAGTGCTACGTTCCGCAATACACGCACATGGGCTAAAGACGCTCGTAAGCCAGCTAACGCGCCCATGCTACTCACAGGTGCAGTGTCCCTTGCGTGTATACTAGATGGCGTAGCGTACGTGGACTTGTATGTACGGACAGGATGAGCCACAATGCGGGCTTGCCAGTATGGGCAGGATGAGCTACACTGCGGGTTTGCCAGTATGGGCAGGATGAGCCACAATGCGGGCTTGCCCGTACGGGCAGGATGCGGGCGGGGGTGACATATTTTTAAGGGCGCCCTCATGGCATGCCCGTACGGGGCCCGTACGGGCAACTTGCGGGCAGGGATGCGGGCATTATGCGGGCAAGATGATTTCTGTTTGCTGGGTAGTTTCTAAACTATTAACATTAGACACTAACTATTACTTTACATCTATGCCACTAACACTACACTATTTTATAATTCATCTAAAGGTTAATCCTTAATACTATTACACAAACGCGAACAAAAATAAGATATAATAAATCAAGCCAGATATCAAATGTGAATTTTCATTATCTGGAATAAATAAAAACATTGTTTTACGATCGAGGAAATGAAAACTAGAGCAAAATAACAATGGAGAAGAAACACGTTTATTATATTTTGACGTGTTCTTTGTGAGTGTTTTTTTTTTTCAAGGAAAGTTATCAGACTTCGAGACCACCTTAGCGCACACTAATAGCAGAAAAGTTTGGAAAATAATTTCGACAAGAAATTTTCCGCTCTATTCATTTATCGAAGTTGGCAATCTGTAGGTGTTTGCGTTCATCTTTTAGGGTGAGGGCGGCAAACGTTTCTATACAAACATAGCTCGTAACAATTTATTACTTGGCGAACTCTTTAACGCGGGAAATATGATCGCGGTGCATTTCAGTTTCAGCCACACTGCAAGATGTGGATTAGATGCGCAGGATGCTCAGTTGAATATATCTTGTAACCCTCATGCCATTCAATTAATCTCAAAAGAAACACCACATTAGAGACAATTTTGATTACATAGTTTCAGTGTCACTCGAAAGAGTGGATTTTATGTTGGAGACGTTTACTTTGGAGAAAATAAGAACATTAAAAATGATTTAATGATATTACCGAACTGTAAACAATAATGCTGCATAGACCGGTGTAGGCTGTGTATATTAGTTGTTAATGATGATAATATTTTGATGAATAGTTTTAAATGTCATCAATAATCTCTCATACGAGAATGGCATTGTTGATGATAAATTGGAAACACAATTGGTGCATTTCAATTCAGCTGTAGAACAGATATACAGTGGACTGAGTGTGTCTTTATTAATCGTATCTCTGTACATTCTTATTTATTTTCCAACGGTTTTAGTACAAACGGGCTTCAAACTGTTGTATTAAATGCTCCGCACATTCTACAAGAGTTATTCCAACTACATTTTATCACTAGTGATTGCGTTGAAGACTTCCCTTTCATTCTGTCTGGAATAAATTTATGTATCCGAGTATGTATACCTCTAACCAAGTAACCCACTTACCGCCTTATAATTCACATCCTGATTTAGTATTCAAGCCTTTGGTAATGGCTGTATGTAATTGGATTATAAGTTAAAGTTTGTAATTATGTCAAGTCCCAATAGAAATATATTATCAGAAATACTCAATGTATACACACTGCACCATCTCCAAAATTTCCCTTGGTATCCAAACAAAAAAAAAACGAAATGTTTAATAACATCACATAGTCACATGAATGCAACAACTGTGTACCTTACACTTTAACAAGGTATCGTTTAAAAATTTAATTTCGAAAAGGCCGAAACTTACAACCCCCTTATAAGCCACCCCATTAATTGGAGTCCCTACGTTGTGCGCGAAGCCCGTATGTTTGCTAGGAGCGAGCTGCTTATTTACTAGCGAAGTCGCGCGGTTCTATATCGTCGACATCTGCTACGAAGTTTCGAGTCCCGAACTAGGATAACTTGAGGCAACCGCAACCATGCCCTGGCTTTATATGTGAACACTGTTCCCAACAATAATTTCAAGCCCAAAACAAGGATGAGATGTGTTATTAAAACGAAATCGTGTCATCTTATATGAGTGAATTTGGGCCAGATATTAACATTCCTAGATGTGACGTCAAAATTATGGTTCCAAGACTGATTTAACAAACAAAAGTGTATTTAGTAATGAGCATAAGAACTGTTGCATGGCGTAGAGACATAATTATGATATTTCTACAAAGTTGTATTCATAAAAATAATTTAATCAATACAAATACGCATTAATAAGCAGTTATTTGTTTGCTTGGAAAAGTTTTATAATGAGCTAAGAAAATGTTTACTGGTATTTTTTATTGTTTGATGAGCATAAAATATAACAAAATAAATTTGAAACTCGTTGTTAATGAATGCCCTAACGACCATAATTTCGATAATTTAAAAATGAAATCATTCAGGTTACTAACACTTAAAATTAATATCTTAATCTATATTTAACCAGGAGCAATGCTTTAAAACTTAAATGCCCCTTTTAAATATGGATCCAAGATGGAAACCATGTGTCGTGTCCGTAATATACCCTTTTCTTGAATACCGTGATAATCTTGACAGTGGCGCTTCCCAGCGTTCATTCTTTGGGTCTCCGCGAGATAAAAACCCTCACCAAAGTCCATCTCTAAATTAACTAATTGTTTCTAACAAACGCGCTAGAATGTTGGGCTAAGAACGTTCTGTATTTAGCTACCGCGCGCGCTTTCTACGTCCCAGAAAGATTTAGAGTGCATTCATCCGTCAGGCCTTGTCTTAAAATCTTTCACTGTGCGGTACGGCCGACAGAGACATTGCGCGAAATTAAATACGGTGAGATCCGACGCCACCGCGGGATTTACCGGCCTGCTCGAGATTAATGCTACAGAGCGCAGACTAACCGGCTGAGTCTTGGGCAAACGCAACCGCAAAGCCGTCTTTTATTCCACGGAAAGAAATCCTTAATATTGTTTCCATTTAACTACAACTCAACGAAAATGTGTTTAAATTTGTATTTTTCTCTTTTTGTGAATATGATTTTGTGAAAAACTAAAGTCTTGAAGATGACACAATTGATGGGTTTCGTCGTTATATTTTGACGCGGGTCGCTATCATAGACACGTTGTTTGTTCTGTAAGGGTATGGGACTGTCACAGTCAACTGTACTTACGAGAAACTGATAAAAATAACTGTGAAGTCCCCTAGAGATATGTGGTGACAAAACAATGAGGTGGCAGTGTCTTCACAACACAGATCATATCAATAAAATGAAAATTTGAACAAGTTTAGATAGCGAAACTTGGTGTCAATCTCACAAACAGAAATGTTGAATTTTGAGTACCTCGAGCTACGAGTTTCTGCATTGCTCTTCATGTAGGCAAAACAACTAAACATAAGGACGTATGCATTAAAAACTACATGATTCAACAAAACAAGGCTAAATAACAACTGAAACTGCGTTGGAAGTGGCAGAATCAATGAAAATGTATGTCCTCTCTGGAAAGTAGAAATTGAAATATTGATAAGATATATTAGATTGTGTGACAAGATATCTGCATAATTTTTATTAATGTATCCTACTTCTTCTTGAATCATACAACTTTGTAAATAACCTTATACTCTGTCGTTAAATGCTTTTACATTCTCGAAAGTCTAAAAGTTAAATTATTTTCTAACATCGAATTATAATTAGATTTGTTCGAAACTATAATAATATCTACATTGGTAAATTATCGATTAATCTGAAAGTTCTGCTTACCATAACTGTAAACGGAAACAACGAGTATAAAAAAAACAACTCTTGGCAATGCACGTTTGTTCACTGGCCATTGAGTAACCATCGGATCCGGTAACACGAGTTCATTTCTAATAATACTCTAATATGCAGTAAATCAAATCAAATAACTTTTAATCTGTTTTTAACATACCATATTACAATATACTTTGTTGATAACTACAATGGTCGTCTTTAATTTCCAACTTCCCAGACAGTTTAACAGAAGGAACTGTGCTCCCAAGTTTTTCGATCATGGCGTTGTTCCTCCTGCAAGTTATGTTCCTATTAGTTGCTGGGGTTGTGTGCATGCAAGCGTCGGCCGGTCCCCGAAGACGGAAGCTCACCGGGCGGGGCCCAAGTCCCCGGAGACGCTAAACTACACACACTTGACCCAAGAAAAATTGGATTTCTTAACTTGAAATCACTTTTTAAGGGCAATGTTCTATTGATCATAACTTAGGTCGAAACTTCTTGGGAGGAATCTTGTACGAAAAACTTTGTCTATTTCGCAGTTGGTAGTAAGATACACTTGAGAAACAAACCCCATAACTTAAGGATAACTCGTTGCACTGACCCTTAAGCTTGGGAATAAATCGGCAATAACCGTATAATTAAAAAAAAAAACAAGTGGCACGTGGGCTCTAATCTATAACTTAGACAGAACGTGGTATTACCCATCCCGCACCATGGATGGATGTTATATGTATGTGGCAGTTTTACCTTTGACCATAAGTTAATCAAGCTGTCTAGTTGTATCTACTACACCCACTCATTGATTAACATATGGTCAAGGATATGCCATGAATCTTGCATCACATATTTAAATACTAATAGGTAAGAAAGGTGAAACTGACACAACGGTTTATAAATGAGACGATGATGTTAAATTAAACTTTTGTAAATCCACAACAGCTGGTGATACAATGAATAAAATAAACATGTTTCAAGGTTATAATGTTGGAATGTTTGATGATGACCTCATATCGTAATTGATAATAGGTCGAGGGATGTTTATACAGCAGGAGACTTGATATTGAAAACCGCTGCTATCACATATTTAAATACTAATAGGTAAGAAAGGTGAAACTGACACAACGTTTATAAATGAGACGATGATGTTGAATTAAACCTTTGTAAATCCACAACAGCTGGTGATACAATGAATAAAAATGAACATGTTTCAGGTTATAATGTGGAATGTTTGATGATGACCTCATATCGTAATTGAAAATAGGTCGAGGATGTTTATACAGCAGGAGACTTGATATTGAACACCGCCTGCTCGAATGGGATAGAACCAAATAGACTGCATGTTTGGTGAGCCAACATTTCGGTCCTAAGCACAGTCGATGAAAGAAGATTTTTGCGCCGTAACTAGCACGCTCTGTTGAGTATATGAAGAAACATAACAGGTTTTGTTTACCGACACACACACAAACAGAGACATACAGACAACCAGAGATCTTAGATAAAGGTTTTTAGTTGGAGCTTCTTTGCAACATCAAATTGTTTGGCGCAAAAAGGCGCCGTAGCTGGCGCTTTCTTGCGGAATTCTTACAAAGCTCTGTTCTTTGTTGGTCATTATTTAACATGGAAATGACTCACAAACAGGCAGTCAATTTGGGTCAAAGCTTATGTACGTCATTGATTTGGGTCCATCCCATTCGAGCAGGCGGTGATATTGAAAAGCACTTATACGGCGTTGGTGTGTGCGTGGGTACATAACATACAGTTTCCTAGCAACGCGTGTGATACTAGAACAGTATATTGACCCCAAATGTTGTAATTTAACTGCCCCCCCCCCAAAAAAAAAAAAACAACGTATGACGTCACAACACCAAGACCGCACCGAGATTTCGTTGTAGATTGAAAATAATTACTAAAAGTTTATTTTTCTGAGTGGCGCTCAGTTTAGTACAAGGAAACGATTTTGTCGTTTTCCATAAACACGTGTTTGGTACTTTCCACATTTTAGAACGCTCGCAGCGGCAAGCCCGGAGTTTGGAAACTATATTATAACAAACAATTGTCCTAGTTAAAGCCGATGCTTATATCAGAAGGATTAAACTTTCATCCAGGCATCTATAATTACAGCCTCACTCGGCACCGACCAACACACAAACAACCAACTCGGTTGACTGTCGGTGCCCTTAATTAATTCCTTACTCCTCATTATGGCATATAAATGTGCGAGGCTTAGCTTTCAAGTTTACCGCCATAGTTTCCATTGTCCTGGATCCCCCGTTATGGACTTCCTCCAGTGCAACTTTCCGAAAGTTGCGTCGTCGACCGTAGTTCGGCGATTGTTTACTGGTCCGGCGAACCATCGCTTTATCGGAAACCCCGGGCTACAAATCCAGCATCAACTCGAAAAACGAAATAAAAAGTCGAAATGAGATCGTGGCTACCTTTTTTATGCTTCCGTACACGATGTATCATACGTTGGGCGAGTATAAAATTGCTTTTTCAGAAAGTTGCACGCGAACGGTCGTATATTTATGTGGGTCGCGCTGTGTGGGCTAAATGCGCGCAAGTGGACTGACCGCCGATGCCGACCCTAAATAACGAACCCAGGCGTAGTTGCACTTGGTGTTGGCATTCATTCACCCTTTATGTGGTATTATTCATCATACGAATTTGCATTCATATCGAGTAACTCACTTCATTATCTTTAGTTATTGCGATTCTTATACATTTTTACTGAAACGCTATCGTAAATATATCGTTTTAATGCTTGGGCATATTTTAAGTACCAGTTTATAGGAATTGCGCTCTATATAACCAGATTAGTCTTCAGTATTTATTCAATTGGAAAATTCATGGATCAAATACGTTGTACGTTTAATTGTGTTACTTCATACTATAATCGTTGGCAGAGTTTCAACCGAGTCTTTGAAAAAATGAAGGACAAAAGTGCGCAAACTTTACAATGAATATTGAAATAACAATGAAATAAACAAACACATTTGTTTAAAATATAATAGGGGGTTATGCAATACAATTGAACAAATCCGATAGTTTCATAGTACTTAATTTCCTAACCTTTCTAGTGGGTAACTTCTTATTGAATTGAGGTTTGGTTTTTGGATGAGCGTAGCGAGCGAAGCGAAGATTCCATTCTACTACACTGGAGAAAAAAATCCAGAATGTTTTTTTTTTTTCTTTCTTTCTTTCTTTCTTTCTTTTTTTTTTTGTATTTTTGTGTGTCTGTGAACACGATTCCGGCTAAACCGATACTCCGATTGCGATGAAATTTTATGGAGACCTTCGAAATCTCTGAACTTAGAACTGCACCGTAGGAAAAATTGATCAAAAAATTATTTCTCTTGAAAATCGCAATTTTACGATTTTTTTCGTTTTTCTTTTTTGTTTTTGTTTGTATTTTTTGTGTTTTAAACACGATTCCGGCTAAACCAATACTCCAATTGCGATGAAATTTTCTGGAGACCTTTGAAATCTTTGAACTTAGAACTGCCATCATTTTGAGCGATATCGAAAAATTATTTCTCATGAAAATCGCAATTTTACGATTTTTTTCGTTTTTCTTGTTTTTTCCGTTTGTATTTTTGTGTGTTTGTTAACACGATTCCGGCTAAACCGATACTCCAATTGCGATGATATTTTCTGGAGACCTTCGAAATCTTTGAACTTAGACCTGCCACGTTTTTGGGTACAATCGAAGAAATATTTCTCATGAATATCGTACTTTTACGATTTTTTTCGATTTTTAGTGCGATATTTTCGTGACATTTGGGCCGATTCTGACCAAACGGGTAGGGCTTCAACGTTCATATTTCACATGAACATTAAAGTAATGGTGATGTATTGGTTTTTGAAAGAAAACTTTGAAAAAATAGCCAGAATCCATAGAAATAAAGGGTATAATATGAGGTTTTTCGAGGTTTATAATAACAATGAACAAGTAACAATAGAAACTTGACAACAATCACCTACAATGCATTCACAAAGCACTTGCAAAAGATAAAGTGGGCCCACGCAAACTAAAAACTTACAAAAACGCTCATCCATCAACGCGGCGGGACTTTAGCGTTTTCCTAGTGTATATACACTGTACATTACATTGTGCTGTTGTATTAAACAAAAGTTTTGAAGTTTGACCCCGGAAAATTTATGTTACAATGATATAAGTTATTTACTGATTAACCTAACAGTATAAATATCAATCTCTGAACAAGTAAACGAAAATATTATAGGAATTTCTACAGCACTAAATAAATGTATATGTTTCGTACAATAAAGTGGCTTCGAACAACCCTGTCGACAACGACGAAATTATGGTCAACCAGCGATCGACATTTGAAAGATGATCACTGGCTGGCTGTAATTCACCAAAGAACAACGACTAACCCTGCAGACTAAACTTAACCCATCCAAACTGTGCAGATTCACAACATTATTGCATAATATAGTTGTAGAATAACTACAGAATTCAGAGTTTAGAAAAACCCAATGCAGCACGTGTAAAATATTTCTCAGTTGGAATTCATACAGACATAAAATAACATGCTTCAACAGCCATAAACGTTCATTTTTACCCTGATAGCATTAATGTGCAATGGCTTCCTACTCCGCATGTGGCGCCCTATCTAGATGCACACATACGGAAGTATGTTGAAATAGCTATCAGTCGTACCATCTTAATGAGCTCGGCCCGATGAAAGGAGGCCCTAGTAAAACTGCCCTTCATGTTATTATACCAACGTATTTGTGCAATACTTGTTGGCCATCAAGATTATTATGCTGATAGAGAAGTATATACAAAGCGTTTCGCTCTGTGTATTCCATACAGTAATGTGAAGATATAGCATAAACCACAATTTTAAACTTTCCATTAAATTTTATGAAACGCAATAAAAAGGAACATATTTGTGAAAATACGATGTATTTCATATGCGAAAACCTGTTTTAAAAATGTGCTGACACGTTATATTTTCATTGCAAGCCTATAATGTTTGAGCAGCAACAAACTTGAGTTATAGTAAGTCCCATTGCGACCCAGTAACCCCGAGACTTTCCTATCCAGACAAAAGAATTAGGTTAAGTAAACGAGATACTCTAGTTTCGGATGTCTGACCAATGCATTTTTCGGTTTCATTACTTAAAAATTGGAATACTGTCTTAGTCTTATTAAACATTCGTATGACATTTCCTTCCAAACATTCTCACACCTATTTCCACGTTATATCTGGCAGGTTTCCTAGGAATTTTGATTTCATCATTTAAGACGTTAGATGAGACCATGAGTGTGCTGTTGTAGTGTGCTCTTATACTTGCTTGCCTAATTGAAACCTTTACTAAACATATTTATATAAAGTACGTTTGGTAAATACCACCACTTTTCATTCCCTCATGCAAAAATTTCAAATTATAATATATTTAATTTAATATGTTATCAACCGAATGTTCAAATTCTTAATTATTTATGGCGATCTCAAATACGCAAATTTATTTTACTTTTCACAGGTCTGTGACGGATACTTTAAATTTCCTCGTGATTTATTAAGTATAAAAAAGCAAATAATTTAACGATTGTATACAGAAGGTTTCCAAACAGCATGTTGAAATGCCCTACAAAACTTCACGCGTTTGGATATGGATACTGTTGTATAACCAACTCAAAATTAATGTTAACCGTGATAGCTTGTCTAGTTGCACTAGAATGATCTGATTCTTCAAGTAAAGTAGAGCATAATCTCAGACTGCTCGTTAAAATAATTCCCATCTAGAGCCGCAAACACACAAGTGCAAACTCCACCCTCATCAGTCTACGGAGAGCATTAAAGAACATTGATATGCGTCGGATAGTTCCACTTTTGAAATATTTAAAATGCTAAAATGATTCTTCTGTTTGTCTGGTTTCGAAATCAATTTAGTTCTTTCTCTTCTCTCGGTTAAGATGCACTTAGAAGATCTGCGCTCCGTGCTAAGTGGCGTTATCCAGGGCTTACGCGTGGCATAAATTCAATGTAGTTAAATCCCTCAGGATGGATCAAGATTCCGGGATAATGGCTACATAAGCACTCGATCCACACCTACCGGATGTGGATGGAACCCGTCGTTGGTTAATCAATTGGAATAAATGAACATGGATGGTATTAAAGGAAGATGGCCAAATAAAAAACTCCGCGGGAAATGACTAGCGTTCTCGTCATTACGCGTTATGAGGTTGAAGCTTGCCGAGCGCGGGAAGGAGTATTTGATACCGATAGGGGTGGCGCCGAGCCAAACACGAGGATTTAACCCAGAGGTTGTGGGCTCGATTCCATAAACTGGAAAACCGTTATGGAGGTTTATGTATTATCGTAGGCAAACTGCCCAGGGGAAACTTGTTCAACTTTTAAAACACTTTTCATAGGGATGCCCTCTGTAGGGTACACATTAGTTTAGCCCTCTTTAGGGGACTTACTTGTTTATGAGGGTGTTAAGATAATTGTGAATGGAACGTCCAAGGGCTGCCAAGAGATGCCGACCGTGCCTGCCTACAGTCAGATCTGGACGCGCTTGCAGAGTGGTGCAGAACATGGAAGCTTAATCTTAATGTATCTAAATGTGCAGTCATTACGTTTACTACAAAAACGAAACATGTTAAATTTCATATCTACACTCTCAATGATCAGATTTTGGAAAGAGTCACTAAAGTCAAAGATTTAGGTGTCATCATATCTCATGATCTATCATTTCAGAATCACCTTTCTAACGTTATTCCAAAATCATTTAGGTTGCTTGGTTTCTTAAGACGAAACTGCTCTAAAGAATTCTCCAAAACCACAATGCGGAAGTTGTACCTCTCTCTTGTTAGGCCTCATTTAGATTATGCTAGCTCTATTTGGAACCCATATCAAATCACCAAAATTCAGAATGTAGAAAGGGTCCAACAGTGTTTCATAAAACATCAATGCATAAAATGTAACATTCGATATCATAGAGTAGATTATGCACAACTTTGTAAAGATGCTAACCTAATGACGTTAGAAAACCGAAGGAACTATTCTGACATGGTTTACCTTTACAAAATTGTAAATAATTTAACAAACACCAGTTCAATTCTAGGCAAATTAAATTCTCATATACCTCCCAAACATACACGCCATCATAAAACTTTTCAACCAGCTCTAAGTCATCTCAACCTCCATAAAAATTCATGCATCAACAGATTACAGCATTCTTTTAATATGTTAAAACCTCTTGAAGGAACAGACATTGATCTCTACTCACAAAAATAATTTAAAATTTAAATCTGTGATCACTCAAGCTTTAGGATATTAACATTATAATTTACTCACTAGCTTATTTCCATTAGTCTCTTCTTTAATATGCATTTTTCATTTCTTTTCTTTCAAGAATATCTGTTATTAATTTTAATTGTTAATAATTTTGATAGTTTCACATTTAAATTGATAATTTCAAATATTTTAAAGAGTTACATGTATTATTTTATGTATATTGTATATTTTAATGTCAATTCGTTTATGTTTTCTATCCATTAGGCTATGCTATGATTTGCACTTGTGGAGTATTTGTACTCTGTTGTAATATGCATGATAATAAATAAAATAAACCTTGGAAAAATCTTCAGTCGGGATTGCTGGCGGTTGTATTCAAACCCGTCAGTAAAGCGTTACGTACGGGCTAACTTTGTAGTCACAAAGTAAGTATGTAGAGTGTGAGGAAAGTTTGAGGAAATATCTAACGGGAAATGCCATTTCTTTAGACTCGATTACCACATTCCTATTTTTCCGGACAAAAACATTGGAAAACCCTCAAATCACAATTGTCCCCGTCTGATATCGATCCAGCAACCTCTTAAAAGAGAATCTTGCGGATTACACACCAGCTACCTCAATCGGTGATGCTATGATCACGATAATATAATTATTTTAGTTTTTAAGGTTGCTTCTATCCTACAAAATCCAACATATTTACAGTTTTATCAAGCAAGGTAATACTTTCATAAATAACTAAAGTTGCAATTTGTCTTTGTTAAAATATCTCATTTGCCGATTCCTTGGTGTGTATTGGTACTTTATCGGTAAAACTATAATAGCTAATATATCTCAAACAATTTCGCATTTCCTCACAAAATACACGAGATAGCAATGCACCCTCACCGTTCGTCATTTAACTTCGACACAAGAGCAAGAAAACATCGATTTATCGTGTTTGAGTACGGAATGTTTCAATCCTAAGATGGCAAAATGAAATACAATAAATCTCTAGTCTCCAGGTAGAAAAAGAAGATGACAACGACGACTGTCTCGACCGAAGTTGGAAAAGAATCTAGTTGTAAAAAACGATATATTTCATCTGATTGTCAAATGATGCACAATAAAATATATATCTGTTGAATTCACCGTAAATGTCATTTTACAGGCACATTTTTGTCCAACCGGCAGTGTTGGCTCGAGCGTTAAGCGCGCGACTCTGATTCGGGAGGTCGCGGGTTCAAATCCAGTCGAGACCGATAATCCTGACTGAAAGGTTTTCCGAGATTTTCCTCAGTCGTTATTGTGAATGCAAGGGATTGAGTCCTTTTAATAGCCCTCGGGCTTTCAAAATAGTAAAAACTCCAATATTTCTAGTAAGACACCTGAAGAGGTGCATGCAATGCACCTTGGGCAGGTTTCCCACAAAAAAATATGATTTAAGTATTTATTTTTGGGGGTCTATTTACAAACTCTTACGACAATTTAGTCGATCGACAGCGACAATTTTCTAAAAACAATGTCTTGATGAGCGCGGTATAATTTTGGACATTTTTGCTTGTCTGTGAAGTTAATGTTAGCCCTGGGGTTCGATTTAATAACTTGTCACTGTCGATCAACAAGTTGTTACATGCGTTACTGTACTAACAAAGTTGTCGCTTTCGATCGAATATTGTCACACGAGTAAGTAAATCACCCCCCAGTACAGCGAATATGAGGAATAATTAAATGGAGCATACTGGTTGCATGTGCTAGTTCATTACCTTGAGGCGCTGATTTTAAAACATTACAATGACAGTTAAATTGTATTCTTAGTACAAACATTACACTAATACTTAAAAACAATAATTTCATAAACAATATTATACATTCCGGAAGTACATTATATTTTGAATTTACAAAGTACGTCCAATAAATCAATTAAGTATACATGGTGATGCATTATAATAATATATATGGATTGTATTTTGAAATGTTACCAAGAATATTGAAAACTAATTTGACCACAACTCAATAAATAAGTCCAAAACAAAGATTCAGTAACACAATTTATTAGTTATAACGCATAATTTGAGTTTATTCATAATGACCTTAAAATAATAACTCCAAATCGGTTGATGTCCCTTGTTGTAACAATAACCCATAACCCTTTCATACTCTATAATCAAGACGGTAACCGTGCCATTGAATCCAACATAGAAATAAACCGTGCTCGTGATATCTTCTTCCCACTAATAACACCTGTTCATATTAGATTAAAAGAAGTCTGATACATGACGTCACATTCAGACTCTTCAATCCTGCTAAACAATATTTGAACTTCTGTTTGTACATGCTCTCCTGCTATTCCATTTGTCAACACCCTCCAACACACAATCAATCAATAAACATAGGAATGGGATTATTGCGCGTTTGATATGTGTCTAGTAGAGCTGTGATTTAATTTGCATTTAATTGAAACTAGACAATAACAAGTTGACATGTACAGTAAATGACAGGTATCGCTGTACTTCTTTTGGTTTGGTTTCGAGTGGTATAGGTTGAAAATTGTGAAATTCATCAAAATGTCTAACTCGAAGGCTTCACTTGTTTAACTTGTATCCGTACTATCCGAATTCAAAGTACAGTTCTGGCACTCGACTTCGGGTTTGAGTTTAAATCTGTATAGAAGCTCTGCTTGACGTACGAGGTGTCTACAAACGCTGACGTCATTATCCAAGAGATCTAGTTGGTCGTCAGACAATAGAACATTATAAATTAATGAGAATGTCAATTGCGTGTACTGTATTGGTTGCGAGTCTTTAATCACATTCGTTTGACAATTTTACAACAATTGCTGTTTTATTTCTATGAATTCGAAGGCTGTTAAGGTTTGCATTTTTAATTATAATTCATAGAAATCATAGACATGATCATCAGCTACTTCCTTTTAGGAATTAAGGCGAAACTTTGTATTTATACTTTATATGTTACCATTGTACAATATTATCTGACCGTATCGTATTAGCATCGTTTAAAAGCACAGGGGGGACAAACGCCCCCCCCTTTTTGCAAACAAAAAGTGTAGAAGCACACTTTAACGTTTCAATTGAGAATATAGAATAACTGTTTTATCGCAAAACCAAAGAAAAATTACCATCTCACCAAAAGAGGATTTCAGTAGTTACAAAGTTGGTTATTGTGATGCTTTAAATCGCACAGATTTTCACCAAAATAATCTTGAAAGAGAAAACTTTTAGATTAAAAACAGGATTTTAGTGGATAAAAAGTTGGTGATGCTTTAAAACGCACAGATTTTCACCAAAATGACCTTAAAGGAGATGTTTTCTGGGAAAATCCCCCCGGACTCCCGCTTAGCGTCCAGTACATTTATAAATTATTTGGTTAACCTCCCCCTTTATGAATTCCTGGATACGCCACTGCGTAGTAGTGCACCTTTTTATAGCTGATCAGTCATCTTTTGTAAGGATTAAATTTAAGTTAGACCATACACGGTAAACATAGTTTCAAAGTAAAGCCATGAAGAATAATAACCTTAAGGTCGTGATTTTGTGATGTAAAGAATTGCTTCGGAACCGATGAAATTTAGCAGTAAATCAACTAAAATTTATATTCTTTCATGAAAGGAAACTTCCACTTCTTGTGTTGAATGTACTCCCTTCCCATGTAAATCAGAGACAAAAGGTCAGATGTTGCAACGAAGCCTACGCGTAGAGTCGCCTGAAATATTCAAAATCCTCTCTTCGATTCAGTGACAGATTTTAGTCTCCTGCGGTTCCGCCCGGCGCCTCGACGACTGTCATAGACGTCTGCCATCGGCGTCGCGGCGTCTTCCCCTAAAACTGCTGATAGCGTCGCCGACACAGCCAGCACTCGATCACGTGCGACTCCCCCCCCCCCCCCCAGCTAAACTTCGTTACCTTTAGGACCGTCGCGAGCCACCCAGGGTGCCATTGTGCGCGCGAAAGAGCTGACCCATTAGGGCACAAAGCTGAAAGCGGATGTAGAGCAGAAACGTAGGCTATTTTAATGCTGACAAGGAGACATGCAACGTGTGCTGTATGGATAGCAACTCTCTCGTTTAAATAGTTCGCGTGTATAGAGGGAACTAGAGCGACGTGGGAAAACAAGGTGCAAATATGACAACGAAAAACAACTTGAACAAAGGTATTTATTCATATTCTGCTACATAACCTTCACTCATACGAACAATACCAATGGCTTACTCAACAAACGATCTGTGCAACGACCATATTTCTAATAGAGACCTAAGTTTCAACTTTTTAAGGCTGATCAGACAAACTCTTCTTGGTAGCTCGAACAGAACAGAACAGATACAGGAATTTGGTTTAATACAGTCAAATACACTTTCTTATGATGGTGTGATCTATGAAAACTCGTAGCGCTATACGGTTGTCAAGGATATATACACCTTCAAAACAATAAAAGCTACAAATTGGGATCGAACCTACTAAGCACTTTTCTGTCGGTATATCTGTGCGTGTGCTCTACCCGGCACCTCCACCAAATATTTCAATTATGCTTAATATTACATTTGTGTGCTCTCACTAGACTTGTAATCTAATGAGCTTCACCTCCGTACCCGTGTTTGAATTGTAATTAACAATGGTACAATTACATATTCAACCTATCATGTCAAGCAATATACTGTATTAGACTAACTAGCCCACGTCATAAATGTTTGCACCGATATGGCAGTTTGTAGCGTTATCGATAGTGATATGAGTTATTTTGCATATTTCAGCTGATAGCAAAGATATTATATTAATAACAATTTATTGCTCCTTAACGATTTAACGTTGTTCGTATTGACTACATATTGACTTCGAAAACTAGGTGTTACTTTTCTGATATCGGTCCAGAATCGTCTCAGTCTATCGTTAGCTGTTGTTTTCTTTGTAATAGCCGTGTCAGAATCTGTGTGTGTTTCTTTTTGTGGAAACTGTAAGCTTACGTCAGACAAACTATATCTTTCTATGCACAAATATTATGGAATAGCTACCGTTTAACAGCCATCTTTGACATAGTTAATGTTCCGCATTTTATTGAGTCAATTTCCTCCCTCCCTATGAGATCGCGCACGACTTCTTATATTTGTTTTTGCGCGTCGTCGGGCAATATCGAGCGCGGAAGTTGTTAAGCTGCTGTTAACAAGGACAGATCTGGTCATCATAGCAGCCACCCTATCGACAGCTCGGCGTTGCCAACTGCACCAGGCAATAAAGTGAAACTAAAACATGGCAGACGCTTTTATCTATAGTTCTTACCATAACTCCGTAGGTTTTGGCGATAGACGCCGACGCCTAAGTGGCCTTGGATGTAGAGTCGACTTGTTTTTATTAAGGTCGGTATTTCATCCTCCACTTCAAAGATAAGAGGAAGCTAAATTATATACAACCGATGCAACAAGAAATATGTAACTAAATGTCGTCATATTTCGTATTCGAGAGGTGATGAAAACACTTACTTTTAATTGCGAGGTTTCTTAACTCATATTTCCTGCTTCTCATGCACCACTTTAAAGTTAAACGTTGCATCAAAACCTAATGCAGAATCGTTTGAACTGAATTATTTAAGGGTGTTGAAAACAGCATTCCTCCGTAACGTAACGCAGAACATTAATATGTGCTCGACCTAGATCAAGTTTGTCGAAAAAATAAAGCAAATCACATTTTTTTAATTTAAAGCATTTAAGGAGTTTATAAAATACAGAAGAGAATACAAAGCTTTAACTTTCTGGTTTAAATTTGCTAGTCGTGGCTCTATTGAAAAATAAAACTTATTATTTTTTTTTACACAAAACCCGAGTACAAAAGACACAAATGAAACGTTGAAAATATATATAGTTCTTTTTCACTATATCTATGTGTTGCATAACTAAATTATAACAGAATTTATTTTCATTTAAATCTATGTTAGGTGAATATTTCGCATTGTTATCCGGAGCGACCCCTCAGCCCTCGTTACTACACGACAACCCCGGTTTACAAACTTGTGCGTTGTGCGTCTAAAGCGGTCCGGACATGAACCAAACACTGTGGTTCTGAGGTAGGGACCCTAATCCCCCCCCGTTGTCATTATAATCACCCTTTCTGGTCGTTTGGCTGCAGTCGCCGACTTGATTTACTCCTGCCTGCTCTGCTACCGGCATCTTCAACAAAACAGACGGTGTAGAGTAAACATGTAAGCTAGGTCTGTCAGAAACAGGGATTATAATATTGTATTGTGATAACTTTCAAGTAGGTGAATTCAAAACCAAATCTGAGGAATGAACAAATACTCAAGCCGTTATTGAGAAACAATGTTATAATGTCTTGGTTTATTATTTGATAATATTTTGTCTACGGCAAGCCGGAGACCTTGGTTCGACTTGTTCGTTTTCTTCGTCAAGTTTTACATAGAGAAAAAATGCACAATGCGATAAAACCAGCTTTATATTATTAGGCATATTGGTATTATTATTATTTACTGTATTAACCTAAAAACGCCAAATCCTTTAAGCTCACATAGTCTCTCTATTGCCGGTATTATGAGACAAAGCGACGCGTAGCTGAAAGAAATTATTTGGAATCATCGCAAAGAATGCTAATTTGTTGTTGGCTTGGTCGCTTTGATTTACTGTCCCCCACTGAAAATCAGTTATACAACTGAGTGGGTCGACTCTAAATACAATTTATTTATTTATTTATTTATTTATTTATTTATTTATTTATTTATTTATTTATTTATTTATTTATTTATTTATTTATTTATTTATTATTATATTTATTTATTTATTTATTTAATTATTGAGGTAATAGGTTGATATCAATCAATAATGATTTGGTTGATATATGTTAAATATCGATATTGATTTGCGACTTATAGACTAATATGCTTCACCATATTCATAAAAATAAAGATAAGGATAATTCCTTCGACTACCACGTTCATTATCTGGAACATTCCTATTACATCATCATCATAATATCATATATATTCCTCGTATAATATTCTTACTACACTGCTATATTAGCAATACATCTTGACTTTTCTTCATCTTTATTTACTAATAATAAAATCTTGCATTTCAACTTCTTACTTGCTCTCTCTCAACAAGACCAAATATTCTTCTCTTCTCAGAATTTCTGAGTTTGTCATATCGCATTTTTAAACGAAATTCTTTAAAAAGTAAGAGTATTCAATATTGTACAAAGAATTTCTCAGTATAAAACAAGGTGAACCAGTGTAGCTTCTATACTCCCAACTAAATGCATTTGCATCCACCATTAGCTGGGCACAATTAATAGAACTGCGTTATGAGCTATTGCAAAATATAACTGCAGGTATATCTTAATTTGTCACTGAGGATAATGATTGTCCGGACAATATTCAGTTATTTGTTAAAGTAATTTTAATTTCATGTTAAAATTCACTATTTTAAATTAGTATAAATTTATAAAAATAAATTATTTATCCTGTCAAGCTATAAAAATCAAATCAACTGCATTATATAGAAGTAGTGTCATGAAATAAGGTTGGCTAGACATGAGTGCACACAACACAATGCACAGATGAAATCACGAGACAGCAGAAATACGAATTTGCCCCAGTTTGCACTTCAATCGCAGATCTAGTCCATATCAATCAAGCCATTCCATTCCATTCCAATCCGTAAACCTTTTTCTTCTATCTTGGTATGACTTCTTCATCTCTCGAAGCGATGTGATTTCTTTTTCTCTCACTTCGCTCCAACCGCTTGACTGGTCTGATAATAACGACCAACCACCTTAGCAAACCGGGCCCCTCGTGTGTAACGAGCTGTGGAGGAACGAGCGGTATTTACGCTAAGTCAAACCAAAGAAGTCGATCTGGTAGACGTGTTACTAAAACACACACACACATATATATGTATGTATTATATTCATCAATCACAACACACAAGTCGAATTCGACATCGCTTGGGTTAATATAGGATCAACGACGATTCACGCAAGTGTTTTCTTTCAAACCTGGAATTAGTATAAGATCCAAAACATTTAGGTTATAATTTCCATCTAAATAATACCCGAATCATTGTAGCAAGTGTAATTCAGGATGCAATTATTTCGAAATATTTTTATTTGTGCGAATATGTTCTATTAAAATCTGTGATACTTTAAGAAGTTTTGAATCTATTTCTTTTTTTTCGAATATTAAACGTTCAAAAAGGTAAACAACTAATTATTCAATGTTTTCTTCTCCTTTGCAGCTAATGCAATAAACGAAAATATAATTAACCAAGATTTGTTGAGGTGTAATTGATTTTATTTGTGAGTATGTTTATATAAAATTCATAATTTAAGTGTAATTTAATGCAAATTGATGAGAAAGTTCACTCTAACATGAAAATAGTGTCTAGATAGTGTTTCATTGCAAAATATTACTCTTACAAAATTGATTATGCCTCCATCGAAAATATTCACGAAATAGTTTCGCACATAAGTTAACAGTTTTCGGTTTTCAATGGGTGCTTAAAGCTCCGCGTAGACCCACGCTTGAAATGATTGTCAACGTCTTCCGCCCGGCTGCCATAACACCCAGCGGAGAACGGCTCACGGCCCCTAATAAGATCACGTCCCCGAACACGGGGCCGTATCGTTCGTGTCGGGATCAGGGGGGCCGTGACGAGGACGGGGACCGCGGGACCCGACGCAGTCAGCTGTGGCCTACGAACACGTTGTAAGCGTAGAGATTAATACCTCTATGTTGGAAAAGCAGGGTCAACACAAACAGTGTTAAGATTGAACTGGCACAGCGCTATTAGAGGGTAACCTTTTTGTAAGGTCACTATATTGATTTCATAAGGTTATCATTTCCTATTGTCACAAAAATTCTACTCTCAGATAATTAAACTAGATGTATAACGTAGAAATAATAAAATCAAGAAGTGAGGACCCGGCACCTCCACCAACAATGCTATTCTTATGGAGTTAAAACTTTTCTCGCCCTACCCGGCACCTCCACCAAACGCATATGACATTAGTGTGCATCAAAACTCTCCACGTATACATGCATGTATTGCAACTCAATGCACATATCGCGCAATAATATAAAAATACAATAGTCAGTTATTATTATCTAAACAAATGGAGAACTTTGCGAAAGATACGTCGAAAAACGAGTTAGAGATAAAAAAAATAATACAGAAAATAAAGAACAATTTGTCAACCGGTCCCATCATAAGTATGTACGACAGCGAGGATTGCAAAACACAGAAAGCACAATCAAGGAATATCACAGTGTCGAGGAAGTAAGCACGCTTGATATAGTCAATTAAGATTTTTAAACGACAAATTATATTGTTTAAACGATAAATCTAAATAAACAGCAGCCAATCTTAATCATTACTTAATCATTAACTTCAGTTTGTACCACTATGTTTAAACTGAGCTTAACCAGGCACCCCAACCAAAACTGATGGTATTGTTATATTAAATGTACTATGTATTATAACCGCCGCATGCATAATGTTGCATTGCAGTCAATATTATTTTCATGATATGTAAAAGACAATGTAAGTAGATGTTTAGCTTAACAAGGCCTATATGTATAGGGTTAACTTAGTTCCGTTTGCATCATCACCGTTCAGTTCGTAATTCCATTGGCTCGCTCCTTACAGCCGGTATATTACAAAAATCATTGTCTACTCTCAAACCTTTAAGTAAACTTATTATATCTAATAAAATAAGGTTAAAACTTTCAAATTTATATCAGGGTCTTAACTTTATGTTTGCTTTAGAATGTAATAAATAGAGGTACGTGAAAATAGCGTTCTGTGAATAAATGCTATAAAGCGCTATTTTTTCACTTAAAACTATGGTTTTCCAGTCCTGTTTAATTTGTTTGTTCACATTTTATTCATTTGATATTAATTCATCATTGATGACATTATTTCGAAATAAAAATACCAAAAAACTTCAAACATGTTCTTGAAAGTGGCCAAGAATTAGATGCTACAAAACGCTATAAAATGAGACTTGCAAATGCTATATACACGAACCTCTAGTAATAAACATAAAGTAATCTGCACAAAGCTATGTTTGAAACGCCTGCTGTATTAAATGGTATGAAACAAGGATGCAATGATGTCGGCGCGAACGAAGGGCAACCAGACACGATGCGGGGAGTGATGGAATCCGACTTCCAAAACCAGAAGTTTGTTTCACCGTCGCCTACTTTAAAAGTTTTCAACTGTCGTCAAGTTCTATTCTGTTTCCTGATGAGTTTTGCTTCAGTTTGGGACGTGATAGAGGGATTCGCGCTCGCTACGAATAGCCGCATAAAATATCAAACCTAAAAAATGTAGAACTATCAAACGAAATTTCCTTCTGGATTGGTTGAGCGCCGGAAAAAGGTTTTGCGCCACAATGACTACTGAAAACAGAGAGGTTGCGAGTGGAAAAACACGGGGAGAGGCGTGATGGAGGGTGGAAACAAAAGGCAGTTTATTCTCCTTTATAAAAATAATAATAATGATCATGTTGGTTTAGTGTTTGATGTATAGAGTTTTTCTACGGGACAAAGAAATCCGCATAAATGGTCCCAGGGGAAAGAGTAATTTATCAACAACCAGCGTCGTCCGAAGCAGTGGACCGTGAACACGACCTAAACTGCGGATCCATTTGTTAAGGAAATTTCCACGAGCGTAAAAACAAAAAGGAAATCATTAAAGGTCAACGCATTCAAAGTGTTTGCTGCTTACAAAGAGGATTTGTCGGAATCAAAGAGACAACTTCAAAGACGTTTGCATTGTTGGAGGAAAAAAAATAGAATAAAGATCGTTGCGTACCAACACACTTAGTAGAGTTTTTGTAAATTTGCGATAAAAAATCTAGTTGAATGAGTGGAAATACTTTGATCTTTCATGCGATAAATTGGGCGATATCAAGGAAGTTATAAATCAATTAAAACATAGTGTACAACCCTTCACAACAGAACTTTTAAATAAACTGAAATGTATGTTAACGGAGTGAATACATCATTTCTCTTACATTGTACCATTGTGTTTAGAATAATTCTTTACCATTCATTTATTAAAATGATGTATTTCATTACTTCATTAAAACAAAATTGTAAAAAGTGAGGTATAAAATTCTCACCAGCAGCGAACTAAGTGAGAAACACAGTAATGTTGTAATATTGTGGTGAGTTTCAATTATAATACTGAAATGTTGTATGTTATTTCCGTTCAGAAAACGTACATCACGTTTTAAAACACGTCTGTATCTCTTGTTTCATCACGAACCCGCATCATAACAATGGTGAATCTGAGCGAGATATATTCTTTATTTTCACAACCACATTTTTGCAATTCCACATCTAAACAACACATGGCAACGTCGCACGCTTCGTTAACACCCACGAGTCTCGAAGTGCATACTATAAAGTATTTACACTATTTTTCATATGGTTTATTTATTTTCGTTTGAACATTCAAAATTTACAATTATCCTTTATTTTCTGTTTGTATGAATATTAAAAATTAAACAATGCAATGCAACGCATTTATTTCGCGGAAAATCGACCATGAGAAAATTTAGAACTGTAATGAACTATTGTGTACTCTCATAATTCAAAACTGTCTGGGATATGTTGCGCCCGTGTTGTATTTATATATTCTATTCAAATGTGCACATCCAGGCAGTAAGATAGAAAAGTTATTAGTGAAGGTCTAGTCCCCATTTGTAAATAAGTTCTTATCACTGAATAGGATAGACGTTAAATAAATAAATAAATACATAAATAAAAACATAGTATATAAAACTTGATGAAGTACGGGCAAGGTTAACTTTCGTTTTCTATAGATATAATAATTAGCGTTGTTTATCAAATGGACGTGTGACTAAACGGGGATATTAGTTCACCTCCTGCGAATCTTCATTGAATAACTCAAATTATAACCACAATGTGTTACCTAATTCTGATAAAGCTTTGCCCTTTACAACTTCGTAGTTATGTCCCGTGTTATGGCGTTGCCTAATATGCACGTTATTGCAATAGCTTGTGCTTCAAGCAATTCTCTTGTATTGGCTGGCACCCATTTTGTTTTCACGTGTTTCTTATTAGTTTGATCGCAAATACAAAGATACGGTTTTAGAGAAAAATTTATTAATTTATGTTGCAGAGAAAATGTTGATTTACTAATTAAATAACATGATTCGCCAAAAATTGCAATATCGTAATTGTTGGTGATCACTTTTATAAGTACTCGGTAATCAATATTAGTAATGACGTTAATGTAGCATTTAAAATAACTGAACATAAACATAACGCTCAAGCTCATAACTTCGATCGTAGTTCAAACATTCCCAGGTCCAACAAAATTCATCCCCTGTTCCACCAATTCAATTGATAAACCCTCTAGAATTGGAAACGGGTTGAGCGTATGTTAATTCGCGCCCACTAGAGACCCCGTGATTGCAAATAAAACTGTAACGGATGAATTATGATGTAAAGCTGAACAGATCGACGTTGTTGTAGAACCATCCTCGACTGGAAATCAATAGTCGTTGGTAAATCTCGAAGGAAATGCAGGAGGTAGAGCGCGGCTCGTGATTGGTCGAAACGAATGTTGTTTGAGACCTATGCTAGCCACCTGTGGTAACCAATCTTTCTCCGGCTGGCCTGGGTCAGTATCCCTAGAGTCTTGAGCGCTGTCGTACCCGGTTTAGGGGATGTTAATCGATAGCCGCCGCTGTTTTCGTGCACCGCCTTCTACCGTTGACCACTCGTTATAATCGGTGATTAATGACAACCCCTATGGTTATATGATTCTGTCGGTCTGTTCCCACACAACGCCTACGTATATATTCGTATTGCAGTTAACTTAAAGTCCCGCCGCGTTGATGGATGAGCTTTTTAAAGTATTTAGTTTGCGTGGGATATCTTTACTTTTGCAAGTGCTTTGTTTTGCTGCCTACGCATTGTAGGTGATTGTTGTCAAGTTTCTATTGTTACTTGTCAATTGGTATTATTTACCGTAAAAACTTATATTAAAAGCTCTATTTCTATAGATTCAGGCTAACTTTTTCAACTTTTTCTTTCAAAAGGTACTACATCACCATAACCTTAATGTCCATGTATAATATGAACGTTGTAGCCCTCACCCGTTTGGTCAGAATTGGCCCAAATGGCACGAAAATATCGCACAAAAAAGCAAAAAACTTATATTAAAAGCTTTATTTCTATAGATTCTGGCTAACTTTTTCAACTTTTTCTTTCAGAAAGCAATACATCACCATTACCTTAATATCCATGTGAAATATGAACGTTGTAGCCCAACCCGTTTAGTCAGAATTGGCCCAAATGGCACGAAAATATCGCACAAAAAATCGAAAAAAATCGTAAAAGAACGATATTCATGAGAAATATTTCTTCGATTGTACCCAAAAACAATACCTCTTAGTTCAGAGATTTCGAAGGTCCCCTCCAATTTTCATCAAGATCGGATATGCCGTTTTCCTGGTAATTAGCTAACAAACAGACAGAAAAAAAAAACAAAAAAACACCGGAGCTAAATTTTTTTGGGGGTCAGTGAAATTGAAGTCTTCGCTTCGCTCATCCAACAAAAGTGCGGCTATGCTCTCACCGAAAACCAGCAGTGGTGGCTCATGGGCTCATGCTTAAAGGCATTAAATCACAATGGACGAAGTATTTTTTTAATACAAGAAGGTGTACAAAAAATAAGAATGCCGGACATTTTGGCAACCTTGGATGAGGCCTATACCCTATACAACGGTTTGTTTTGACGCGCGCCTGGGGGCATGTGACGCGGGTGGATGGGGACCTGCTGAGCTGACCGAGCCGGCCGGGCGAGGGTAGACACTCGGTTAGAACACGTGTTGTATTTAGTAAGGGGTTGACATTCTGTGTGGATGAAGTGTTCGCAGATTTGTTCTAGCACAGTGACAGCTCTACAAGTGTTGTATGTACTAATTTAATTAATGTGATAGTGAATAGCATTACAAGGTTTGTCGAGATATGTGAAGAGTATGGATGGCTCAGTGACTACAGTTAACGAACATACCTATATAGTTGAAATGTGGATTTTGTATTCTTTTAGGTTCTAGTAGTTTTTAAAGTTAGTGATACGTGTGTCATACAAAGAGACGGCAAACATACCGAATATTCTTAGTTTTATAAATAATTACAGACTACAGTTAACATTTAACAAACATAGTTGAAGTGTGGATTTTGTCTACTTTTAGGTTCTAGGTTGTTTTTTAAGTTCGTGATAAGTGAGCATAGACTTCCCTTATAATTAATTATAGGGGTTAAATATCAATGTAAGTGAGTCATACAAAGAGACGGCAAACATACCGAATAATTCTTAGTTTTATAAATAATTAATGTGTGTCGCGTAAGTGTTTTAATGTGGATATATTGAACAACAAATTCAAAATCAGGTTTATGACACAGAAATGTGGTTTTCATATTAATCCGTGGGTTAAAATCGCGTTACAAATGTATACATTGTTCTAATCCTTACAATGATAAAGAATCATTAAAGTCGAATCACTTTTAGTCAAAGTAGTCCACAGTACTCAGTATGCGACTTTAAATCCTACATATCGTTGGTTTTTACACGTGGAGAGTAACAAAAACTGTTGCCTAGCAGTGTTGAGAGAATGAGTGTTAATAATATGCTCGAACCCATCATGGATAGTAATACTATCTAAATTAGCACGCAAATTTGTGATTTTTTCCGATTCGTGACAATATAAGCACTCTGTGTCGGTATCCATTGATGTTGATGTACATTCATTACAACTACACCTTTTAAGATCACCTTTCCTGCCACTAAACTGTTTTATCCAGGCTTCTTTTCTTATTTTTTCTTGAGATTTTCCCTCTGTTTTACTTTCTGTGTATGAAGGCTCGAAAATGAAGGGAGCTCCTAACACCCTGTACATAGAACATACACTTTTCAACTGACCCGTCCCGTGCCCGATGGTATTGAATGGGCGGGCAGTGAGCGGCCGCATTCACTCGAGTCGATCGGTAGCGAAGCACTGTAGCCATCCAGCTACGTCACGGGTGGTGACGTCACGCACTATACAATTTCAACAATATCGGTCGTATCATGTTTAAATATTGACCGATTTCTTTCCATTTTTATTCTAAATACCTAAAATAAAGTTAGGTTTAACATAAGTAAGCAACAAGTCAATGTGAGAGTATGGCTTTAAGGCGTGCAGATCTCATTTGGGAGGGGGCGAGTTTAGATTCCACCATTGGCAATCCTTACCCTAACTGAAAGTTATTTTCAGCAATTCTCATATATTCTTTTCCCTGAATTTTGATAAGCGCCAAATAAAATATTCACTATCTCGATAGAAACGATAATATTACAGCTTTAAACTCTCTCACCCTATAGTAATTAGACTTGACCATGGTTTTCTTCAGCTTGAATGCTGGGATTGACCCCTCTTAAAGTCTCTCGAACATTCCTTTCACATTAACCCTTAACCCAAATAACTTAGTTAGCCACATAAGAGGGTCACACAGGGCAGGGAGTATCGGGTAATCTGAGCTGATACAGCGGGAAAATCTTACGAAAAATATGTACACATTTTCTACTCAACAGACTCAACAATATTGCTTTTTAGTTAGCACAAATACAGATTTTTTATTTTGTCGCCATATCACTTGTAAATAGTTATAACACAGTTGACATTAAAGCAAGATTATTGATGATAATATAATCAAGGCATTGAAAATGATTTTGTTAACCATGGTTAGATACAAAGGAAGAAAGGCCTGACCCTTCAAATGTAAGTTGTTGTTTGTAGTTTGATCTAATAATTTTGGTATATACACATGGACTTTGTAGGGTTAACTCACTTATAATCCCCCATAGAAAGTTGACCCGCAGATTCATAAGAGGGGTAACTCTGTATCACCCTAAATAATTGGTTTATTAACATTATTAATAGTACAATATGAGATAAATATTGTAGGGTATCCAGGGGGTCTATTTACTAAGTGACAGTGTCAGTGACAGCGTGAGCGACAGTGACTAGTGACAACAGTCGATCGCATGCGACAACTTTAGTGAGAAGATCAAGTAAGCTATAAGCCACCTCGAATGTTCATCATACCAAATAAAATAGAAATTATACTTACATTTTCTGTATGTAGTTGTTTATTCAGTCAAAGAAATATTGGCAACGACATTAAAATGTTAAATGTGTCAACGTTGTCAATACATGGCTTATAAGCTCGTATAGCGGCAGTCAGATGCGTGCACCGTTGAGCCAAGCGTATAAGCGTTAAATTGGCAATAATTACACATTTTATTCTTTTAAAGCCGTCTGCCAATGTTTCTTTGACATAATAAACAACTACATACTGAAAAAGTAATAACTGTATAATTTGGTATGATGAAAATTTGAGGTGGCTGGTAGCTTACTTGATCTTCTCACACTTAAGTTGTCGCATGCGATCGACTATTGTCACAATTAGAAAATAGACCACATGGTTTATTTCATGCCCACGCAGCTTACTTAGATATTTGAGTATCATACTAAGCAAAAACGTGTTTGATGGTAACTCTGATTACCAAGTGGAAATGATCTCGACACATAGTAACGATGTGCTAGCGTGTTGTGAGAGTGTGAGGAATAACGCAATCTGTTCACAACCCTCCTCTTGTATCGTGTACAGTTTGGCCACTTGCTAAGATGGAGTCGGATACAGTATTACGATGCCGCACTCGCGCGTGTGTTTAGATTTAGGATGATCTATTATTAAACCGACAACGTCTCGACTCTGTCTAAGATGTGGGGCCTTGTGTACCGTGACAATAAAGTTACAGTCGTCTTCAGTGATGAGCAGTTTGAAATAAGTGTTGAGTGTTGTTGGAGGGTGTTAAAACCGTGAAATAAGTAGATTTATGACTATCCAATAAACATGCTTAGAAAGAGAGAATTTAATATGGGACAAATCACTCCGATGTTACTCCTGATTAATGTTTGCTTAAATTTCAATACTTTAAAAACGTGTGTTATTGCGTCTAGTTTATACACCAATATCATCTCATATAATTGATCAAGTTTTCAAAATAATAGGCCTCTTACAAGTAGGGCATTCGTTCATATTTGTTAAGTCTTATGTGTCATAATTAAATATTGGACCTGAGTTCTATAGTATTCCGTACTGCAATAAAATACAGTTCCAATGCTCCATTAAAATAAAATGAATTGATACACATAGGCACTTGCTAACAACCTATAATAAAGTCCAAACTTTTTTAAAGACGAAAGCATAAAAAAACGTTTGTTTTTTCTTGAACTACGAGAATTTATAATAAAAAATAATTGGTCAATGTATTACTGATATATATTGGTTTTATAGTAGGCGACTATGACATTGATATGCTAGTACTTTAGACAGAAATTAAAATATATATATATTAATAGCTGACATCAATATGTACCTAGGAATAATAGCTGACATCAATATGTACCTAGGAACATAAAGAATGGTTTACTCTTTGAGATAATCTTGTGTGGACATCACGCGGCTTGTGACATGGGTTTTTGAGTAAAATGATGGTAAGTTGTTATCTTCGTGGCGAGTTTATTATATACATAAACTACTCTAGTGATTGTAGTTCGATTTTGAATAAGCCATTCAATAAGTTTGAAATGGATCCACTCATGTTTTCGTGCCTCTGCAAATCTTGGTGATTGCCCGTTGTCTTCGCACTAGCTGACCCGGTGAAGCTATTGATTTCCACGAGGACACTTCGTGTAGTCTTGTATCTCTGATATCTGTCTTGATTGAAAAGAGACAACACATCAAAACATTTACGACTTTATCTCGAGAAAGACGTTACAAGAACGAGAGTCGAAACCAGACAGACATTCACGAGCTGACCAGCGTTCTTGTTGGCATCATATAACACGAATTCCATCTCTCATTCGAAAACTTGTTCTCCAAATACTTGTCACGTCAGATTATGTTTATATCATTTCAATCTGCTCAGCCTAGTGTTTAAAGTGCGAATATTAATGTTTTATAAGAAATTCAATACAAGAATATTTGAAAACGACAACACGATTTGTGAGAATAATAATTATTAATGGAAAATTTATTTGATTTAAATAGTTGCTTTATATTCAAAGGATACAAAGTATTTTTCGTCGTATATGTGTATATAATAAATATATTTCATTTAGTGCTCCGGAAGTAAATAAGACGTAATAACACAAGAAATGAACGAAAATTATGTACATTAATCATACGTTTGCAAATTAAAATTAAAAATCTAATTTTTAACGTAATTGTCGTCTTCAATTCGGTAAAATATGTACTTGGAGTGAGGTTGATTTGAATTTGTTAAATTGTCTCAAGTAAAATGGTTGAAGTTTGCGACAAAAAAAATCAAGAATATGAATGCCGTATCTCGTGAATTCGCTTAGAAAACGAATGCTCATCTCCTCGTAGATATTGGGAGGTGAGTGGGGTAGGGGGTTGTTCGAGTTCCGACCTGTCAGGGACTTCATGAAGAACAACACGTCATTCTATCGACACTCACGTCATTATATTTCAGCGGGAACCGTTGAAAGAGCGGGGCAAAATCAACGACAGCGACGCGGAATTGTAGAGGGGATAAGGACCAAAATTTAAATTTTTAAAGGTGATTGGAATTGCATTGATAATTTTTTGGATGAGCGAAGCGAAGGCCAATTTCACTGACCCCCAAAAAATTTAGCTCGGGTGTTTTTTTTTTTTTCTGTCTGTCTGTCTGTCTGTTGTTTGTTCTCTACCGGGAAAACGGCATATGAAATCTTGATGAAAATTGGAGGGGACCTTTGAAATCTTTGAACTTAGACCTGCCACGTTTTTTGGTGCAATCGAAACGTATTTCTCATGAATATCGTACTTTTACGATTTTTTCGATTTTTTTCCAAACGGGTGGCGCTACAACGTTCATATTTTACATGTACTTTAAGGTAATGGTGATGTATTGCTTTTTGAAAGAAAAAGTTGAAAAAGTTAGCCAGAATCCATAGAATAAAGGTTTTAATATGAGTTTTTTTGAGGTACATAATAACAATTATCAAGTAACAATAGAAACTTGACAACAATCACCTACAATGCGTTCTAAAAGCACTTGGCAAAGTAAAGAGATCCCACGCAAACTAAAAACCTACAAAAAAAAGCTCATCCATCAACGCGACCAAAAAAAGCGTTTGCGAAGCTTCCTAGTTATTTAATAAACAAATAAGTGTGTTTGCAATATGTTCAATGTTTGTTTTTTAAGGACGATTTTAATTTAATTAATTTTAATTTTAATAATTGAGGTATATAATGCAAATTGCAAATATATAATAATAATAATTATAATTCCTTTGATGAAAGTATTGCAAAATAACTTTGATTTTGATAATGTAACATGTAAATAGTTTTAATAACGTTTTTATCGACATTTAAATATTTGTGGTTAAAAAATCAGTTAAAGCAATGGTAGTAATGGCTTTGGTGGAGGTGCCGGGTCAATTGATATTCCCCAGTTAGGTGTAGCTACCTCCGCCCCCTGACCCCCAGGGTCACCAAATCCTTGCTGTATCGTCCCTGGAAGATAAATGTCAACAAAATTAGCAGGTCAAACTAAGGTCATTACCGGTTTTTATCGAGAGACGTGACACACGCACTGACGGCCTGAAGGATGGATAGAAAAGTGACACGGACTTTGCATAGCCACAGAAACCGAGCAGGGGTTCGCTTTTAATTAGTAATACAGATTTTAAATGCTTTCTTCAATAATATTTTAGCAATAAAAAGTGACAAATATTTTCTAATTGACTAACAAATCAAACAATAATTCAATTACAATTTCCAAGAAAACATTTTTAACACCCTTTTACCTTCCCGCCATCGTTTATTCACCCTAAAGTCATTTTTCACTTTTGTGTTTTGAGAATATTAGCCTATAGATGTTTGATACCCGATCCCTAAGGAGAGTCATTAACTTCACAGCAGTATCTATCTCTCGTTTTATCTTCCATCTTCCCCCATTTTCCAGGATTTTTCGAAAATATTTCAGCTCTTTCCCCTAACAAGGTAAATATATTGGATGAAGATGTCTTTTTGTGAACAAATTATCGCTATTGAAATGGACGTCTTGCTTCCAGCTCTCGACTAGGGCGTTAGGGGGGCATGGGGGGGGGGTTCCCCTCGAACGAGCACTGACGAGATCGCTTGCGAGTCGCCGGCCCATCGAGCCGCTCCGAGGCCGCCCATTTATCTTGTCCAATTAGCGTCACAGGTAGTAAGAGCACAAGGCTCTCTATTTGTAGCAAAAGCTGCCTAGTGTTGCTTTAAGTTTGAAACGGTCCCTCTCTTCCTCCGTCTTCCACTCCGATTCCTCTCAAAATAATGACTGAAAACGAGAAAGATCTCCCGCGGGCTCTTAAGCAAATAGCCCAACCCCAACTTGTGCTGTATATTATTAGCAGTGCTCCGTCTTGATGGTCTATTACGGTCTTTTAGCACGGGATTCGACTCCAGTCACGTTAACACTACAGGCAGCACTGAGGCTTGACAGCTACTGGCTGGGTGACCATTCTGTCTTTACCGACGTCACACACAATAGCGAGTAACGTTTTTAAAATTATTAACCAACACTATCTTCAAATTGCTATTGTGCTTCAGGCTCTACAGGACCATCTATAAATTTATCCTTCATCCTTACTTATGTCGTTTAAATGTCTGTTGTTACAAATTACACAAGTAGTCACATACGTGCAGATTTTGTTTTATTAATAAAGACATTGAACTTGAAAATTAATTCCACTTTTTACAAAATGTGATTTTTAATAGTTAATCTATACTTCAGGAATTTTGTTTAATAAGTTATATTCTTTCAAATGTATGTAGGTGTTCTATAATTAAATAAGTGCGATATGCATTTTAGTTCATCACATCCCAAAACTTTAAGATACCCCACATTTGAGTGAAGGTTCTATACGCTGTGCTCGTTTTGCCGTTGTAGAAAAGATTATTGAAACATTTTGACGAACGTTCACCAGATAAAATTACTCTTAAACATTAAGACATCCTTTCATGTAAGCTCAACGTTTAGACCTATACTTTCGCAGTTAAATTTGACTTTCGCAGTTAAATTTGGTACATTCCACATACAAGTAGTTCTCAGACTTCATATCACTCCTTATTAACATAATGTAACGGAGACTACATTAACCTTCCAAAGTTCAGATGTAACACGTTAACACAATGTGGTTGTTATCACTAATCGCTGAACATCGGAAACAAGTTTTTCCCGCTGAATCAGCTAAGTCCGGCAAGGTCCGGTGTACACACACATCATCATTAAACAGCAGTCTTATTAAGTTAGCCATGCAGAGTATGGAGTTCTGCTTTCAAACTAGGCCAAACCGGTCCAGCTGCGACCAAATAATTTATATGCAAACACTTTAAGCCAACGATCGTTTACCAGGCTTCCAAATAACGGCGTCTATAATTACTTATTTTTTGCTTTGAAAATTATATTTACACCGCAAAAAGGTTTAATTTAATACTTTTTAGAATGCACTATGAGAGTGTGCCCAAATAATGCATAGCAGGAATAAAAGCGTAAGGAGACAAAACGGATCGAATGAATAGGGACAAAGAGTATATTGACGGGCTGGAAATGCTGTTCAAAGTAAGAGCTAGACTGTCCCGGGGATTGAAAAGTTTCCTGTGGGCTGCGGCCAGCCAGCCAGCTCATTCACATTCGACTTCACTAATTTGCAATTAGGCTGCTTAATTGGTGGTCTAAATTCATTCTTGTTTGCTTTGGGAAGTAATTAGGACTTACGCCTAATATTAATAAGGTCTTCAAAGCGTTTCGAGCCGACGGGTGCATGGACACACAAAGTTAAGGCATTTTCAATAACGCTGAAGTTAACTACATGTTGTAAGCTTGTACAGTAGTTGCTATCAAGGTTTGTTTGTTTTGACAAATGGTCAAAGCGATGCGTCCGTTTCTGTCCCCTTCCTTCTCAAGTGTTTGTAATTTGCATCTGCCAGTGTGGCGCGGTCAAGAGCGATGAGGGACCGCGTCCATTGAAGCTGGTTCATAAACTCCGCGCGACAGTCGTGCCCGAGCCGAGCGGCTAGGGAGCGGCCATGCAGCGAGCAGGTGCTGACAAAGAACTTTGCATTACAAAGATAGTAATATGAGGAATCGTGGCGCGGAAATGCGTGTGCGTGACGGGGGAGGGTATTGACAGGCCCGACGGCCAGAACAAATCACCCGGAGTGACCCCTGACCCCCCCCCTGGTTTGACGGAGGGGATGTTTACGAGCTCGTTGAAGATCAAACTTGAGAGTTTGGAACTATTTCCGCTGAGGAAGTTGGAAGTCGCCGAGTTATTTAGCTCTATGTTTAAATGCCAGAGACCGCCCTCCTTGCGAAGTTGCGCAAATGTGTAGTGACAGAGCGTTCGTGGCTAGACCGAATATATATATACAGCGGGAGAGTTTATTATGCCAGAGTATTCCCTTGATTCCTCGATATCTTCCAAGATAAGAAGTTTCCTTGATCAAAAACCTTAAAAGTTGAGGGAAGAAATTATTTTTCATTTTCAATATTGAATTGAAAAATGAAGAAAAAATACTGCGTATTTATGGCTTAAGGGATTTTCTAAATGGCTCTTTGGAATTCAACATATAGGTTGTCAGTAGCTTCCCCGATAGACGAACGTTGGAGACGGGACAAAGAAAAAAGGAATGGCACTTTATTGATCACAAAAAGATTTCAAAACTCAATTCATATCCTCTCTTTCTCCGCGTTCACCCGTCTCGGAAAGTTTTATCGTGCTTCTCTGAAGACGCTGGAAGTGTCAGAGGCAAGACTCTTGACAGACCGGCGTAGTGTATTGATTCGATTCATTAACTAGTTCTGAATACGGCCTAGAAAGTAGTGGTCTGTTGTAATGTGTTGCTAATGGCGTGTGGTCCCCGCGGGAGATGATTAGCGGACGATATCTCGGTCTAAGATGATCGATACCTATTTGTTGCGTCCTCGGCGCCTCCCGTGGACCTCGGCTTGTTCCGCCGGGGACTCGCTCGAGTCATTGATCATTTAACACCTCGACCTGATGTGACGTCACGCTAATAGATCATGGAGATTTCTGGGTACGAGAAGTTCATCCCCCTTTCCCTTCCCCCTCAAACCGTTACTCACGGACGCTCTCTTTACCTTTATTTACAGCCGGCAAATCCGCTTGACGTTTTTGTTTCTGCCGTAATTACACCGAAATTCTGCGACGCTCAACCCCCTCCCCCCTTCCCTCCCCTCACTTCAATCAAAGTCAACGGATTAAGCTTTTATACCGTTAATGAAGAAAACAATTTGGGTCCCTTAATGGACTCTGATCGTTGGTGCACGTCTAGCTACGAGAAGCTTCGAGGAGACCGGAATAGAAATAAAAATCAAAGATACAAAAATAAATATGCTTACAATTTTAACTTCTTTGAAGATTGGAAATTAAATTTCAACAAGTCTGGTTTAGTCTACGTCTGCCAAGCATAATATTAAATAACGTTTATTTCAAAGCCCGGCTTTGTGAAAAGAAAGACTGAAAGTTTTATTAAAAATCGGTTTTATTATAATATACAAAAGATCACTTTAAAACCTTTAACGGAGGCATTAAAGAACATGACTTTAAGAGCTATCTACACTTTGTGTAAAGGCAACTCTACTTCACTTAGTTTAATAACCTCTCATGAAAATTGGGTTTCTATACTACGATAGACAAATTCTTAGTGTCATGAAATATATACAATGTGAACTCATAACTATTTTAAACTGGTAATATCTACACTTTGAGTATCGGAGTCTAACAAAATATGATTGATTGCAATAAAATGTAAAAGTTGATTTTATCAGCGAGGATGAACACTTTCCTTGGAGTATATGTATAATGTGTAACAAACTATATTTTGACAACTAAACAATTCAAAATTTAAATCAAATTGTAGGAATATTGCACTGAAGGCTTGATACGTTTTACTATTAGACGCGACAAAAATTATAAACGTCAAAATATATTTCTTGTTATTGTTTCATAATGTGTTTAAAAATAACATATTTATGTTTTTAAGGTGGTGAAGGGAAGTAAATATGTATACCCGTAACCTAAAGTGTGTGAAAAAAGTAAAATTAAACATTATAACAGGCAATAATATATAGGCCAAAAAATAGAGTTGATAAGGTATCACCAAAAACGCAAATCGATTTTTACGATCAAACAATCGCGTTTTATAACCCCACCACCATATATACCAGCCAGCCAGGTTAATTTAATTTAACTACCTACCCGGCACCTCCACCAAAATTACGAAATTTTGCATTTGTGTGTAAATATCGATATTTTGATGTGAAGCCAAATATCGATGTCGAAAATATTCTCAGTTATCGGTATCGTATCGAAATATCGATTTTTTGGCCCAGCTCTATTTACAACTGTTATCCGATATTTATTTAAAACGTAGCGTTATATTTCCAGAACTGCTTTTTTCTTACGAACGAGGACTTTTCAATAACACACACATCAAAGACTAAAAAAACAACAATAGGTCTGGAAATATTACTTTACGTTTTGTAAAAAATATTAGATAAAATCTGAAAATGTTTTTTAATGTAAAAGTTGTAAATATTTTATTGTCCTAATAAAAGGTGTTTAAAACTGATCCGTTAGTTGTAAGAGAACAAATTGGACCCTCTTACTCTAATCTGACTAGACTGTGTTTGTATGGATGCGCGATAACCCCTGGTTGACCAATGAAACCGCCAAACTAGGCTGGCGTCGAAACCACCGTGAGTCGCGTATGTATTCTCGCATTTTAACTTGACACCAGCCGCGAGCCCCGTATTATACGACTCCCCCAATGAATCCGCCATTAGTGGTTTGTGGCGAGTTCATTCATAATAATTATGGCATTCATTTCCATTGTTAAGTTGAAGGTAGAGTCGCACACTCAGCTCGCGCACACACACAGGGTACAAGGTGATGTGATGTATGCGAGCCGGCCGATGAGCTCGCTTCGGTGAAACCACAAAATAGAACACAGTTGTTGCTTTATTCATCTTGTAAATAACACTCGAATAACTTGACGTTAAAATTGAATTCTGAGTTGGATGCTGCTGGTTGGACCGCCCGAGCCGGAGGCAAGCTATTTTTGTTTTTTATTTTTATTGAAATAAAAGGATGACTCGAATTTCTGAGGTTTTTATTTATTTCTTGAGATAATCGTCAAAATTTTGTGATCTGTTCAGAGTAAAGAGACGTTAATTTAAGGAATGTTTTAAACAAGTAGGGCTGATATTGAACACCATTCAGAGGTTTACTTTCTAAAATTAATTTAATTTTAATACAATTGTGAACCTTCATGTTTATACAGTTAGAATTGTAGTGTTTTCAGTATTTTACCAAATATCATCACTGTCAACTAAAATGTTGAAGAACGAATGTTATATTTTATTACAGCAACATATAGATAAAATACAATATATCCCAATATGATTTATTTTACAAAAGTATTTCATGCACATGAAGCGGGGTTATGCTTTGGACTTTGAGAAGAACGTTATCATTCTCCACCAATCTGAAGAATAACAAGTTGTAAGCTTATTAATAAAACATAACGATACAGTTATTCGGGCCTGGAACCATCAACTCCCCGCACAAACAGAACCGTGTTTCGAAAGAGAACCTGACGTGTGCACGTGTATGCGCTCGCTAATCTTGTGTACAGTGTGTCTATTAGTCTGACTCCTACTCCAGTTGATTATTGGTATAGGAGTAATTTATGTGGCAGCATTGCCATTCGAGTCATCGTAGAAAATAGGGGCAAAATCAATCATTTTCCTTTTCTGAATACTTAATTTGGTCCTTTTTTAGAAGGCAAGCTAAATTGTTAGCTGTCTGAATTGAAACGAGAGAATGAGTGAGGGGAGAAATTTTGATTGATTGATTGATGTAATATCCTTCAATTTAGGCAGGATAAGGGCAGTATGGTCTTATATACCCATGCAACCATTAATTTTAATATTAAACTACATGTCAGGTAAAGTGAGAATACGAGAGTCGCAACTCTTACAACTTTAATGTCACCTCTAGGTCTAACGGCTGACCGGACTAACGTGCGTGGACCAAGTGTCGTTTGTCACGCGTCGCGTCCGCAATTTATCTTTGTTTCGGGCAGAAAAGAAAAGTGCATCCTATTGAAAGTTGTCGTAATGAGGTCCCTTCCGATGATCGATGTGGAGCCTGAGACAACTCAGTCGCCCCTCGCTTCTCTCCACATGTGGCGGTTACAAGACGTCGCAGTGTGTCACAGGGGGCGACCGCTCTTTCCATAAATATTTGTCTCGGCGGAAAAAGCGGATGTTTTATCGAAGAAAAGTCGGAGGAAAAACAGAGATGTCTTCAACCGTTTGCGAACAAGACATTGTTACTTCCATAAATGCTGGGATTAAAAAACGTGGGTCTGCTTTTTCTCGGCTGGCATTTCAACAATAAAATTAACAAGAGAATCATTCTTCACAACGTTTTTGACGTCTCCCATTGTATTTAATACATTATTCATAAAAGTAAGAATAAAAAATAACAAACAAGACTAAGCGAATGTGTTAAACATCAGCTCAACAACAGATTCTGTGGTCGATGAGGTTTCGTGGAAAATATGATTTTGTCTTTGGAGCGTTTATTTTTGCAAGTGTTTTACTTATTAAACGATTTGAACTTCATAAAGAATTAACACATTTTTAATCAAATTTGTTGCACCATTAACGCAACAGCGTAAACACCCATTTAAAATTACTATGTCGTAAGCATATAATTACGCCTATATTCGAACAGCGAGAAACTATTATTTGGCCTTTAATTAACAGCGCCTCCAGACCCCAGTCCCTCAAAGCCCAGACCCCTGACCCCTGACTCCAGACCCCAGTCCGTCACCGGTCCTATAGTGTCAACTCAGTCACGCGCTCTCCCCCTGCAAATGCGTCAAGTCTCGCACGTCCGTCCAACAGCGCCTCCAGACCCCAGTCCGTCACCGGTCCTATAGTGTCAACTCCAGCCCCCAAACCCCCCCCCCCCCCCCCCCAACCCCAACCCCCCTTTTTTAAAAAGGGGCCCCCCCCCCTTCCCTCCCCCCAAAACCCTCCCCAAAAACCCCCCCCCCCCCCCAAAAAAAACCCCCCTCCCCCCCCCCCCCCCCCCCGGGCCCCTTTTTTCCCCCTTTCCCCCCCCCCCAAACCCCCCCCCAAACCCTCCAAAACCCCCCCCTCCCCCCCCCCCCCCACCCCCAAACCCAAAAAACCTCCCCCCCCCCCAAAACCCCCCCCCCCCCAATTTTTTCCCCCCCCCCCGCCCCCCCCAAAAGGCCAAATTTTCCCCCCCGGCCCAAAAAATCCTTTTCCCGGAAAAGTTTCCCCCAGAAAGCCCTTCCCCCCCCCGGGGGGGTTTTTCCCCCCTTTTTTCCCCCCCCCCCCCTTTTTTCCCCCCTTTAAATTTCCCCCAGTCCGCCCCCCCCGCCCCCCCCGGGCCTTTCCCCCCCCCGGCCCCCCCCGGGCCCCCGGGCCCCCCCAAACCCCCCCCCCCTTTTTTTTTCCCCCCCCCCCCCAATGGGTTTTACCGCCCCCCAAAAGGGTTTTTAGCCCCCCCAAAAACCCCCCAATTAATTTCCCAAACCCCCCGGGGGCCCCTCCCCCCCCGGGCCCAAAAAAAGGCCCCCCCCCCCTTTTTTCCCCCCCCCCCCCCCAAACCCCCCCCTTAAACCCCCCCCTTCCTTTTCCCCCCTTTTTTTTTTTTTTTTTTTTTTTTTTTCCCCCCCCCCCCCTTTTTTTTTTTTCCTTTTTTTTTCCTTTTTTTTTTTTTTTTTCCCCCAACCAACCCCCCCTTTTTTTTCCCCCCCCTTTTTTTTTTTTTCTTTTTCCCCCCCCCTTTTTTTCCCTTTTTCTTTTTTTTTCCCCCCCCTTTTTTTTTTTTTTTTTTTTTTTTTTTTTTAACCTTTTTTTCCCCTTTTTTCCCCCCCCCCTTTTTTTTTTTTTTTCCCCCCCCCAAAAATTTTTTCCCCCCCCCTTTTTTCCCCCCCCTTTTTTTTTCAATTTTTTTTTTTTTTTTTTTTTTTTTTTTCCTTTTTTTTTTTCCCCCCTTTTTTTTTTCCCTTTTTTTTTTTTTTCTTTCCCCCCCCCCTTTTCCCTTTTTTTCCCCCTTTTTTTTTTTTTTTTTTTTTTTTTTTTTGGGTTTTTTAAAAAACCCCCCCCCCCCCAAACCCTTTGGGGGTTTTTAAAAGGGGAAAAAAACCCCCCACAAAAACCAAACACCCCCTCTTCCCCCTGCAAATAGCGTCTAGTCTCGCACGTCCGTCCAACAGCGCCTCCAGACCCCAGTCCGTCCCGTCCTATAGTGTCAACTCAGTCACGCGCTCTCCCCCTGCAAATAGCGTCTAGTCTCGCACGTCCGTCCAACAGCGACCCATGTGTCTGAAAACTTGATAGCTGCCACCGATTGTTCTGACTTCCACTTAACTGAACATTGAGCCCAGATGCATTATAGTCGGAACTGTAATGTGAAATCAAAACTTTCACTGTCCCCCTCCCTTTAGACTCTTGTCACTTGGAGTTATATGGCTGAAACAGGGATTTGAATTTGAGCCTAGCTAGAGTGGAAAGTTCGATCATTTGAAAACTTATTTTACGTCTCCCAAAGAAAAAACATGTTTATGGGATCTCATTCATAGACTGTATTAAATCATTTTTAATACATCGTCAATCAATCTTTTGGTAAGTGAATTTGTGAACCGAGAGTGGTGTTTAAAAAACAATCATCGTTTTGACAGATATAGTCACTACAAACCTCATGTACCTTGGCCACAATTAATTAAGAAGGACAAGGAAGGGAGCTATACATAATATTATTAAGATTGTTGTATAGAAAACGATCATAAGTATTAAAGATTTGTTAAGGATTGTCAAGAAATTGTACAAAAAAGAGATAAAAGTTATATTTAGTGTCGATCAGAATCATAAGTATTATAGATTTGTTAAGGATTGTCAAGAAAATGTACAAAAAAGGTAAAAGTTATATTTAGTGACGATCTGAAAAAAATCGTTATTAAAATATGAATCTAGTCTGTAAGTCTGTTTAATTAAGAATTAATTAGGACTGTTCGGGTACACATTTAACAATCGGGTCGCGTTTGGTTTCAGGTACTAAAAAGATTTAAGTTTTCGGTTCGGTTCGCGTAGAGATAAGACTGTCGTTACTTATGATACAGCATGTAAAATGGATGTTTTGGATTTAACTTGTGAAGCATCTTTCTCACCATTCAAGATCTATTGTCTGTATTTTCATTGAATGGTATTTTGTAAAAGTTAAACAATTAAAATTGTCAAGACCGGCACCTCCACCAATAGAGTAAATCCTGGACAAAAACATTTTTGTTACCAGAAAATCGGGTACCCTTTTTTTACTTTCAGGCTGGGCCAGCCTGTAGTAGCCCCAAGTACCCAAAACCCGAAATTTAGGATACCCACACAAATCCAGGATCAACATATAAGCAAGTTAGTTACTAGATTCAAAATATTTCTAATTATTGGTGGTTGCCATCTTAAAAATATTTTTATTCTAAGAATAAATAACAAAGTGCAATCTGCATAAGGCAGTGCTTTGTCTCGTACTGTGATGTTATGGCATGCTTTAATTTACCTCAAAATTTCAAACCAATCCTGTAAGAAAACGGATTTTACTACACAAAATCATCACACTTGTATCTGATGTGAAGAAACGGACGAAATCCCGAAATGTTTCAAACGTGTGCTAAGCTCGAAGTTTGTTGTGAAACTAATGCGATATGTTAATATTTTGTACTCACCCTCTTCTTAAATACATTTCCTTGTAGTTGATAAGGTGGCAGTGTGAAGTAAGACGAGATGTTATAAGCATGATGATGTATTAGTGAGACGATTACGCGGACCCAGCGCTAGGTTTAAGTCCTGTGTCAGGCATGGATTATTGTGTTCGTCTCATCATCACCCAGCAGTTTGCCTAAGCCACGACATACAATCTCGAGGCGCTATTCAGCCTAGATTCTAAGCAACAGTTCACGAGCGTTAACACGTTTCCCTTCCTAAATGAAATGTGTATCTTATACACATCAACAATTATTAAAGTAACTAGTAGAACACAAAATAAAGATCGAACATAAAACGAGTTAACACACTAACTTGGTTGCATTGTACAAATATTGTGTAATTGTGTGGCATTAATCATGAGGGCCTACTAGGCCACTTCGCGAACGCTTTTTTTAGTCGTGTTGATGGATGAGCTTTTTTGTAAGTTTTTAGTTTGCGTGGGATCTCTTTACTTTTGCAAGTGCTTTTTGAACGCATTGTAGGTGTTTGTTGTCAAGTTTCTATTGTTACTTTTTAGTTGTTATTATATTCCAAAAAAGCTCATACTAAAACCTTTATTCTATGGATTCTGGCTAACTTTTTCAATTTTTTTTTAAATGCAATACATCACCATTACCTTAATGTCCATGTAAAATATGAATGTTGTAGCCCCACCCGCTTGGGCAGAATCGGCCCAAATATCACGAAAATATCGCATTAAAAATCGGGAAAAATCGTAAAAGTACGATATTCATGAGAAATATTTCTTCGATTGTACCCAAAAACGTGGCAGGTCTAAATTCAGAGATTTCTAAGGTCCCCTCCAATTTTATCAAGATCGCATATGCCGTTTGACCAGTAGAGCGCGAATAAACAGACAGAAAAATAAAATCACCCGAGCTAATTTTTTTGGGGGGTCAGTGAAATTGAATTCTTCGCTTCGCTCATCCAATTAAATATATGTATGCACATTTATGTAGTTGCATCATTATTATGCACGCGCTTTCTATACACTAGTTATTTATTATTTTTATTATAGTGTATCCTTCATTTTACCATGGAGCTATAAATAGCTGTGTTCACAATGTATGTTTGCGCAAACAATTGGTTCATTTCTGTTTTGGCTCAATATTATGTTTCATACAACAAATACAATAGCCGCAATAAAGGCTACTATTTATGTCGCTCTTTGTGATAAATATAAATTAAAATTAAAACTTTCATATGCTCGATTAAATGTTAAATATTCAATAAAGCCGAACTTTGTACATGTTGTATACGATAATGCGATAAAACAAGTTAGTTGAGTGGTGTAAAATACAGAAATGAAATAATACCGTTATATGACTGAGTGGGTGGACTCTAAATACGAATTTATTTATTTATTTTTATTGATTTAGTTGTCCCAACCGGGGATCGAAACCGGGACTCCACCGTTGCGAGTGTGCCTCTTGGAATGTAATGAATCAAACTAGTCTTCATATAAATTTAATAAATAAATTCGTATTGAGAGAATCCACTAGCTATTCCATATAATACTCCACGGAGAATGTCTTGACCAAATCCCGATTCAACAGTTAACCAACATAAGAGTTTTGCTTCTCTATTTCCATCCTCTGACGGTTGGCTTATCAAGTCACGTGGTTAAAGTTTCTTCTCTTAAATTTATTTTTCCTTAACGAATGGATGGCTTTAATATGTGAGAGGTGGACGGATACATTCCAGTGTTTACTGACTTTTTACTTCCGGTCCGAAGATAGTTTGTTACAGTAAACAACGGTACAGCAGCTGATCACCCTTATCCTGGATACGGCACAGTTGTCCGAGGTCGAATGAGAATGAGAAGCGGAACAAGCTAAATTTATGTATTTATTTGTGTTTTTACAAACCTATACATTATGTTAACCGCTTGACAATGGAAAATTACTAAAGTATAGAATAACAACGTATACTGTATACTGTAAATGCACGCTTGTATTGTTACTTTATCAATTAATAATATGAAGTTAAATCCCGGAAAAAATCCAGCGTGGTCGGGGATCGATCTCGGGACTCCCGCTTGCCTGGCGGCATTTACCACATAACCTCCGAGCCGGTAACTAAAACATTGCTGGATCTTTGGTGCATTATTGGATGAGCGAAGCGAAGACTTCAATTTCACAGATCCCCAAAAAATTAAGCTCGGGTGTTTTTTTGTTTGTTTGTTTGTTTGTTTTCTGTCTGTTTGTTAACTCTCTACCAGGCAAACGGCATATCCAATCTTAATGAAAATTGAAGGGGACCTTCGAAATCTCTGAACTTAGAGGTGTATTGTTTTTGGGTACAATCGAAGAAATATTTCTCATGAATATCGTACTTTACGATTTTTTTCGATTTTAAGTGCGATAATTTCGTGACATTTGGGCCGATTCTGATGAAACGGGTTGTGCTACAACGTTCATATTTTACATGGACATTAAGGTAATGGTAATGTATTGCTTTCTGAAAGAAAAAGTTGAAAGTGTTTGCAAGATTTTATAGAATAATAGTTTTAATATGAGTTTTTTGAGGTTTATAATAACAATTAACAAGTTACAATAGAAACTTGACAACAATCACCTACAATGCATTCAAAAAGCACTTGCAAAGGAAAAGTGGTCCTACGCAAACTAAAAACTTACAAAAAAGCTCATCCATCAACGCGGCGGGACTTAAGCGTTTTCCTAGTTAAATCATAATGAATAACAGGTATAATACATAATGAGTGTTTCCTACAACATAGAAATATCATGCATACTAAATCATTGTCTTCATTAGGACATTTGTGAAAACGAGAATCAGTACCAACTATCAATATGTTATCTTTGGAGACTTTAGGGCAATCCCTGGACCCAAATATGATTTCTAAAGAATGCATTTAAAGACGTCTGAAAAGTAAGTAGAATGTAAGAGGGGCCTAATAAAAGAGTGGATTAATTTTTAGAATGATTTTTGACGGGACATAACCTCAGAATCAACAATTATATTCAAATTACTGGAATCAGCTGTTCAAGTTCAAAATTGAATTTTGAGCAGCGGTTTTTTGTATATTGTTTCTACACTCCTTTATCTACAACCTAAATATAAGGATTATTGGTTTTATATGGTTTCAGGAGTTGTGCGATTATTTCCGTTAAACGGTACAAAATTCGAAATTGTACCGGCAGGCGAAACAATTGTGCACCGCAACAAACCATATAAAACAAATAATCCCTATATTAAGGTTGTAGATAAAAGAGTGTAAAAACAATATACAAAAAACCGCTGCTCAAAATTCAATTTTGAACTTGAACAACTGATTCCAGAAATGTGAATATTGTTGATTCTGAGGTTATGTCCCGTCAAAAAAATTCCAAAAAATAGTCCGCTCTTTTATTGGGCCCCTCTTAGATTTCTACTTACTTTTCAAACGTCTTTACTTCATTCTTTAGAAATCATATTTTGGTCTAGGGATTGCCCTTGATTTTCGACCTTAAAACCGCTACATGGCAATCCGAGGTACTACCATGTCTGGTTTTCATCTTTACTTTAGGTCTACTCATTCTTCATACACCTATCGTCGCGATTACCTCAAAGCATAGGCCTACTAAGAAATCTTGTCTTTCTCCCATGTGATTCAACTCATTTTAGACCAGTAAAACCTATACGACGTACTCTCTAGGTTATTGTCAAGCGTGGTTTGTTTTTGTGAATAAGTTATCTAACTTGCCTACGTGAGAGTTGCTCTAGCCTCTAGATTTCGTTCTTCTGTGAAACTTCTAACAGAATGTGCACGTTTTTGCATCTATTCATGAAGGCGAAGCTACAAGTAAAACAACGCGGCTCACTCTGTTGATATAAGAAAACACATCTCACACGTCAAATGAGTAGTTGTATTGAAGCTCTGTTATAAATATTTTATTTTTAAGGTAAACTTCTTAACACACTAAAAGGATTTTTATAGAAATAGATGGCCTGGGGTAAGTTCGTCAATTTATCTCCTAACTTGGAATATGATTTTCTTCATAGTTCGATTACTTAATGTTATCGACAATCAGGTGACACATTAGCAACTTCACCGCTGTAGTCATAACATAATATGTTGTCTGAAGGGGCTTCGATCCTGTGTTGGGATGGGAGTAAATATGACCCCTCAATTTCATTGTTGGTCTTGACTGTTACCTGTTGAATATTTAAACATGTACACATGCACATTGCTTTTATGAATATATATTTTCAATAAATTAACGGTTCTCTACATTTATGTATTTAATCTTTTTTGTTTTTTAATAGATTAAACCACATAACGAGGTCTTTCATAATCTATGCTGTCATTGTCTCTTCCTCATTAAACAGGCCTCTCACACCAATGGGCTATATTTCATTTTCAATTAATTAATAAGCAATATAATAATTGCTAATTGTTTGGTGATAACCGATATTGTCCTGATAGTCTGATAGTCAATTAACCAAAAGCTATTTGACCGGTATTGTATAGATATATAATTTATGTAATTTAATTATAATAATTTATGTTCCATAAGGTGATATTTTTCAATTAGTACATTTTTAAAAGTGTGTATATTATTCTTCAGAAGCAACATTGTTTTTATTTATTTTATTTGCAAAGTATGGAACAGCCTTAAATTTTAAGACCACCCTCAAACGCATATACAATAATAATTTTATGATTGATTGTTGTATTCTGGATAATACATTAAACTAGCCACAAGATGTCTTGAATTCCGTTTCCTGAAGTTTAGAACGACTTAAGTAAGTAGTCTGCGGTTGAAATCACAGCCGACCAAAACCACTCATACCAAGCCACAGCCTGCTTAAAACACTGGCTGGCTTCATAGCTAACCAACCAACCAACTCCAAGTTGTGGTAACTAAGCAAATCTTACGATAAAAACTCCTTCCTAGCTCAGACATAAATCATATTCAACGAAAAAACACTCTGACGTAGGAAAAATATTAGTGGTAAGTTTTTGCCTAAATCTAAAATCTCGCTTTGGTTTTCGACTTTCTTGCTCTGATTTAGTAAGTTATGAATGACAAATTAGGACGAGATTCTTTGGTAGCTCGCACACTAAACCTCTTGCAGTTAAAACTAGATCTATCGGAACGAGGGCAACCGACGCAGCTCAGCGGTCATTAGGTGTCGTGAAACTAACTCTAAGAAAAGTTTGCCTCATTCGGTTTGAGCTCTGAATCCAATAAGGTACCGCTGCCAACTGGGTCACCGCGGATGCAGATCAAACATTAATTCCATCGGTAATTGTTTTCGGATTGTGTAACAAATTGCACGACACTAATTAGATGTTGAGACCCAGCTTAACCTCTCGATTAGTGCGATTCTACTTTTCACACATAAATCTACTACTTGTTCTTTTGTACAGTATTTACCTTTAAAACATCGGTGGAGTGCAGTGGCGTCGGAACAGGGGGGGCAAGGGGGGCAATGCCCCCCCTAACTTTCATGCCATGGGGGCATAGGGGGGCAGATTTTAGAGTTGAAAAATCAAGATTTTTCCTCTACTTTTTGGGAAAGCAACGTCGGATGATCCTGTCAACAATTCGTTTCCAGGAAGAAACAACCTAACAATAGCAGGAATGTTAGGTTGGCTGACTAGGGCGGCCTGAACCGTCTCTATCCGACTATCTTTATAAACAGCCACCCGTCTTGTATTGTGTGCCGTCACTCAGTGGACAAGTGACTCAGACTCACGTCTAATCCAAACATCCCTTTGAATGATTTGCTAGAGTTATTGGCAGACGCAAGTTGGGATTTGGTTCGCACGTGTCGCATCATTATGCGTTCTGTCATCTTTGGAGTGGTGTAGTGACTTTGATTATTGCGAAGTGGAAAGTAGGAAGATTATGAGTCCTTTAGAATGTAAGTAGTGTAGTGTGAAGTGTAAAGTAAAGTGTAAGAGTGTGTGTAGTGTTTCATGTTTAATGGTGCTAAAGATTAAATTGATATCGTTATTTTAAATATGAAACGTACTAAACAGCCTTCAGTTAGTATTTTTTTTTAAGAAGAGGGTAAAACAAAAATATGTTTGCCTTTATGCTTCGTGATTACATAAAAAATTGTGTCGTAATTTATTAAAATGGGCCACTTCACGTTAAATTTTTGAGTTTTTAGTTTGCAGATAGTTGATGTAAAACATCGTTTACAGAGTCCGAGTGCAGTTAAAACATGACGAAATAACTGAAGTATAGGAAATTTTTTCGCCTTCGGCGAAAAGGGCCTCCGGCGGCTGGGGCTTCGCCCCACACCCACCATGTACCCTACAAAATCTACTAATGGATTTGCCCCCCCCCCAACTTTCAAAACGTTCCGACGCGCCTGGTGGAGTGGCTCGATCGCAAATTCCCATTTCTATACATAATAGAAACGAAAATTGTGCACTAATGGAGATGTACATTACGAAATGTAATAATCATTTTTAACACATGTCATAAAGAATACTAATTGAAAATAATTATTACTATTAATATGCAATTTCAATTTATGTTCCCTATTTCCAATTTTGTAATTTCGTATCTGATAAACTTTAAACGAGTTTAACTCATATTTTATTTCGTGCTTTTAATATGACTTTTATTTTACCAAAGAGGATTCAATAAACAATTGAATAATGTGATTAAATTCCTGAAAAGAATTGATAAATAATTAATTAAAGTAATTTTCGTTGTAACATGGAACAACTATTCAAATATTATAGTTAATCATTGCATTTTGCCCATTTAATTTACGAATTATATATTTGTACTCCACAGTATCGTGTGGCATAGTTTTTGTAGTTAGTTATTTGCTGTCAGTTTATAGATTAAAAAAAAAATGTATTTGCAGTGTGTATTTAGTATTTCACCTACTGCAAACTAACTATGACCATTAGACAATTCAGACGTGCAGACCTATTGTACGTCAAGCGCATTGTGACAACGCTGCATAGAGCCAGGACACTACCACGGTGCCACAACTATTCTGCTCCCTTTGAACTAGTCTGTCAATACCTAACACCGGTCAGTGGACAGGTAATTAATGAATACCTGCGGTAATGCTCCATCTACGTTCAGATTTATAATGCATGCTCTTGTGCTGATCTAGGCGGGCTAGTGGTGAGTGCATTCTTTGAATCACACATCTCGCTAAATGCAACAACCATTACTGCACTACTTTATTCCGATAGGAGTAGTAGGTCGTAACGATCAGAACACAGTTTCGTACAGGTATCTAGTTGGTCATGTAGTGGATGATGTTAGGGCCAACAGATCTGCTTTAGATTTCATATCTCCCACTGAAAATCAGTTGTCTCTTAGTGGAGTAGACTCTAAACACGAATTATGTTACTGTTATTTTTATTTGATTTAGAGCATAGTTCTGAGAAATATGAGTTTGAGTCCAACACATGCTTAGTGTTTCTAATAACCACCATCTTCTCTAATTCATCACCACGATATTGCATTAATAAAGAAGAAGTAAAGCTACAAATATCACCAACCATAAAACAATAAATATTAATAGGTCGGTGAGATGATACCAACACGATAATAAGTAAGTAAGGCTCAACAACATAAACAAGTAACAAAAACACTATAAAAAATTTCGCTAACGGCAAGTGAAACAATTTGTTAAATTTGTTAATAGCCTAATTCAAGGCCATTTTTTCCTACCCTTTTGTGAGATGAAATTTACTCTGTTTCTATTTGACAAAGATCTAGATAGTTGTACGTTCAAAAATATATTTCAACTAACGTGTACTTTTGTTAGCTTGGTCTGCTTTGAAAATCAGTTACGTGACTGAGTAGGTTGACTAAATACGAATTTATTGTATTTATTTTATATATTTTATTTATTTTCTCCAGGTGTCCTGGATCCGCAAGCGAGACCTCCACATCCTGACTGCTGGGATCCTCACGTACACCAGCGACGCCAGGTTTCAAGTGATCACAGTCCTGATTGTAGCCCCCTATGTCCCCAGGTGTCCTGGATCCGCAAGCGAGACCTCCACATCCTGACTGCTGGGATCCTCACGTACACCAGCGACGCCAGGTTTCAAGTGATCAGGCCAGACAAGAGCGACAACTGGACGCTCCAGATCAAGTTCCCCCAGGAGCGAGACTCTGGCATCTACGAGTGCCAGGTCAACACCGAGCCCAAGATGAGCCTCGCCTTCCGACTCAACGTCATAGGTCAGTCGAGCTGCACTAACAGTCTAAGTTTTAAGTTTTATTTAGTGTCCTCTGAAAATAAAATTCCATAAAACCAGGTTTTTACGCACAACGCAGAGGTTTAATCTGGACCAATTGGAAGCTCTATCGTGTTTGTCTTATCGGGTTGTGGTTCGCACGAAAATGTGAATGTGAATGTGTGTGATTATCGCTAACCGACCAAATTTTCCAAATATTGCTCACTTTTGTTATATTATACTGACCGTACATTGCCACCAAACAGGTAGTTTGTAGTAATTTCGCAAGCTTGCGTAGGGTAAAAATGTTTAAAATGGTAAAATCTGCTCTTATAGCGACATGCGTTCTCCCTTGCTAATATCGTTCCAAAAATTCTGTTTTTAGGGTTGAAAATTGGAAGTCGAAAAGTGGTCCAGACTGTTTGTGAAATAAGCTGGATTTGACAATCAAGCGAATTTTTATATGGACATTCAACATTGTAAAAAAAAAGTTGGCCCGAGCTCATTAAACCGTATTAAATAAATAAATAATGGAATAATTATATTTTTGTATAGGTTAACACATTTTCTATACAATATATTATTTTGTATCGTAGTCTGAAAACGGCAGAGTACAGAACGTATAATGTTCTAGATAAATCTTTCTAAAGAATACATCTGGGTTTACACTCTAAATCGCTCTATACTGTATGCTTCAGGATATAGATTTGAAACCGAAGCCTACAGAATGCATCGTGTTTTAGACTATAAATTAACCGTAGTCTACAGATTTCCACTTGTTGTACAATTTAAACCACAGTCCGCAGAACGCTTTGTATTTTAGACTTTAAACAGCAGTCTAAAGATTGCCCATTCCTGCAGAATTTAGACCACCGTGCTATTTGTTAAAAAATGTATAACGCAGCCGTAGCCTACAGAATACATCGTGTTTTAGACTATAAATTAACCGTAGTCTACAGATTTCCACTTTTGTACAATTTAAACCACAGTCCGCAGAACGCTTTGTGTTTTAGACTTTAAACCGCAGTCTAGAGATTGCCCCTTCCTGTAGAATTTAGACCACCGTGCTCTTTGTTTAAAAATGTATACCGCAGTATACGATTGTCTGTTGTTGTAGAATTTAGAACGCAGTCCACAGAATGTATAAAAATATAATATAATAATTATAAAATCTACTTCGTAGTTTACAAGGTATATCGCGGACCTCTACACATAAACTGATTTGAAAAATCTATTTCGTGAGTCTTCCACTGTTCTTAAAAGTAATCTACACATGTATGTCACATAACTTTCAATCGACTTCAAGTTATTTCATATCAAGGTCATCTAAATCTCCAACCGAAACGTTCCCCGAAAGTCCGTCAGAAGATTCAATGTACCTTGACTGCATACAACATTGGCTCTTACTCCACGTCATAAAAAAATTATATAAACCTTTTAAACATTATTTTACTTCTAAACGTAGACTTATCAAACAAAGCCTTGTCGAAGATAATAATTGGGTCTTCTTTTATAACCGTAGGCCATATCTTTCTTATTCTGAATGTATGCAAGACGAAAATGGAATCCAACATTATTTCCCTAAGCCAGACTGTTATCGATCGCAAGTGTAGATTCCTACAACTTTCCATAAGTGCCCCGTTATCAACAGAGAAAGTCACTTTTTTATTACGTCCATCAAACCAATGTGCCAAGTTACTTGCAACGTTACGTGGCTATAAGCCCGGCACTATCAATCAACCCTACAAAGCGCCTACACTTAAAGGAGTTTTAGACGTTGATAAGTTACACTATAAAACCCCAAACTTTATGACGCAGTTGCATCTGAATAATATTTGAAGGAAACTGAAGCGAAACGCGAGTGTCACTTGTCAGATCTGATAGCTTTGTGTAACATAATTATCTAGTATTAGGAGAATATATGTTCGGTACAACAATGGTATCGAAGACTCCATTTGGCTGGCTTGATGTTATGCTGTTGTTTATAGTTGTTTAGAATTAAAGGAGAAGGGTCATCACTGCACTACATTATAAGTGAATGGATGATTTTTTTGTATGGCTGTGTGGCAGACTGCGTGAATGAGTGAAATACCCAGTCTGTCCGATAAATAGTTGGATGGCTGTAGTGATTTTAAAAATCGTGTACTGAAATTGAAAAATGGAAGTGAAAGTGCAACGAGGCACATAGTAAATAATCAAAGATGTTCTCAATCGGCCTTGTTAATTCTGGCGTTGATCCGCGGGTATTCGCACTGTCCATCCACTGATTGCTAAATCGATCTATGGTTGGTTATCGCTCACTCGTCGATTGCGTCGGTCCTACAGGGTTGGCTTGTTCGCTCTGGTCTAAAGTACACCACTGAAAATCAGTGAAAGACTCTAAATACGAATTTATTTATTTTATTTATTTATTTATTAGGTTTTGATACAGAATACAGAATATGTGTGAGCTGATTGACAAACTGATTGATCAATATCATGTTTCATTGCTAACATCGATCTTAAAGTTCCGTACCATTTCATATGGAAATTCCATCTTAAATTTAATACCCACGACTCTCGTATAACACGAATCGATACGCAACACAAAAAAATGGCTGATAAATTATATATTTAAAAGAAAGAAAGTGCAGAGGCTAGGATAGTAATGTCAGTAGGTGAATCTTTCCTCTTATCGATACCACTCAGGGGATGAAACCGTGCAGGTGTTGTGTGACACTTGAAGTATGTGACAAGTACCTCTCTCTCTCTCTCTCTCTCTCTCTCTCTCTCTCTCTCTCTCTCTCTCTCTCTCTCTTCAAGAAAACCCTCGAACCGAACAGTCTCCGCTGAAAGTGAAAGACGATGTAAGAAGTAGAAGGAATACAAATAATCAAGTACTGATGTTGACAAGTCAAGTGTGGACTGTTTACGGGCGTACATCTAGCATTGTGCCCTACCCGGTCTCTCTCTCTCTCTCTCTTTTGCTCTCTAACTGTCTCAAGAGTTTAAGACGAGCCAACCTAGCAGACAGACAAAATAAAAGATTGAATTCATCCTTTGTAAGCTCTCTAAAGGTCATGTTATATAATAGATTTCGTCGAACCAATGATTTATGACTTGTCCAATATTTCGGCGAGTGCTTTTGTATTGCGTTATATTCATTTAAAACTTATTTTATTTTTGCACAACCTTGAAATATACTCGTTTCTTTTTTCTTAATGTATCTTTTTTCCCTTGGAAAACAGGTAAAGGAACAAGTATTCCTTTCTCTAGTTTGGTGTTAAAGTGTGAGAACATTTACGAAGGAATATCCGAAGGCGAAATATGTTTTACGTGTTACGTAAGAAACTGCCTCAATCGGTTAAGGTTATAGTATGTGCCAATTTAATAGATCTTAACACGTTCTGCAAGTCCTGCTTCAAATTCTTAAATGCTGTTAAAAAGTTACGTATAAAATAAATTCGAAACAACCAAAAACATAAAAATGTATACAATATAAACTTGGCAAAACAATTTCCCAAGCTTTCTTGACTGATTGATTTGTATTGCTTAATGTCTGATATTAATGCACTAAGCCTTTTAGATGAAGATGAAGGGTGAATAGAATGGAGGAGGGGAAACCCGTTACCGGCATGTAGCCTACTCCTTTCGAAAAGTAAAGCAAACCCTCTTTTGAATTCAGGCTCTTTCAAATTTTTCGCAATTCAGCTGAACAACACTAATATACTACTCTACTCCATTTTAATGTGAAGTATGGGATGCAGGAGTGGGTGTTTTTTATGCGAATAACCTTATTTCAGTAACCTGGGGCCATGTATGAACAGTTTGAATTTTGTAGAAATGTTACAAAACATCAAAGTACGTCAGTATTAAATGATTGATGTACATTCACTTTTGTGAAAGTACGAATTAATAAGCGTAATTTTATTCGTTTCTAACGATTACGACATTTTCATCTAGTTTATTTATTTATTTACTATTTGTTCCGTAACACATTCATTGTTTAAATATATCACGAGGATGGCAGAAAAGAGCAGAGCTCCAAACACACTTGGTGACTGCCAACCATATAACAATAAATATAATAAAAGATAACAACATTATTACAATCATTAGTAAACCTATAAAATATAGAAAATAAGTAAATAAATATACACTTCAATGAATTATTATAAAAATGAATCAGTGAAAAGAAACTGTAGAATTATTGTATGTATTATGACTGCTGGGAACTTATACTGCCAATCCACCTTAACCAATTATCCTAACCGGGCACCCAAGCTGCAATTAAGGGTTTGTAGCATTAAAATAATAATTGAATAATGAAGGTAAAAACGTTATACTGATTAGTTATAAAGTTATTCATAGCCCCAATTAGAATAAGCGCGCGCATGTATTTTTAAACAGTTCCTACTAAATTTGCATAAAAAGTCCTATGAATTATTTATCGTATAGTTAGTTAACTCATAACTAATTTCTCACCTCCATTTTGAATTTATGAAGTTACACCGTTTGAAAGTTTGCCCCAGTTATTACAAATATTCAAGTGTCAACTTCTAGATTCTAGAAGCCAACTCCAACGGAAGTCAGCGTCAACTAAAATCTGGAAATGGTCTATCTTTAAGTCATGAGCCCCAAGAAATCTCACAAGCGACCGATAGCTGGGTGGCAATTGGATAAAGGGGTCGAGAGTTTGACTCAAATCACCGGATGGCTGACCAAAAGTTTGGGAGATGAGTTTCCTGTTAGGTGAATGCTTGCAACTAGTCTAAGTGAACCCTATTATCACTTCCAAGCTATCTGAACACCCTAATACCTACGGACAGTTACTAGAAGGGAGTAAAGCATTAAATCGGATACACACCACTTACTTTTATTCAAAATATATTGATAATTGTGTTGTTAGCCCTTGATAGGGGAGTGGTACACAATTAAATCTGCCAGTTTTTCATACTTTACACCCGGTCAAAAAGCTGCTTTGTTTTGTTCTGAAATGGTAGCATTTTTCCTTACTAAATTCTAATGATTAAAACGATTTTTGTAAGGGATCAAAAATCCAATTGAGTATAAAAACACAAAATTACACAAATTTCCGGGATGTCCCGGATATTTTGTTTGCCTGTAGTAGATTCAATTTAAACATGCAAAAAAATTGCAAAAAAAAGAAAATTTGCGAAACAAATCACAAATTTCAAAATTGTTAAGGTAGAAAGAAAAATGTTGGGTCCCAACATTATGCCCTATAAAGGGTTAGGGGCATGTTTGCGTGACACACAACAGGCTTAAACCAAAACCGTTTTTTCCCAGAATTTGAATTCTTAAATTAAATACCTTAACTCTACAAGAGCCTAAACTTTAAAGATTGTTGCCTTTCTTTTGTTAAAATGCAATTTCCCATTGTGTGATTCTAAACCTGATAATTTAAAAAAATTGAAAATTTGGTGAATTAGGTTAATTTGTAAATTTGGTTATAAAAATTACTCAATACAATATTGATCTGTGTATCGCTGACACATTTAGAGGATAATACTTAGTAGGGAGATAGTACTTAGAGAAGAACTACATGCGAAAGAAATCGGGGGAAATAAATGGAAAAGTTTAACTGGAAAGGGAATAACTTATGCGTGATTTAGCTAAACGCACATGCGACTATAAGCTATCTCAGTCAATGCATTATCCCTTTATCTGAAGTGTTGGAACACAAACATCCTTCGTAAGATGACCCGCGTGACCCCGGTGGGAGAGTTGCCAAAAGTCTTGTGTGTGGAAACCTTTTTTTTGCCAGCGAGAAGCGTTGTCGGCTACATTTAGTCAGATTTTTGCAAATGCTATTGGTCTCACAAAAACAGATTCAGAGCAGATTAAAGTTATGAAACCAATATTAATAGTAACACAGATATGTTTTTTGTTTCGTTTCAAAGTTCAGTGTTGCAAGTTGCCAATACTAGTTTTACATCGTAGAATTACCTGCTAACACCATGTCGCTTACAAGTCAAAACCTTTTTAATCCTCCACATCGCTGATTTTCTTTAAAGTATTTCCCTCGGTTGTCCTTTCGATTTGAATTATTTTATTTGCGCTACTACTAAACGTTTCTAGAGATCGAGTGTTTGTTACATATTATATTCGGAATATTATTTTACCTCTTGAGAAGGCTAAATTCACTCGTATTTCTATGTTAAGTGGATCAAACTAGTTCAGCTCTATTCTGTAAAACATAAAATTTGTAGCAAAGTGTACAGAAAGATACGAACATCCTCGATCATTTTGATTGGATGAGCGTAGCGAGCGAAGCGAAAACATCAATTTCACTGACCCCTCAAAAAATTTAGCTCCAATGTTTTTTTTGTTTGTTTGTTTTTTTGTCTGTTTGTTTGCACGATTCCGGGCAAACGGCATAAGCGATCTTGATGAAAATTGAAGAGGACCTTCGAAATCTCTGAACTTAGACGTGCCACGTTTTTGGGTACAATCAAAGAAATATTTCTCATGAATATCGCACTTTTACGATTTTGTTCGATTTTTAGTGCGATATTTTCGTGACATTTGGGCCGATTCTGACCAAACGGGTGAGGCTACAAAGTTCATATTTTACATGGACATTAAGGTTATGACGATGTAGTACCTTGTGAAAACAAGTTGAAAAAGGTAACCAGAACCCATAAAATAAACGTACTTTTACGATTTTTTCCCGATTTTTAGTGTGATATTTTCGTGACATTTGGGCCGATTCTGACCAAACGGGTAGAGCTACAACGTTCATATTTCACATAGACATTAAGGTTATGGTGATTTAGTACCGTTTGAAAGAAAAAGTTGAAAAAGTCAGCCAGAATACATAGAATAAAGGTTTTGATATGAGTTTTTTTGAGGTTTATAATAACAATTAACAAGTAACATTTGAAACTCGACAACAATCACCTACAATGCATTCACAAAGCACTTGCAAAGGAAAAGTGGTCCCACGCAAACTAAAAACTTTCACAAAAATGCTCATCCATCAACGCGGCGGAACTTTAGCGTTTTCCTAGTTTATCTAATACAGACATTGAATTTTTATCAACTGTATCAAATACTCTGAAATACCAGCGCAGTTTCTTGTAAATATTTCAATAAGGTAACAACGACTAGTCGCAAAACCTTATCTGTATGACAAATGTAATCCATCTAGTTTGTTCACAAGAGACGTCCGTGACTTCTCAAATCCACCCTGATCCAAATGCTACCCAATCAAGATACTATACATTTTATTATTCAGTTATTCTAAAAGTAAGTTATCGAAGACTAAATCTCCATTTTCAAATATGAACCAGAATTGAATCTGCCTCTGTCGAGTATGTATATTTCAATCAATGGATGTAGAACCGAAAGAATGCCTCCAATATTCGTAAAGAGCGCCTGGTTCGGATCAACTCACTAGCGGAGCAAAATCAAGGGAAATAATCCGTCACGAGTTGATGTTATACACAAAGATATGTCATATCTTTAAGAAGAAGATAGAACTGAAAATATAACGAAATGTCAGATTTCTAGGTAGATAAGTTGTATCCAATTTCATTCTCTTTTTAAATCCTCTTCACGTTAGTGTAGAGATTATTATTTTATATATAGTATATATTTTTTTTATGTTTCATATTCTTTTATCTCGGTTGATTTTTGACTTGGTATTTTAATATAATGTTAAAAAGTCCCATTATGCCGGTTTGTTATGGTGTGGCGTCGTTCATCTTGATCACTGTCAGGAGAGGGGCAGGGGGGTAGAGAATGATACGTATAATAATAAAGAGGCAGAAAGATTCTTGTGGCAATTCTGGACTCAACTCAGTTGAGTGAGCGAAAATGAGTACTCTTACCCCCTTACTGTATTTAAGTCGTTAATTAAGAAAGTAAATCCTCACAACTATGAACTAGCACCAAACAAATACATAATAAGAGGTGAACTAAATGTAAAAAGGAAATGTACATTCTCAAGTGCTCTTAATGCCAATTGCGATACTACAATAATATTATGTTTATTTATATAACTCTCTATTTTCATCCTATGGTTATAATATGTAGCTTATTTTTAATTAGTTGTAATGAAGAAAATCATGCATAACTTGCTATGGGGCCAAGACCTCTTCAATTCTCTTCAACAATTTAAGGTCACTTTACCTGTGTATAATAATAACCATCATAATCATAATCGTTAATGTAAACGCAGCCTTTAACACATTAACAAATTAAAAATAACAAATTAAAATAATTGAAATAAATGTTGATAAATAATAATATTGTTTCGATATCACTGCTAATACGGTTGTTGCAAGATTCCCCGAAATGTAACGTCAGAGGCGTATCGTTTTGAAGAAATTATGTCTACTCGTACCTTGAAATTGTCGGTACCCAATGTATGATTTGGACTGAGCGTTTTGATTCATAATATTTATCTGAGGTGGAAATATTTGCATAAATTACTTATCAAAATTACTGTTTACAATATAACTCTCCATTTGCATCCTATGGTTATAATATGTAGCTTATTTTTATTTAGTTGTAATGAAGAAAATCAAGCATAACTTGCTATGGGGCCAAGACCTCTTCAATTCTCTTCAACAATTTAAGGTCACTTTACCTGTGTATAATAATAATCATCATCATCATAATCGTTAATGTAAACGCGGCCTTTAACACATTAACAAATTAAAAATAACAAATTAAAATAATTGAAATAAATGTTGATAAATAATAATATTGTTTCGATATCACTGCTAATACGGTTGTTGCAAGATTCCCCGAAATGTAACGTCAGAGGCGTATCGTTTTGAAGAAATTATGTCTACTCGTACCTTGAAATTGTCGGTACCCAATGTATGATTTGGACTGAGCGTTTTGATTCATAATATTTATCTGAGGTGGAAATATTTGCATAAATTACTTATCAAAATTACTGTTTACAAACGTGTTCGCACTGAACCAAACCAACTTGAACAAACTCCCATATAACACACAACTTTAGTATTTCTATTAACTGTAATATTATTATTTAAATCTGTGTTTAGAGCGAATACCCACAAAATGGCGTCGTACCTAACAAAATGCACATTCTTCAATACTAAAACGGTATCGTTGTTATACAGGGCTGACCTGATTACGTTGGTGCTATAAGACCAACCGCATGTGAGATTTTATAGCAAAATACATCATACCGGTGGAAAAGAAGAACGTACACACACGTTCCTATTCGCTATCGATGACACAAATCGATCGCCATTTTCTTCGTGATGTTGATGCGTCAGTCCACAGCTTTCTGAAAGGATGTTTTCAAGACAAAAACACAAAAGCAAAATGTCGTCCAAGAAAGAACTTTGTTTTACTTATCTAGTTTGGTCCATCTTTGTTCAGCTCATTCATCAAAACGACGTCCCCTCCTTTTCAAATCGTAAAAATGTTTGGGGCAGAGAATTATCTCGCTGAAACCAGCACAGTGGAACATGATTCGATATGTATTGACGTTAAAACCAACCTCGACATGGGTTAGTTTCTAAATATCTGCTCAAAAGTGCATAAGTGAAATAATAGACGCTTAATAATCAAAATAATAATTATAAAACACCCAATGTCACACACAGGGAGGGAGGGACATTACTTAATATCAGGAATTGTAGTTACGATATTATAATGAAATGAATCTATGACGATAGATCTTACATAAAATGTCGGTGCAAAGAAAAATGCTTTATATTTACTGCGTGCTTTGCTTATTTCAGTACATTTGGTATGCTTATGTATGTTTATCCAACAAAAAAAGCATGTCAATGTTTGTTTTTTAAGAGGAAGCATGGCGTATTTTGATGTTCGGCGCGTTCCTTGTTCTTCAGCCATAAATCATCACATTTTAATACAACTTGGCATACTTGATAATAAAGAATCACTAGACTCTCCTATCGTATCAGATTTTCAATATTTATCATAGATTAATCAGAAAATGCAGAGTTATTTTGGTGTTTTTGATCATTTTGACATATTTAAATTCTAGAAATTGAATTTATTTTTGTTTATTTTCTATAATTATAATTGCTGTGATAGATACCATCATTTTTCGTTTTTACACTATTATGTAAAATTACAAATAGATGCGACTAAGAAGTCTGAGAAATTTGAATGCGCGTATAATGATCAAGCCTGACTCATCTCTTCAATAATAATCCAATGTTTCGGTGAACATTCCGCTGTTTAGTTAACGTGTACTTCCCTGAATGTGCCTGGTGGTTCTCACCTTCAATGAAATATTACATACTTTTAATAATAAAAATAATAATTTTATATCGGGAATTGAAGACTTAATGTTTAATTAATATTATTGAAAACAATGATCAAATGATGAAAATGATAGGGATTACCTACATGAAAAGTACCTTTTACGTAAAATGTAAAAATAAATGAAAAATGAAAAAATAAAAAATGAATGTAATGTGTATTTTGTCCGTCCCTTCTACATTGTGTTTGTCAATATTAGGTGGTAATAAGTTACAGCTAATAATGGAATGCTGATATTTTATAAAATCTGCATTAACAACCATGCCACTTATTTCATCGCTCGGAGATATAATTGCATTCAAGTATTAGAGGGGGGCATATTATTATGTTTATCCCAAATAGCATGGCAATGTTTGCCTGACGGTTAGAGATGAACAACTTCTTTGTTAATAATCCAATACTGTATATTCCCGTGTGTACTTCCTTGGAAGTGCCTTGTGGCTCTCATCTCGATCTATCTCGGTCGAACGATATCACACAGATGAACAACGCTGCTGTGAATGTAAGGTGGTAACGAAGGGAATCTCGCTTCCGCTGAACGCGACCATGTCAGAATCGATAACTACCTTAGGCCAACCTTGTTGGAGAGGGAATTATTTATCAGCTAGCTGGCTCGGACTACCTTGGCGCCGCTTAATAATACACAGGACACCACCTCTAGGTATCTGCCCGCCTTCTCTCATTCATGAGATAAATCTGGATCGGCGACTAGGTGATTATTCCGGGTGATGGATTAAAAATGTATGTGTATCATGTAAAATGAAAACGTGAATAACAGTGAATACGAGACCAAGGTGGATATACCACAATACGAGTCGGAATGTGTGCTGTCCTAACAAACATCACATTGTTTGAATTTACTTCTCTTCTAAAGGATGTTTTCATCTTCATGTTCTTTTTCAGATTTAGGCTGAAAGAATTTTTTTTTTTTCAAGAAGGCTTTTCAATTTCTCTTACGCATGTCATTCCATTATGCTGGATAACAAGAATGTACGCAGTCCCATCCAAGTCTTCTGATACTCTTTCTATAATTAGTTAAGTTTTTTTTTCCTTTTGTTTTTATTTCAACAAGTTTTATTCTGTCATGTTGCTACGTGCCACCAATAAAGATAGTGCAACCAAATAGCTGGACGCTACTATTGCAACTCTAGACGTGATACTCTTATTCCTAGGAGTCAGTGATTAAATTACAAAGGTGTTCTTCAGACAAGCACACATTGTTCAATTAAGTTTATGAAATATCCCTTGTCCCAAACATTCGAACTATCCTCACACGTAACAACTTGTTACTCACCGTAACAAAGTAAACTTTTCCACCTGAACAGGACATATTTAAAAAGGCTATTTTCTTCTTTGTCAGTCAATCTACCAGTAGATCATAACATTGTTCCCTACTTGAAAGTTATTCCTTATTATCTCAAATGTCTTTAACAAAGTATGTACCTTGTATTCTTCTTTTTATCTTGTTTAAATAGTAAAATCATTTAATATCTTCGAGTTTGATTTAATTTTGTTTCAGAATAAACAAATCTCCGAAACAAACCCTAGTAATCTACGTAAAACAAATTAATTAAATTGCGAAGCAATTTTCTTCGTGCCGCAACTGCATTGGAGTATTTGAGTAACTAAAGAATGAAAAAATAAATAACGTATTGATCCTCTGTTCATTCATTGAAACATGCAATTATAAGGTGATATACACTAATATCTTTAAAACGCACATTTTCCATATCCAAATGTTGATGCTTATTCATCCGTGTGCCATCAGGCAAATGTTCATCCTAAGTCACACCATCGAAGAGCCTCTATCGTTCTCATAGTGCATAATATAATTAAGTGCTTATTAATTTCGCGGCACAAATAGGTATTTAGATTTAACTAATTTTCAATGAGATCCATCGGTGCTTTGTTTGCGCCTTCGTTTTAACGTTATTACAACGTTATTACGCCTAACGCGCAATCAGTCATGGGGGGCTCAGATGACACCAGAAGATTAAAAGTATCGATTATATTTAGCCTGGAGACTCTATCTAGGGCTTGGGTTACTGTTGTTAGGCTTGGTGTAATAACGTGAACACTTCACATCTTCTATACAAGTTGAATTGAACGTGTCACTTGTGTTAAAGTGGTATTACCAAGCAAGAACGTGGACCCGGCACCTCCACCAAAAACGGATTTTATATTTTTTAAACTTCAATATTTTGGTTTTGAGTTCTATCTGACCTATATATCTGAATATTTTCCAGATTAGAGAAAAATAACTAGTTATTTATTCAGTTACAAAACGTATTGTTAAACTGGCACTATGACGGTCCCAAACTCACGATTTTATCAGTAAAATAACGAATCATGTATCTTCTGTATTGACCCACATGACAAACGTACCATACTTTGGATCCAACAAAATATTATTGTTATATGGTGATTAAACTTTACAAATTAACTATCATACACGTGTGCAAAATACTAAAAATCAGCTTAAAAACTCTAACAAATTGATAGCGTATTTGCGTGTTGTTAGCGGACGGCGCTAAAAAAACAGCAAAACAAATTCATGATTACAGTTTCTAGAAAATGAATGCGTTTGAGACAGTTATAGTCTTTGATCAATTATGTCTTAAAATTACTATTTTACTTTATCCGCGATTACAACAATTTGAAGTGTAAATAATAATATTTATAGACGAAGATGCAAAATAAGAAACAATTATTTGTCCATCCTGAGTACACAGTTTCATATTAAGAACAAAAAAATCCTTTTAACATTGAAAAACTTCCGCGTCATGATTTGACTGTTATTTGGATCTCTGGCTAGAGCGTGGCGGCTGTGGCATTACCAGGGGCAAAACAATAAAACGCAACCCCCTTGGAAACGGTGGCGACGCGTGGAAGTCAGTGTTTTTACTAAAGTCCATATTGATTCCACGTTGTTTCCATCATGTGTTGGCATCCATACAACCCTTTGTGAGGGTCAGGGGACTCGGTAGATGAGAAATACTCGAGACAAACCTGACATTCCAGCCACAACACGCTCCCTCCTCATTCGGTGTTGCCGAATCTGCAGTTCAGTGTGGTTATCTTGGCCGAGGTGTGTATCGGAAAATTTTTTTTTGTCCTACTGTACTTGAAAATTGTCGGTACCCAATGTATGTTTTGGACTGAGCGTTTTGATTCATAATATTTATCTGAGGTGGAAACTTTTGCAAAAATTACTTATAAAAATTACTTTTTACAAAGGTTCGCACTGAACCAAAACCAATTTGAACAAACTCCAAAAACAAAAAATTTAGTATTCTATTAACCGTAATATATTTTTTTAAATCTGTGTTTAGAGCAATACCCACAAAATGGGTCGTAGCTAACAAAATGCACATTTTTTTCAATACTAAAACGGATCGTTGTTATACGGGGCGCCCCTGATTACGTTGGTCATAAGCCCAACGCATGTGAGATTTTATAGCAAATACATAATCCGGGGGAAAAATAAGAACTTTCAACGTTCCATTCGCTATCGATGACACAAATCGATCGCCATTTTTTCGTGATGTTGATGCGTCGTCCACAGCTTTCTAAAAGGGGTTTTTTTCAAGACAAAAACCAAAAGAAAAAATGTGCCCAAGAAAAATTTTTTTTTTTGTTTTATTTATCTATTTGGGTCCATTTTGTTCACCTCATTCATCAAAAGACGTCCCCCCCTTTTAAAATCGAAAAAATGTTGGGGCAGAAAATTTATCTCGTGAAAACCGCACAGGGGAAAACATGTTTCGATATGTTTTGCTTTTAAAAACCAACCTCGCATGGTTAGTTTCAAATATCTGCTCAAAAGTGCAAAGTGAAATAATAGACGTTTAAATAATAAAAATAAAATTTATAAAACACCCAATGTCACACACAGGGAGGGGGGGAAATTATAAAATATCAGGAATTGTAGTACGATTTTAAAATGATATGAATCATTAACGATAGATCTTACATAAAATGTCGGGAAAAAGAAAATGCTTTATTTACTGCGTGATTTGGTTATTTCAGTAATTGTTAGCTTATGTATGTTTATCCAAAAAAAAAAAAAAAAATGGCAATGTTTGTTTTTTTTAAGAGGAAGATGGCTATTTTGATGTTCGGAGCGTTCCTTTTCTTCAGAAAAAAATTTTCATCTTAATACAATTGGTTTACTTATAATAAAAAATCACTAGACTCCCCTTTTGAATCAGATTTTCAATTTTATCAAGAAACCCCGAAAATGCAGAGTTTTTTGGTGTTTTTGACCTTTTTGACACTTTTTTAAATTTCTAAAAAATTGGGAATTATATTTGTTTATTTTCTTAATTATTATTGCTGTGAAATACCATCATTTTTTTTTTTTTTACACTTTTATGAAAAATTTGAAAAACAGATGCGAAAAAGAATCTGAAAAATTTTGAAGCGCGTAAAATGTCATGCCTGACTCCATCTTCCAAATGTTTCGGTGAACTTTCCCGCGTTTAGTTAACGTGTACTTCCCGAATGTGCCTTGGTTCTACCTTAAATGAAAATTACATATTATATAATAAAAATAATAATTTTATATGGGGGAATTGAAGACTTAATGTTTTAATTAATATTATTGAAAAAAAAATGATAAAATGAAAAAAGATGGGGTTACTTCATGAAAAGTACCTTTTAACGTAAATGTAAAAATAAATTAAAAAAAAAATAAAAAATTAATGAAAGTGTATTTTGCCCGTCCCTTCTACATTTGTTTTTCAATATTAGGTGGAAATACTTTACAGTTTTAACAGGGAAATGCGATAGGGACATTATTTGACCTTATTATCTTATGGATGAGCGAAGCAAAGATTCCATTTCACTACACTGGAGAAAAAATTCCGGAATGTTTTTTTTTTTTTTTTTTTTTTTTTTGTTTTTTTGTTTGTTTGTTGCACGATTTCGGCAAAAACCGATACCCATTGCGATGAAATTTTTTTGAGATTTGAAATCTTGAACTTAGAACTGCCACTTTTTTTGAGCACAATCGAAAAAAAAAATTCCCCTTAAAAATCGCATTTTACGATTTTTTTCGATTTTTAAAAAATTTCTTCGATTTTAATACCTACACGCTTTGTCCTTTTTTAAATGTTTTTTCACAAAAAACCTTTTTTTTTTTATGAATTTTATTATTCGTGGAAATTAAGCGCATTCAAAAATTATTTTTAAAAAACCCCCAATTTTTAACGGGGTTTTTTTTTTTTTTTAAAACAATTTTTTGACAAAAAACACCTACATTTTTTATCCCGATTGTAATGATTTTTTAAACAAAAACCTTAATTTTTATGAATTCATATATTCGTGAAAAATTTTTAAGCACAATGAATAATTTATTTTTATAAAACGAAATTTTACGATTTTTTTTTTTTTTTAAAATTACGATTTTAAAAAAATTAAAAAATTTAAAGTTTTTTTTTTATTTATTTTAAAATTATTTTAAAAAAATCACAACTTAGTAATGATTTTTTCTCAGAACAGAAAATCACAAAACATGGCCTCAATGCACCAATTCGTCATCCAACGCGGGGGGGATTAAGCGTTTCCTATTATTTTTATTTTTTTATCTTTTTCTTTTTATCTCATTTATTTCATCGCTGGAGAATAATTGCATACAAGATTAGAGGGAGGCATTTAAATGATGTTTACCCAAAAAATAGCATGGAAAGGTTTTGCCTGACGGTTAGAGATAAAAAACTTCTTTGTTAAATCCAAACTGTATTTCCGTGTGTATTCCTTGGAAGTCCTTGTGGCTCCATTCGATCTATTGGGTCGCGATGGCACACAGATGAAAAACGCTGCTGTGAGTAAGGGGGGTAACGAAGGGAATCTCCTTCCCGGGGAACGCGACCTGCCGAATCGATAATACCTTAGGCCAACCTTGTTGGAGAGGGAATTATTATCCTAGCGGCTGGGACTACCTTGGGGCCGCTTAATAAAAAACCAGGACCCACCTCTAGGTATCTGCCCCCCTTTCTCTCTTTCATGAGAAAATTTGGGATCGGCGACTAGGTATTTTTCCCGGGGATGTATTAAAAATGATGTGATCATGAAAAATGAAAACGTGAATACATGAATACGAGCCCAAAGGTGGATATCCCACAATAGGTGGGAATTTGGCTGTCCTAACAAACATCACATTGTTTGAATTTACTTGTCTTCTAAAGGATGTTTCATTTTCATGTTTTTTTAAATTTTAGGCTGAAAGAAAAATGTTTTTTTTTTTTTTTTCAAGAAGGCTTTTCATTTTTTACGCATGTAATTCCATTAGGTGGATAAAAAGAATGTACGACCCCATCCAAGTCTTTGATACTCTTCTATGTTAGTTAATTTTTTTTTTTTTCCTTTTGTTTTTATTTAAACACGTTTTATTCTTCATTTTGCTACGTGCCACCAATAAAAATGTGCAACCAAATAGCTGGACGACTATTGCAACTCTAGACGGTACTCTTTTTCCCTGGGAGTCAGTGAAAAAATTTAAAAAGGTGTTCTTCAGACAAGCAACATTTTTTCAATTAAGTTTATGAAATACCCCTTTGTCCCAAACATTAACTATCCTCACACGAAACAATTGTTACTCCCCGTAAAAAGTAAACTTTATCACCTGAACAGGACTTTTTAAAAAAGGCTATTTTCTTCTTTGTAGTCAATTACAGTAAATCATAAATTGTCCCTACTTAAAGGGTTTATCCCTTATTATCTAAAATGTCTTTAACAAAGGGTAGTACCTTTCTTCTTTTTTTTATTTTTGTTTAAATAGTAAAACATTTCCCGAAACAAAACCCCAGTAATCTACGTAAAAAAAAAATTAAATTTAAATTGCGAACAATTTTCTTCTGCCGCAACTGCAAAAGGATATTTTAGTAACTAAAAAGAAAAAAATAAATAAGATTGTCCTTTGTTCATTCATTCAAAATGCAATTTTAAGGGGATAAACTAAAAATCTTTAAAAGCACATTTTTTCCCTATCCAAATGGTTTTATGCTATTCATCCGTGTGCCATCAGGCAAAAAGTTCATCCTAAGTCCCAAACCCTCGAAGAGCTCTATCGTTCTCATAGTACATAAAATAATTAAGTGCTCTTAATTTCGCGGCAAAATAGGTATTTAGATTTAATAATTTTTCAATGAGATCCCCGGTGTTTGTTTCGCCTTCTTTTTTAAAGTTATTACAACGTTTTTTACGCCTAACGCGCAACAGTCAGGGGGCTCAGATGACACCAGAAGATTTAAAAATATCGTTTATTTACCTGGAGACTCTATCTAGGGGGTTGGGGAAATTTATGTTAGGGTTGGTGTAATAACGTGAACCTTCACATTTTCTATCCCGTTGAATTGAACTGTCACTTGTGTTAAAGTGGGTTATTACCAAGCAAGAAGTGGACCCCCCACCTCCCCCAAAAACGGATTTTATATTTTTTAAACTTTAAATTTTGGTTTTTATTTTCTGACCCATATATTTATATTTTCCAGATTAGAGAAAAAAATTTGGATTTATTCAGTTAAAAAGTATTTTTAAAATGGCACTATGACGGCCCAAACTCACGTTTTATCAGTAAAAAAAACGAATCATTATCTTTGTATTGACCCACATACAAAGACCATCTTTGGATCCAACAAAAAATTTTGTTATGGTGATTAAACTTTACAAATTAACTATCATACAGTGTGCAAAATACTAATCAGATTAAAACTCAACAAATTTTATAGCTATTTTCGTGTTGTTTGCGGACGGGGGCTAAAAAAACCCCAAAACAAATTCATGATTACAGTTTTTTAGAAAATGAATGCGTTTGAGACGTTTTTGTCTTTGATTAATTATGTTTTAAAATTATTTTTTCTTTATCCGCGATTTCAACAATTTTTAGTGTAAATAATAAAAATTTATGCGAAGATGCAAAAAAAAGAAACAATTTTATTTGTCCATCCTGAGTACCAGTTTTATATTTAGAACAAAAAAAACCTTTTAACGTTTAAAATTTTTCCCCGTCATGATTTGACTTATTTGGATCTCTGGCTAGAGCGTGGCGGCTGTGGCATTACCCGGGGCAAAACAAAAAAACGCAACCCCCCCTTTAAACGGGGCGCGGTGGAAGTAGTGTTTTTTTAAAGTCCATATTGATTTCCACGTTGTTTCCTCATGTGTTGGATCCATACAACCCCTTTTTGGGGTCGTGGGCCGGTAATGAGAAATATCGAGACAAACCCCGACATTCCAGCCACAACAGTCCTCCCCATTCGGTGTTGCCGGATCTGCAGTTTTAGGGTTTTGGGTTTTCTTGGGGGGCGACGCTGTTGGTTTTTTTAACACTAAAATAATAGTTTATTGACATGCGAACTTTTATTCTTGACAAAATTTATATTGATTTCTATGTTTATTATAAATTATAATAAACCAGTAAAATATAAAACAGAGATTAAGTACAAATGAGTGCAAAATATATTTGAATCATCACGAACGTTTTGGTTTAATGGTAATAATATAATAACGGTCCTGGGTTCGATTCCTGCTTCAAACAAAAGTTTGTTAACATCTGAAATGGGCTAACGTACATCAATACTTTTGTTGGGTATGTGTGAACGGTGACTTTGGTCTCAGCAACGAAGCACATAATATTGCATAAAGTTGTGCCGATTTAGCCTTGCAGGTTGTGGCGTCGCTCGCGGGTAGATCGCGCACAAAGTGTTGGTTTTATTTAGTTGTCTTCCTTTGTAAATCAGTTTTGATAACTGAACAGGATAGATATTAAATTAATTAATTAATCCATTTTAAAGTTCCGAACTGGGGTTGGCCACTATTCGTGAGTCAATTACGTCAACGTCTACTTCAACTTCAACTTAAAACCCCAGACTGAAGATTAGTAATGTGACTGAATGATGAGACACTTTTATACACATTAATTTTATTTATTTTTATTTGTTTTATTCTTCGACGCATTGAGGCATCTACTCTACGGAGCTTGTTTACTGAAATATCAGGTCGCACTAAATATAGGTCAAGATGACGCTCTTTAATCTTCCGAGACTAATTTTATTTTATCTCGAGAATAAACCACAAGCTAAATCTCCAGAGACATATTCCGGAGAAAAAGTAGTATAGGCCTAACTTATATCGAGCTTACCGCGTTACATATCACAAATTTTCGTAATGATTGTTATTTTTTGCTAACGAATTATAATATATAAATCAATTGTACAAATGAGGTTTTTATTTACGTCTTCACATAATATGTGAAGAAATGATATATTATGCAATTTCTTATTCTTTGATATAATTTTATTATAAATTTATAATAATTAATAGTAAATGGTCATGGTTGGAGAAAATAACAGGATTGCCAGGCCTTAAAACTTCCAATCATCAACTATGATTATGATCAGAAGTTTTGTTGCTTCACGTCTCTATTAAAAGGGCTATTACCCCCAAAAAAATTTTTTTACCACAACATCTATAGGTCCTAGCATAATACTATACTGAAATGGCAGTCTAAAAAAATATATCTTGTAACTGTGATTTTACATGAATTTTTCCATTTTTTGAACCAGAAAATAGCGACAATTGGCGTTTTGGGACATTTCTTAAATCGGATTTAACCTGCTTCTATTTTGTTCCTCATACACACTAGAGCATCATACCAATCTTAAATGGCCCTTTATAACATTGGGTCTCGAAACTGTATACAAATATAGACTCAAACACGCAAAAATATGCATTCCAAAATCACACCCCTTCTTGGTAATTACAAAACAAAATATAGTATGATTGGAGAAGGGTTGACAGGTTGGGAAAGCATAGAGAACATAAAGAACATAAAACCCAGCCTGAAGGGCTGGGGGCGACAAAACTTTTCACCTGCTGATGACAACTGCAGCTAATTTAAAGTTGTTTGTTACCTTAATCCACGACGCGTTTCGCCCTTCTGGGGTTTTGTTGTTTGCATGTAGTAAGCTGATTTTAAGTGGCCACCATCCGCCTGATGAGTCCCAGAAGGACGAAACGCGTCGTGGATTAAGGTAACAAACAACTTTAAATTAGCTGCAGTTGTCATCAGCAGGTGAAAAGTTTTGTCGCCCCCAGCCCTTCAGGCTGGGTTTTATGTTCTTTATGTTCTCTATGCTTTCCCAACCTGTCAACCCTTCTTCAATCATACTAAACTAGCCGATTGGCCTTTTCCTAATTTCAAAAAACAAAATATAGATGATTTACAGAAAAGGCTGCAGTGTACGCCAATAATGGCTAATTTGTTTTGGATCAAAATCCTCTAAGGTCACGGGGCACAAAGATAGTCCCTTTGTTATTTCTTATGGGAGATTTTTGCCGATGGGACCTAGCTCAAAAATTACCATATTTGACAGTTAAAAAAATTGGTCAATGGTCTATGGTGGATCCAATAATTTTTCTGTTAATTTCTAAATTCATAACTAATAAGCCTGAATGAAATATATTTTTTGAGTTTAGCGGGTGAATACCCCTTTAATGCCCTTGCTATGTGAGACGATGAGTAGATGACGATGAAGGTTGATTTCAAAAACCTATGCCCGATGCGGGACTCGAACCCACGTCTTCATAGTCATATACGCTTCGGACCAGAGCCCTAATCGTATGTGCTACCGCAGACGCCTCCAAGGACTATAAAAGCTCATAAAATAAATAAGCAAGGTGGTTTTTACTATATGGAACTATCGGATGGTTTGGGGGATTTGAGTAAAACTGTATTATCAAAACTACCATGTTATTAATTTTTTCGCTAGCAAAACTTTTCATATAATGTTTTCCACAATAGAGCGAAACCTAGCACGACACATGCACTGTCCCGTATTCTCTGTTCCTCACTTGCAATCGAACCCGGGCGTAGGCGCGGCTCAGAAACCTAGCACGACACATGCACTGTCCCGTATTCTCAGTTCCTCACTTGCAATCGAACCCGGGCGTAGGCGCGGCTCAGAGCCACCTACTTCTAGAAGGAGGACGTGTTTTATTGCACTCACGCGCGCTAGTACCCAGTAAAACGCGAGTTACCGGCTAGAGCTACGCGGCCCCGGGCCCACCGTGATGGCCTCTCCGACTACCCTCGTAAGCTACGCGTAATGTTATAGTTAACACGGTTATCCTCGCCAGCGATTCGTGGGGGAGGCTTTTAACTAATTTAATATTAAAATTCATTACTCGACATTTAAATGTTCATTAGTTATATGGAAGTGTGTTTACGTTAATCTTAAACTAAACAGACTGCATGATATTGAAGTAACAAAGATCCAGAAATGTATAAATGGATTTGCCGGCCAACCAGTGGTTATCATTGCAAATGTCAATCGCTGGTTCCCGGATGACTGTGTATATGCTCACTGATGGTGACTTTGTCGACAGGGTTGGCTCAGAGCCGCATTGATTCAGGTTCCGCACTGAAAATCGGTTCTTTAACTGAGTTTGTAGATTTGAAACAGAGATTTATGTACCCCAATTTATTTGCCCTAAAACTCTGGGTGCTTTAATTGGACTTACGTATAGGAAACTGATATTCAAATATATGCATTCATGTTATTTATTTTCATGAGAGATTGAATTAAAATGTGCATGTCAGGATAGGAAGACTCATAATGTAATGAATACCATCGACCATAAGTATGTCTATTGGAATCATACCCAACCAACAATGTTGGCTCGAGCGACTCTGATTCGGTAAGTCCCGAGTTCAAATCCCGTCGAGACCGGCAATCCTGACTGAAGGCTTTTTCGTCATCAATGCGGATGCAAGGGATTGAGTCCTCTTAAACAGCCCTCGTACATCCCTTCACAACTGCCCTAACCTTCTTTTCCTTGTTTCACACGATAAACTTTTTGTACTATCAGCCCTTGATTTACTTCTCGACTCGGGTGTACCAATGGAATAAGCCACATCAAACGAAATATACTGACAGTCATTAGCTATCATCAGAATTATATACGCTCACATGCAACTTAATACCGCACACTCTAATAAGCATGAAGAGACATATGTGCGAGTAATCAACTAATTATTTAGCGTGGCTCCCGACCTGACAACCGGAGTGAGTATGATGTGGGATTCCACTTAGCTCGTTAGTAACCGACAGAGTTGGCTCGTGCATAACGCACGACACTCTCACTCGGGGGGTCTGCGGTTCGATACCAGCCTGAGAGAACGATTGATAATGTTCCTACAGTCGTTGACGCTATTCTATCGCCATCTAACATATATTTTAGTCAACGGAAGATGACTGAAATGTTGGTTTAATGATTAAAGGACTTGAATATAACATAAAACATTTTTTTCCTATTTGACTGGACATAACATCCCAGTTAGACGTTATCTGTAAATTTTAAGACAAGAGTGAACACACTGACCTAGGGGCTACACTTAATTTCGAACAACGACCTTTTCAATTTTTTGTCATCCACCCTTATAATAAATGAATAATTATTTTTTTTAAATTAAATTTGATGTAGAATTTTTTTGGCAGACAGTACAAATAAAGAATTTCGTACCAGCCGGCGAAAAATGTCATTTATCAAACGTTAGTTCAAAAAAATAGTTTCTTACACTAAGAATGAAGATAAATGTATATTGAAACACTGTTAAATATCTTCGCTCCAAATTAAGTTAAGTATTTTTGTAAATTTACTTGCAATGGCTGTCAGGGACGTTTCGACCCGTCCCCAAATATATAAATGTTTTAGTATCATAATATTCAAATCTTCCTTTCATTTAGCCAACACTTACACGTTAACCTATATAGCAACTCTTTCTCAATGACCAATGTTTTGTAGACAGGCCTGAGAAAGTCACATATTAGTTTAGCGTCGTCCATCAACGATGGTATTTCGCCTGTGTAACCAACCAAGGCCCTGGCGGCCACTACACAATGTTTACGGTGTACATAACATTGTGTACGTGTCGTGTTTGTGTATCTAATGGCAAACTTAGTGAAATGAGAAGTTTGCTACTGGCAAGTGAGACCTTCTTGCGGAGACATAACTTCCCAGGCGATGTCGGAGAAACGCTAACCTGGAAGATAATTCCATATGCTATGTGGCTGAGTGTTTGGGGGGGGGGGGGGGACGTAAGGGTATTATTGTTTGAAATTCCGGCCCGGCCCGTCCAAGAGCGAACTTCGTTATTCCAACTTCCACCTTGATAGCTCAAGATTAAGTTTTCTCCGTATAGTTAATTCGTGGGTCTAGGTTTGGAGAAGCCAGATGCAAATGCAGTTCCCTTAGATTTTCTAAGTGGAAATGGTTGCTATGGCCAACTTGGCCTAAACAATTATGAACAGAACTCGAGTCAAGGAAGGAAGGATCGGATGTATTAATAGTTTGTGCTAAAACATCTCTAGCTCAAGTGGCACCAGTAGCTCAAGTGGCGAGATCACGAGCTCTTGTAGAAATGCCTGATTATCTAGGCACGAATACTTGTCGAGGCGAACATTTGTTATCGACGGAGATCATGGATTAGTGCACTAGCTTTCGTTACAAATATAGTATAATGTGGGACTACTTTGTAAATAATGCATTGATAAGGTTAATAATATAACTGCACATTCATTTCGGACTGTATATTGCATTTTAATTAATATTATTTGTCATTATTGGAAAAAGGTCATGTCACATGGGTATTGTGGCCTATTGAAAATCAGTATGTATAACTTAATAGAATATACGTTAAATACGCCATGTGAAAATAATTATTGGTAAAAAAATAAGTAATGAAATAATACCCTTACTTTGACCTGTACATTTCCATTTCCATACATGACCATATTGAATTTTGTTCAAGTTATACTTGTTTATGATGTTAATGTGCATTTGCGTTATTTTATTTTTAATTAAACTTTTGTTTTAATTGTCCTACATTGTCAATCAAATTTTAATAACTGAATTGGATAGACGTCAAATAAATGCATTTTATGTTTTTCACAATGAGTGCGAAATAGCCTTCGTAGAAAAATGCTACTATTGACGAACGGCTGTGTACGAACGCTCTAAGGGATGGTGACGTCAGAGATACCCAGCCCTGCAGTCATCTTGTTGTCACGAGATAACAGGCGATGATGTTTTTATCAAAACGTGTATTGTTCCTGGTTACTAACTAGGCTGCATCTATTCCTAACCTGTCCATCTACGAGGCCTTGTCATGCTCATCGCTTGGCAACCGATGATTTCAGTGACACAACTTAAAATACACCAATTTTGATTACGAATATTTTATATAGTTTTTCGATGTAATTTATTGGTTGATTCTTAAACACATCAAACTAACTGGTTTACTTCAGGAGCCTTACACATGAAACAACACTCGTCAATGTCGCTATCTTGTTTTTAATCTCGTCTCGATTACCCTCGATAGCAAAAACCCTGGAAAGTATCGTACATCATTACTGGAGATACTAGTATATAGCATATTCAATTGTCATTCTATAGCAGTTTGTAGCAATCATTGTTTGTCCAACTTCAAAAACTTGTGTATAAAGTCTTCTCGAATTTTTATTTAAAAATAATGTATAGTGAAATTTGAATTTTTGTCTACTAAACTACAATGTTTATAAACAAATTATAAATACTGTATTAAATTAAATAAAGTAGGACTAGAAAAAACTTAGTTCAAGTCAAAAAGTTTCGTTATGTGGCATCTTTACACAAAACGCTATTTTCTCGTGTCTCTCACATTATCACACATCACTGCGTCACTATGTTTCATCTTCTCGCACTTGCAGTCTCCTATGAAACGAAATAAAATATGATCACATAATTTAATGAGAATGTCGCGTGAAAGTGTTACTTATTCATTTAGCAGTCTCGTAACCTTATTCGGTGTAGTAACAAGCAGCCAAGCGAGGCTTTAGTATAGCGTGGACGTCGAGGTTGCCCAGCATTCATTGGCCAGAGATACTACCGTACCAGGATAAGACTAGTGTAAACATACTTGCTATACACGATGAAGCGAGCTCATGCTCCGGACAGCGAAACTATGCGGGAGGTAGTCGAGTCAAATCAGGCCATCAGCAATCCAGACTGAAGATTTGCTTCGGTCAAATGCTAGGATCAAGTACTTTAAATAGCTTTCGGCGTTTCGTCTGCACGCCCAAAACCCAACTACTTAGTCACCAAAATAATGTCCGGTTGGCGCTGGGCAGGATACCTACGAAATACGGTTACTTGAAAAGTCATGTTGTTTTTAGCACCACTTTATGTTGTTAACGAACTCATAACTTTATATAAGCTAACATTCTTAGAACAGTCAGGTTATATTGAAATAAAATTTAAGACTTTTACTTGTTCTTTATTAAATTTAATGTAATAGAATTAGTGCAATACTTCGAGTACTTTGAAAACCCTTCCAGTGTGTGTTGCCATTGGGAGAGTGTTGAAAGTACCCGAAGTATTAGACTAATTCTATTTTATAAAATTTCATAAAGAACAAGCAAGTCTTACATTTGATTTCAATATAACTAATAACTATTTGGTTAATACTTTAAATCACAGTTATCCAAAAGATACATTTATAACAATTAACGAAATTTGTAATGAGCATTGATATAAAATACAGTAAAAATATTAATATAAATATCAAGTATGGTTCGTCGCATGAAACTGGGCTTGTCGTCCTGTTGAGTGGCAGGGTTACGTCACGAACAAAACTACGCAGGACATTCCAATTCTGCCACCTCCTCCTTTCATCATTACACTTCAATGCATTACATTCTTCCATCCAACGCTACATTATATTCATATTACCTTCAATATTCTATCTCATTCAGCCCGCTCTCTAACGTGAGAAGAAAGGCTTGCTGAGAATATAGCTCTCCAATATACAACAAATATTATTGTTTATTTTTTACTCAAGTATGAAAATGTTTGTGGTCGAAACGTATCCTCAATATTCTCAACGAGCTTTCAACTATTACATATTGCTTTATTTTAAATACAAAACATAAGTTCATTTCGAAATTCAATTTCATATCCTTTGACTCATGAGTAATCCCAGACCAATTAATTATTCAATTCCTCGCGTAATTTATATTACCATCAATTATTGGATTTGTTCAGAAAAGCTCTGCTACCTTTAGTATTTCCCGCGCTCGTTTTATTTTACTGTGTATCAATTACGTGACATATTCTGGATTACCTGCTACTAGAGTCTACTTCTACTTCTATGCTCGTACAATCTAATAGTAACAACCAAGATAAAAGTGATTCCTGCACAGAACATCGGAAATAGGCAAATGTGATTTCTGCATATCTTTATCCAAGTTCACCAAGATTGTATCCATTATTCTTTATCTAAACGAATAGCTTTCTATTGATTTTCCCTCCTCTCTGTTCTTGCATTTGCCTGACTCTTAGAACAGGATAGAACACAAAGAACACATTTCATTTTATGGGAGCGAAAGACCACATCGTAAGGCCGATTGAAAAACTTTGCCTTCAGTGTACAATAAGACAAATTTACACTATATGGTAGGGCGTGCAGTTTGATCCCATTGTGGAGGTTCGAGTAGTTTGGGAAGCTATACTTGGATACGCAATGCACGTCCGAGGAAGTGAAGCCCGATTGACTCCTGAAACGATATTCGCTCCCGCCCTAACAACACATACGTGTTTCTTTGTGTATACTTTTACCATTACGATATTGGAAAGTACTTTGATCCGCCGACCGTAATCGAGGTTTTGCCTGGCTGGCTGAACCTGTTGGTTTATTCCGGCTTCGAGTGAAGGGGGTCTTGGGTTCGATCCCAGGAGCTGAAGAGGGAATTAACTAAGACATATCTTAAAGCACAGGTACAAAATATGGCAATAATACTTGCAACCACACTTTACGTTCCTTGTCAACACCGCTGTCGAGCAATCCGTCCAGGCTCTCTCGACTTTAGCACACACTTGTAAAAAAAAAAAAAAACCGGTAGGAATCTTCCATGCTTACATCTTTATGTATCTGAATCACACAGCTGCACTAATAATGTTATTAAACTGGTTTTAGTCAAGCATATCTTCAAGTTATCCTCCTATATCGTAATTACAATTACAAATAATACCGTGTCACTTTATTTTAATTATAACTAGATTCTATTATAAAGACAAGACTGAAATAACTTAAAATGCTAATACAATATTTTGGGGGTATATATATAAAGGTTATAAGGCCTATAACTCCCTTTTATAAAATGATTAACAATTGAGTTTTAACAAATGTTTATAACAATCGACTGCTACTTTCAAAAAGGTGTTAATCAAAGAAAATAAAAGGCACAATGCGTTTAAGATTAGTAAATCGGTATATTGTCCATTTATTCCATTTATTTATTTTATATTATTATAAGTCCATTTTCTGAAACACAATATTTTGTAATCCAATGAACTTAAACCGAATCGCAAAGATGTTATAAATAAAACTAATAGAGGTTGAGAAGCGCCTATACCGGTTCCCGTGATATCCTACAACAAAATCAATATTATTGTTCTTGTACTTGAACTTATATCTATACCATTTCCAGAAATGCCACAGAATTATTTCCTGTATTTAAATTGGAAAATCTACATAAATTCATTAGTAAGCTTTTACACAAATTGAGTCTTGGGTTGACCCATTGACCCACAAATGTCAGCACACACAACGTTTGTAATAATGTTTTTCATTGCAAATCACATTTGAGAAAGTCTGACAATCTTTAAAATTAATACAAGTTTGGTATATTTGTGTAAACGTTCTGTTATTTCGATTCCCACAACGAAAATTTGTTATTTGTTGATTAGTTATGTGTTACAACTTTGTTAGATTTGGTATATACAATCTTCGTACAGCTTTTTTTTACATTTTTTTTTTTTTTTGGGGGGGGGGGGAATCTGCCCAGGGTGCAGTTTCATATGCCCCTCTGCAAGTGTCAAAATAGGTATTTTTGGAATGTGGACAATTATGAAGTAGGTAAGAGGACTTAATTCCATTGCACTCGCATTAACGACTGAAATAACCTCAGAAAAACTTTCAGTCAGGATTGTAGGATGGTGGGATTCGAACCCAGGACCTCTTGAATCAGAGTTTCGTGGGTTATGCTGTAGCCAGCACTTCTTATATTACCTAGGTGATAGTCTGCGATACAAATGCACTCGGCTCACCTCTTAACAGTGCCCCCCCAGGCTGATAGATGGCCGGTTTACCGAGAGCCAGGCAGTGGCTTCCTGATTCAACAGAGTGTTTGGGTTCCGGAGGAAGTGGTCTTGCAAGATGTAGGCAGAGCCCAAGAGGTTGACCACCGGGCATGTAGTCTCTAGCGCAAGCTGTTGCTAGTTCGGCTTAGCATTCTTTGTAGCAACATTTTAGCTTTACCTCTTTAGGCAACTTACAAGATCAGATGCCAAAGTTGGTAGATAGCTGTATATTAACAGAACGCAATTGCAGCAGTGTATTTGAAAATTATCAAAAATGTTCAGTCAGGATTCCAAGTCATTGAACTAGAACCAAAAATCTTCATGCAAGCGTTAAGCCTCCTCAATCAGCCATCTTGAGTTTTTATCGGAGATTAACATGATAATTTGTTGTAGGAAACCATCTAGAACCGGATGTTTGTACACTTTTAATTTAACTCTGGATTAAGCAGAGTTAGGAGTTAATTTCCAATGATTCAGAAAAATACCAACAAACATAGTTACTTCTTGCTGAATTGTGATTGGTCGGGGTTAAAAAAACATCAGAAGAGTCATTACATGCTATCTGAATAGGTAGCATGCAAATGCCCATATCTATTTTACAAGAGTCATTCTTCTTTCGATTTAGAATATCCTTGAAAATCAAATGCAGTCAGTATAGTCTAAGGTGGCTATTGCCAGTAGATGGAATCGAACCAACGAACACTCGAGTTATTTAAATGTCGGTTGTACTGGACCTTAACCGAATCTAAATCATTGTCCCGAATAAGAAACCCGAACAGAGCAGATAGATAAATAATTTTGATATAACACCCTGGTTTTGAGGAAGGCAGGATGTAATTCAGACGCCACTAGACTATAATTGAAATGTCTTCTCCGGAAATTGCTCTTGTATCAGAGTTTCAATAAAACTCGCGAATAAAAAGAACAGCCGGATGTTTTTCGTAAATAACACAATAGACGCATCAACTTAAATCTCAGTAAAAACTTTCCACTTAATACGCGCTGATTAAAAAGTTCAAACTCTGAATGAGATTCTGTTCGTGTAACTCACCCCCCTCTTTATGATCAACACGGTTTTATGCAACCGAGACAGCGAAAGAATCTTCTTTCTCCATCGTTTATCACCGTTTTATTTAGAGCCGCTTTCGTTTCTACCATTACGAAGCTCTCCCTGTGATTAGTGTTTTCAGTTACGAAATCAACGGAAGGTATCGTGACTAAGACTCGTGATATGAGTTGGGGGTGGTTCCTGAACTGCGCGGCCACGGTACAAGGGCATTGTGGCCGGGCTATTGTCCCTCGGAAGGTCTAGAGTCTCCCACGCAACACATCGTTCAGATTCACATCATTGTCTGGTAATTGTGTTTTCATGTAGCAGATAATCAATCATTTAA